>JAWNOQ010000166.1:0-556125 GCA_035045865.1 Drosophila austrosaltans
TGGATTTCGGTAATCCCTATGGATTTCGATATCCATATCGATTTCGGTATCCCTATGGATTTCGATATCCCTATGGATTTCGATATCCGTATGGATTTCTATAGATATATACCCTATGGATTTCGATATCCATATCGATTTCGGTATCCTTACCGATTTCGATATCCCTATGGATTTCGATATCCCTATGGATTTCGATATGCTCTATGGATTTCGATATCCCTATCGATTTTGGTATCCCTATGGATTTCGATATCCATATCGATTTCGATATCCCTATGGATTTCGATATCCCTATGGATTTCGATATCCCTATGGATTTCGATATCCCTATGGATTTCGATATCCCTATGGTTGCGTATGCATTTCTATATCCCTATGGATTTCTATATCCCTATGGATTTCGATATCCCTATAGATTTCGGTATCCATATGCGTTTTCGATATCCCTATGGATTTCGATATCCCTATGGATTTCGATATCCCTATGGATTTCGATATCCCTATCGATTTCGATATCCCTCTGGATTTCGATATCCCTATCGATTTCGATATCCCTATGGATTTCGATATCCCTATGGAATTTGATATCCATATCGATTTCGATATCCCTATGGATTTCGATATTCATATCGATTTCGATATCTCTATGGATTTCTATATCCCTATCGATTTCGATGTCCCTATGGATTTCGATATCCATATCGATTTCGATATCCCTATGGATTTCGATATCCTTATCGATTTCGATATCCCTATCGATTTCGATATCCCTATGGATTTCTATATCCCTATGGATTTCGATATCCATATCGATTTCGGTATCCATTATCGATTTCGATATCCCTATCGATTTCGATATCCCTATGGATTTCGATATCAGCAGTTATCTATGGATTTCGATATCCCTATGGATTTCGATATCCCTTTGGATTTCGATATCCTTATCGATTTCGGTATCCCTATGGATTTCGATATCCATATCGATTTCGATATCCCTATGGATTTCGATATCCATATCGATTTCGATATTCCTATGGATTTCGATATCCATATCGATTTCGATATCCCTATGGATTTCGATATCCATATCGATTTCGATATCCCTATGGATTTCGATATCCCTATGGATTTCGATATCCCTATGGATTTCGATATCCCTATCGATTTCGGTATCCCTATGGATTTCGATATCCATATCGATTTCGATATCCGTATGGATTTCGATATCCCTATGGATTTCGATATCCCTATGGATTTCGATATCCCTATGGATTTCGATATCCCTATGGATTTCGATATCCCTATGGATTTCGATATCCATATCGATTTCGATATCCCTATGGATTTCGATATCCATATCGATTTCGATATCCCTATCGATTTCTATATCCATATCGATTTCGATATCCCTATGGATTTCGATATCCATATCGGATTTCGATATCCCTATGGATTTCGATATCCATATCGATTTCGATATCCCAATGGATTTCGATATCCCTATCGATTTCGATATCTCTATGGATTTCGATATCCTATCGATTTCGATATCCCTATCGATTTCGGTATCCATATCGATTTCGATATCCATATCGATTTCGATATCCCTATGGATTTCTATATTCCTATGGGTTTGATATCCATATAGATTTCGGTATCCATTGCGATTTCGATATCCCTATGGATTTCGATATCCCAATGGATTTCGATATCATTATGGATTTCGATATCACTATGGATTTCGATATCCCTATGGATTTCGATACCTATGTATTTCGATATCCATATCGATTTCGATATCCCTATGGATTTCGGTATCCATATCGAGTTCGGTATCCATACCGATTTCGATATCCCTATGGATTTCGATATCCCTATGGATTTCGATATCCCTATGGATTTCGATAGGTCTATGGATTTCGATATCTCGATCGATTTTGGTATCCCTATGCAATTCGATATCCATATCGATTTCGATATCCCTATGGATTTCGATATCCCTATGGATTTCGATATCCGTATGGATTTCTATAGATATATACCCTATGGGTTTCCATATCCATATAGATTTCGGTATCCATTTCGATTTCGATATCCCTATGGATTTCGATAGCTTTATGGATTTCGATATCTGGATCGATTTTGGTATCCCTATGGAATTCGATATCCATATCGATTTCGATATCCCTATGGATTTCGATATCCCTATGGATTTCGATATCCGTATGGATTTCTATAGATATATACCCTATGGGTTTCGATATCCATATCGAGTTCGGTATCCATACCGATTTCGATATCCCTATGGATTTCGATATCCCTATGGATTTCGATAGCTCTATGGATTTCGATATCTCTATCGATTTTGGTATCCCTATGGATTTCGATATCCATATCGATTTCGATATCCCTATGGATTTCGATATCCCTATGGATTTCGATATCCCTATGGGTTTCGATATCCATATCGATTTCGATATCCCTATGGATTTCGATATCCTTATGGATTTCGATATCCTTATGGATTTCGATATCCCTGTGGATTTCTATATCCCTATGGGTTTCGATATCCATTTAGATTTCGGTATCCATTTCGATTTCGATATCCCTATGGATTTCGATACCTATGGATTTCGATATCCATATCGATTTCGATATCCCTATGGATTTCAATATCCATATCGATTTCGATATCCCTATCGATTTCGATATCCATATCGATTTCGATATCCCTATGGATTTCTATATCCCTATGGGTTTCGATATCCATATAGATTTCGGTATCCATTGCGATTTCGATATCCCTATGGATTTCGATATCCCTATGGATTTCGATATCCATATCGATTTCGATATCCCTATGGATTTCGATATCCCTATGGATTTCGATATCCCTTTGGATTTCGATATCCACTATCGATTTCGGTATCTCTATGGATTTCGATATCCATATCGATTTCGATATCCCTATGGATTTCGATATCCATATCGATTTCGATATTCCTATGAATTTCGATATCCATATCGATTTCGATATCCCTATGGATTTCGATATCCATATAGATTTCGGTATCCATATCGATTTCGATATCCCTATGGATTTCGATATCCCTATGGATTTCGATATCCCTATGGATTTCGATATCTCTATCGATTTCGGTATCCCTATGGATTTCGATATCCATATCGATTTCGATATCCCTATGGATTTCGATATCCATATCGATTTCGATATCCACATCGATTTTGGTATCCATATCGATTTCGATATCCCTATGGATTTCGATATCCATATGGATTTCGATATCCCTATGGATTTCGATATCTACATCGATTTCGGTATCCCTATGGATTTCGATATCCATATCGATTTCGATATCTCTATGGATTTTGATATCCGTATCGAATTCGATATTCCTATGGATTTCGGTATCCATATCGATTTCGATATCCATATGGATTTCGATATCCCTATGGATTTCGATATCCCTTTGGATTTCGATATCTCTATCGATTTCGATATCCCTATGGATTTCAATATCCATATCGATTTCGATATCCCTAGCGATTTCGATATCCATATGGATTTCGATATCTCTATGGATTTCGATATCTACATCGATTTCGGTATCCCTATGGATTTCGATATCCATATCAATTTCGGTATCCATATCGATTTCGATATCCATATGGATTTTGATATCCCTATGGATTTCGATATCCATATCGATTTCGATATTCCTATGGATTTCAATACCCATATCGATTTCGATATCCCTATGGATTTCGATATCCCTATGGATTTCTATATCCCTATGGATTTCTATATCCCTATGGGTTTCGATATCCATTAAGATTTCGGTATCCATTTCGATTTCGATATCCCTATGGATTTCGATATGCCTATGGATTTCGATACCTATGGATTTCGATATCCCTATGGATTTCAATATCCATATCGATTTCGAAATCCCTATCGATTTCGATATCCACATCGATTTCGATATCCCTATGGATTTCTATATCCCTATGGGTTTCGATATCCATATAGATTTCGGTATCCATTGCGATTTCGATATCCCTATGGATTTCGATATCCCTATGGATTTAGGTATCCCTATGGATTTCGATATCCCTATGGATTTCGATATCCATATCGATTTCGATATCCCAATGGATTTCGATATCCCTATGGATTTCGATAACCTTATTGATTTCGGTATCTCTATGGATTTCGGTATACCTATGGATTTCGATATCCCTATGGATTTCGATATCCATATCGATTTCGATATTCCTATGGATTTCGATATCCATATCGATTTCGATATCCCTATGGATTTCGATATCCATATAGATTTCGGTATCCATATCGATTTCGATATTCCTATGGATTTCGATATCCCTATGGATTTCGATATCCCTTTGGATTTCGATATCTTTATCGATTTCAATATCCCAATGGATTTCAATATCCATATCGATTTCGATATCCCTATCGATTTCGATATCCCTATGGATTTCGATATCCCTATGGATTTCTATATCCCTATGGGTTTCGATATCCATTTAGATTTCGGTATCCATTTCGATTTCGATATCCCTATGGATTTCGATATCCATATGGATTTCGATACCCATGGATTTCGATATCCATATCGATTTCGATATCGATATCCATATCGATTTCTATATCCCTATGGATTTCTATATCCCTATGGGATTCGATATCCATATAGATTTCGGTATCCATTGCGATTTCGATATCCCTATGGATTTCGATATCCATATCGATTTCGATATCCCTATGGATTTCGATATCCCTATGGATTTCGATATCCCTATGGATTTCGATATCCCTATGGATTTCGGTATCCCTATGGATTTCGATATCCATATCGATTTCGATATCCCTATGGATTTCGGTATCCATATCGATTTCGATATCCCTATGGATTTCGATATCCCTATGGATTTCTATATCCCTATGGATTTCGATGTCCATATAGATTTCGGTATCCATATCGATTTCGATATCCCAATGGATTTCGATATCCCTATGGATTTCGATATCCCTTTGGATTTCGATATCCTTATCGATTTCGGTATCTCTATGGATTTCGATATCCATATCGATTTCGATATCCCTATGGATTTCGGTATCCATATCGATTTCGATATCCTTATGGATTTCGATATCCCTATGGATTTCTATATCCCTATGGGTTTCGATATCCCTATTGATTTCGATATCTATATCGATTTCGATATCCATATAAATTTCGGTATCCATATCGATTTCGATATCCCTATGGATTTCGATATTCCTATGGATTTCGATATCCCTTTGGATTTCGATATCCTTTTCGATTTCGATATCCACATCGATTTCGATATCCCTATGGATTTCGATATCCCTATGGATTTCAATATCCCTTTGGATTTCGATATCCTTATCGATTTCGGTATCCCAATGGATTTCGATATCCATATCGATTTCGATATCCCTATGGATTTCGATATCCATATAGATTTCGGTATCCATATCGATTTCGATATTCCTATGGATTTCGATATCCCTATGGATTTCGATATCCCTTTGGATTTCGATATCTTTATCGATTTCAATATCCCAATGGATTTCAATATCCATATCGATTTCGATATCCCTATCGATTTCGATATCCCTATGGATTTCGATATCCCTATGGATTTCGATATCCCTATGGATTTCTATATCCCTATGGGTTTCGATATCCATTTAGATTTCGGTATCCATTTCGATTTCGATATCCCTATGGATTTCGATATCCATATGGATTTCGATACCCATGGATTTCGATATCCATATCGATTTCGATATCGATATCCATATCGATTTCTATATCCCTATGGATTTCTATATCCCTATGGGATTCGATATCCATATAGATTTCGGTATCCATTGCGATTTCGATATCCCTATGGATTTCGATATCCCTATGGATTTCGATATCCATATCGATTTCGATATCCCATATGGATTTCGATATCCCTATGGATTTCGATATCCCTATGGATTTCGATATCCCTTTGGATTTCGATATCCTTATCGATTTCGGTATCTCTATGGATTTCGATATCCATATCGATTTCGATATCCCTATGGATTTCGGTATCCATATCGATTTCGATATCCTTATGGATTTCGATATCCCTATGGATTTCTATATCCCTATGGGTTTCGATGTCCATATAGATTTCGGTATCCATTTTGATTTCGATATCCCTATGGATTTCGATATTCCTATGGATTTCGATATCCCTTTGGATTTCGATATCTTTATCGATTTCGATATCCCAATGGATTTCAATATCCATATCGATTTCGATATCCCAATTGATTTCGATATCCATATCGATTTCGATATCCATATCAATTTCGGTATCCATATCGATTTCGATATCCCTATGGATTTCGATATTCCTATGGATTTCGATATCCCTTTGGATTTCGATATCCTTTTCGATTTCGGTATCCCTATGGATTTCGATATCCACATCGATTTCGATATCCCTATGGATTTCGATATCCCTATGGATTTCAATATCCCTTTGGATTTCGATATCCTTATCGATTTCGGTATCCCTATGGATTTCGATATCCATATCGATTTCGATATTCCTATGGATTTCGATATCCGCATCGATTTTGGTATCCATATCGATTTCGATATCCCTATGGATTTTGATATCCCTATGGATTTCGATATCCCTTTGGATTTCGATATCCTTATCGATTTCGGTAGCCCTATGGATTTCGAAATCCATATCATTTTCTATATCCCTATGGATTTCGATATCCCTATGGATTTCGATATCCATATAGATTTCGGTATCCATATCGATTTCGATATCCCTATGGATTTCGATATCCCTATGAATTTCGATATCCTTATGGATTTGATATCCTTATAGATTTCGATATCCCCATGGATTTCGATATCCCTATGGAATTCGATATCCCTATGGATTTCGATATCCCTATGAATTTCGATATCCCTATGGATTTCGATATGCCTATGGATTTCGATATCCATATCGATTTCGGTATTCCTATGGATATCGATATCCATATCGATTTCGATATCCCTATGGATTTCGATATCCATATGGATTTCGATATCCCTATGGATTTCGATGTCTCTATGGATTTCGATATCTACATCGATTTCGGTATCCCTATGGATTTCGATATCCATATCGATTTCGATATCCCTATGGATTTCGATATCCATATCGATTTCGATATCCCTATGGATTTCGATATCCATTTCGATTTCGATATCCATATCGATTTCAATATCCCTATGGATTTCAATATCCCTTTGGATTTCGATATCCTTATCGATTTCGGTATCCTTATGGATTTCGATATCCATACCGATTTCGATATCCCTATGGATTTCGATATCAATATCAATTTCGATATTCCTATGGATTTCGGTATCCATATCGATTTCGACATCCCTATGGATTTCGATATCCATATCGATTTCGATATACCTATGGATTTCGATATCCATATCGATTTCGATATTCCTATGGATTTCGATATCCATATCGATTTCGATATCCCTATGGACTTCGATATCCCTTTGGATTTCGATATCCTTATCGATTTCGGTATCCCTATGGATTTCGATATCCATATCGATTTCGATATCCCTATGGATTTCGATATCCACATTGATTTTGGTATCAATTTCGATTTCGATATCCCTATGGATTTCGATATTCCTATGGATTTCGATATCTCTATGGATTTCGATATGTACATCAATTTCGGTATCCCTATGGATTTCGATATCCATATCGATTTCGATATCCCTATGGATTTCGAAATCCATATCGATTTCGATATCAATATCAATTTCGATATCCCTTTGGATTTCGATATCCCTATGGGTTTCGATTCCATATCGATTTCGGTATCCCTATGGATTTCGATATCCATATCGATTTCGATATCCCTATGGATTTCGATATCCCTATGGATTTCGATATCCATATAGATTTCGGTATCCATATCGATTTCGATATCCCTATGGATTTCGATATCCCTATGAATTTCGATATCCTTATGGATTTCGATATCCATATAGATTTCGATATCCCCATGGATTTCGATATCCCTATGGAATTCGATATCCCTATGGATTTCGATATCCCTATGAATTTCGATATCCCTATGGATTTCGATATGCCTATGGATTTCGATATCCATATCGATTTCGGTATTCCTATGGATATCGATATCCATATCGATTTCGATATCCCTATGGATTTCGATATCCATATGGATTTCGATATCCCTATGGATTTCGATATCCCTATGGATTTCGATATCCATATCGATTTCGATATCCATATCGATTTCAATATCCCTATGGATTTCGATATCCCTATCGATTTCGATATCCATATCGATTTCGGTATCCTTATGGATTTCGATATCCATACCGATTTCGATATCCCTATGGATTTCGATATATATCGATTTCGATATCCTATGGATTTCGATATCCATATCGATTTCGACATCCCTATGGATTTCGATATCCATATCGATTTCGATATCCCTATGGATTTCGATATCCATATCGATTTCGATATTCCTATGGATTTCGATATCCATATCGATTTCGATATCCCTATGGATTTCGATATCCCTTTGGATTTCGATATCCTTATCGATTTCGGTATCCCTATGGATTTCGATATCCATATCGATTTCGATATCCCTATGGATTTCGATATCCACATTGATTTTGGTATCAATATCGATTTCGATATCCCTATGGATTTCGATATTCCTATGGATTTCGATATCTCTATGGATTTCGATATGTATATCGATTTCGGTATTTCTATGGATTTCGATATCCATATCGATTTCGATATCCCTATGGATTTCGAATCCATATCGATTTCGATATCAATATCGATTTCGATATCCCTTTGGATTTCGATATCCCTATGGGTTTCGATTCCATATCGATTTCGGTATCCATATCGATTTCAATATCCATATCGATTTCGATATCCCTATGGATTTCGATATCCATATCGATTTCGGCATCCCTATCGATTTCGATAACCCTATTGATTTCGGTATCTCTATGGATTTCGGTATACCTATGGATTTCGATATCCATATCGATTTCGATATTCCTATGGATTTCGATATCCATATCGATTTCGATATCCCTATGGATTTCGATATCCATATAGATTTCGGTATCCATATCGATTTCGATATTCCTATGGATTTCGATATCCCTTTGGATTTCGATATCCTTATCGATTTCGATATCCCTATGGATTTCGATATCCATATCGATTTCGATATCCCTATCGATTTCGATATCCCTATGGATTTCGGTATCCCTATGGATTTCGATATCCCTATGGATTTCTATATCCCTATGGATTTCGATATCCATATAGATTTCGGTATCCATATCGATTTCGATATCCCTATGGATTTCGATATCCATATGGATTTCGATATCCCTATGGATTTCGATATCCATATCGATTTCGATATCGATATCCATATCGATTTCGATATCCCTATGGATTTCTATATCCCTATGGATTTCGATATCCATATAGATTTCGGTATCCATTGCGATTTCGATATCCCTGTGGATTTCGATATCCCTATCGATTTCGATATCCCTATGGATTTCGATATCCCTATGGATTTCGATATCCATATCGATTTCGATATCCCATGGATTTCGATATCCCTATGGATTTCGATATCCCTTTGGATTTCGATATCCTTATCGATTTCGGTATCCCTATGGATTTCGAATCCATATCGATTTCGATATCCCTATGGATTTCTATATCCCTATGGGTTTCGATGTCCATATAGATTTCGGTATCCATATCGATTTCGATATCCCTATGGATTTCGATATTCCTATGGATTTCGATATCCCTATGGATTTCGATATCCTTATCGATTTCGATATCCCTATGGATTTCGATATCCATATCGATTTCGATATCCCTATGGATTTCGATATTCCTATGGATTTCGATATCCCTATGGATTTCGATATCCATATCGATTTCGGTATCCCTATGGATTTCGATATCCACATCGATTTCGATATCCCTATGGATTTCGATATCCCTATGGATTTCAATATCCCTTTGGATTTCGATATCCCTATCGATTTCGGTATCCCTATGGATTTCGATATCCATATCGATTTCGATATTCCTATGGATTTCGATATCCGTATCGATTTTGGTATCCATATCGATTTCGATATCCCTATGGATTTCGATATCCCTATGGATTTCGATATCCCTATGGATTTCGATATCCCTATCGATTTCGGTAGCCCTATGGATTTCGAAATCCATATCATTTTCTATATCCCTATGGATTTCGATATCCCTATCGATTTCGATATCCATATAGATTTCGGTATCCATATCGATTTCGATATCCCTATGGATTTCGATATCCCCATGAATTTCGATATCCCTATGGATTTCGATATCCATATAGATTTCGATATCCCCATGGATTTCGATATCCCTATGGATTTCGATATCCCTATGGATTTCGATATCCCTATGAATTTCGATATCCCTATGGATTTCGGTATCCCTATGGATTTCGATATCCATATCGATTTCAGTATTCCTATGGATTTCGATATCCATATCGATTTCGATATCCCTATGGATTTCGATATCCACATAGATTTCGGTATCCATATCGATTTCGATATCCATATGGATTTCGATATCCCTATGGATTTCGATGTCTCTATGGATTTCGATATCTACATCAATTTCGGTATCCCTATGGATTTCGATATCCATATCGATTTCGATATCCCTATGGATTTCGATATCCATATCGATTTCGATATCAATATCAATTTCGATATCCCTTTGGATTTCGATATCCCTATGGGTTTCGATTCCATATCGATTTCGGTATCCATATCGATTTCAATATCCATATCGATTTCGATATCCCAATGGATTTCGATATCCATATCGATTTCGACATCCCTATGGATTTCGATAACCTTATTGATTTCGGTATCTCTATGGATTTCGGTATACCTATGGATTTCGATATCCCTATGGATTTCGATATCCATATCGATTTCGATATTCCTATGGATTTCGATATCCATATCGATTTCGATATCCCTATGGATTTCGATATCCATATAGATTTCGGTATCCATATCGATTTCGATATTCCTATGGATTTCGATATCCATATGGATTTCGATATCCCTTTAGATTTCGATATCTTTATCGATTTCAATATCCCAATGGATTTCAATATCCATATCGATTTCGATATCCCTATCGATTTCGATATCCCTATGGATTTCGATATCCCTATGGATTTCGATATCCCTATGGATTTCTATATCCCTATGGGTTTCGATATCCATTTAGATTTCGGTATCCATTTCGATTTCGATATCCCTATGGATTTCGATATCCATATGGATTTCGATACCCATGGATTTCGATATCCATATCGATTTCGATATCGATATCCATATCGATTTCTATATCCCTATGGATTTCTATATCCCTATGGGATTCGATATCCATATAGATTTCGGTATCCATTGCGATTTCGATATCCCTGTGGATTTCGATATCCCTATGGATTTCGATATCCCTATGGATTTCGATATCCCTATGGATTTCGATATCCATATCGATTTCGATATCCCAATGGATTTCGATATCCCTATGGATTTCGATATCCCTTTGGATTTCGATATCCTTATCGATTTCGGTATCTCTATGGATTTCGATGTCCATATCGATTTCGATATCCCTATGGATTTCTATATCCCTATGGATTTCGATGTCCATATAGATTTCGGTATCCATTTTGATTTCGATATCCCTATGGATTTCGATATTCCTATGGATTTCGATATCCCTTTGGATTTCGATATCTTTATCGATTTCGATATCCCTATGGATTTCAATATCCATATCGATTTCGATATCCCTATGGATTTCGATATTCCTATGGATTTCGATATCCCTTTGGATTTCGATATCCTTTTCGATTTCGGTATCCCTTTGGATTTCGATATCCACATCGATTTCGATATCCCTATGGATTTCGATATCCCTATGGATTTCAATATCCCTTTGGATTTCGATATCCTTATCGATTTCGGTATCCCTATGGATTTCGATATCCATATCGATTTCGATATTCCTATGGATTTCGATATCCGCATCGATTTTGGTATCCATATCGATTTATATATCCCTATGGATTTTGATATCCCTATGGATATCGATATCCCTTTGGATTTCGATATCCTTATCGATTTCGGTAGCCCTATGGATTTCGAAATCCATATCATTTTCTATATCCCTATGGATTTCGATATCCCTATGGATTTCGATATCCATATAGATTTCGGTATCCATATCGATTTCGATATCCCTATGGATTTCGATATCCCTATGAATTTCGATATCCTTATGGATTTGATATCCTTATAGATTTCGATATCCCCATGGATTTCGATATCCCTATGGAATTCGATATCCCTATGGATTTCGATATCCCTATGAATTTCGATATCCCTATGGATTTCGATATGCCTATGGATTTCGATATCCATATCGATTTCGGTATTCCTATGGATATCGATATCCATATCGATTTCGATATCCCTATGGATTTCGATATCCATATAGATTTCGGTATCCATATCGATTTCGATATCCATATGGATTTCGATATCCCTATGGATTTCGATGTCTCTATGGATTTCGATATCTACATCGATTTCGGTATCCCTATGGATTTCGATATCCATATCGATTTCGATATCCCTATGGATTTCGATATCCATATCGATTTCGATATCCCTATGGATTTCGATATCCATTTCGATTTCGATATCCATATCGATTTCAATATCCCTATGGATTTCAATATCCCTTTGGATTTCGATATCCTTATCGATTTCGGTATCCTTATGGATTTCGATATCCATACCGATTTCGATATCCCTATGGATTTCGATATCAATATCAATTTCGATATTCCTATGGATTTCGGTATCCATATCGATTTCGACATCCCTATGGATTTCGATATCCATATCGATTTCGATATACCTATGGATTTCGATATCCATATCGATTTCGATATTCCTATGGATTTCGATATCCATATCGATTTCGATATCCATATGGACTTCGATATCCCTTTGGATTTCGATATCCTTATCGATTTCGGTATCCCTATGGATTTCGATATCCATATCGATTTCGATATCCCTATGGATTTCGATATCCACATTGATTTTGGTATCAATTTCGATTTCGATATCCCTATGGATTTCGATATTCCTATGGATTTCGATATCTCTATGGATTTCGATATCTACATCAATTTCGGTATCCCTATGGATTTCGATATCCATATCGATTTCGATATCCCTATGGATTTCGATATCCATATCGATTTCGATATCAATATCAATTTCGATATCCCTTTGGATTTCGATATCCCTATGGGTTTCGATATCCATATCGATTTCGGTATCCATATCGATTTCAATATCCATATCGATTTCGATATCCCAATGGATTTCGATATCCATATCGATTTCGACATCCCTACGGATTTCGATATCCATATCGATTTCGATATCCATATCGATTTCTATATCCATATCAATTTCGATATCCCTATGGATTTCGATGTCCTTATGGATTTCGATATTCCTATGGATTTCGATATCCCTATGGATTCAGATATCCCTTTGGATTTCGATATCCCTATGGATTTCGATATCCATATCGATTTCGATATCCCTATGGATTTCGATATCCCTATCGATTTCGATATCCCTATGGATTTCGATATCCATATCGATTTCGGTATCCCTATGGATTTCGATATCCCTATCGATTTCGATATCCCTATGGATTTCGATATCCCTATGGATTTCGATATCCATATCGATTTCGATATTCCTATGGATTTCGATATCCATATCGATTTCGATATCCCTATGGATTTCGATATCCATATAGATTTCGGTATCCATATCGATTTCGATATTCCTATGGATTTCGATATCCATATGGATTTCGATATCCCTATGGATTTCGATATACCTATCGATTTCGATATCCCAATGGATTTCAATATCCATATCGATTTCGATATCCCTATTGATTTCGATATCCCTATGGATTTCGATATCCCTATGGATTTCGATATCCCTATGGATTTCTATATCCCTATGGATTTCGATATCCATTTAGATTTCGGTATCCATATCGATTTCGATATCCCTATGGATTTCGATATCCCTATGGATTTCGATATCCCTATGGATTTCGATATCCATATCGATTTCGATATCCATTCGATATCCATATCGATTTCGATATCCCTATGGATTTCTATATCCCTATGGGATTCGATATCCATATAGATTTCGGTATCCATTGCGATTTCGATATCCCTGTGGATTTCGATATCCCTATGGATTTCGATATTCCTATGGATTTCGATATCCCTATGGATTTCGATATCCATATCGATTTCGATATCCCTATGGATTTCGATATCCCTATGGATTTCGATATCCCTTTGGATTTCGATATCCATATCGATTTCGGTATCCCTATGGATTTCGATATCCATATCGATTTCGATATCCCTATGGATTTCGATATCCACATTGATTTTGGTATCCATTTCGATTTCGATATCCCTTTGGATTTCGATACCCTTATCGATTTCGGTATCCCTATGGATTTCGATATCCATACCGATTTCGATATCCCTATGGATTTCGATATCAATATCAATTTCGATATTCCTATGGATTTCGATATCCATATCGATTTCGATATCCCTATGGATTTCGATATCCACATCGATTTCGGTATCCCTATGGATTTCGATATCCATATCGATTTCGATATCCCTATGGATTTCGATATCCATATCGATTTCGATATCCCTATGGACTTCGATATCCCTTTGGATTTCGATATCCATATCGATTTCGGTATCCCTATGGATTTCGATATCCATATCGATTTCGATATCCCTATGGATTTCGATATCCATATCGATTTCGGTATCCCTATGGATTTCGATATCCATATCGATTTCGATATCCCTATGGATTTCGATATCCACATCGATTTCGGTATCCATATCGATTTCGATATCCCTATGGATTTCGATATCCCTATGGATTTCGATATCCCTATGGATTTCGATATCCATATCGATTTCGATATCCCTATCGATTTCGATATCCATATCGATTTCGATATCCCTATGGATTTCGATATCCATATCGATTTCGGTATCCCTATGGATTTCGATATCCATATCGATTTCGATATCCCTATGGATTTCGATATCCACATGGATTTCGATATCCATATCGATTTCGATATCCCTATGGATTTCGATATCCATATCGATTTCGATATCCCTATGGATTTCGATATCCATATCGATTTCGGTATCCCTATGGATTTCGATATCCATATCGATTTCGATATCCCTATGGATTTCGATATCCACATTGATTTTGGTATCCATTTCGATTTCGATATCCCTATGGATTTCGATATCCCTTATGGATTTCGATATCCATATCGATTTTGGTATCCCTCTGGATTTCGATATCCATATCGATTTCGATATCCCTATGGATTTCGATATCCATATCGATTTCGATATCCCTATGGATTTCGATATCCATATCGATTTCGATATCCCTATGGATTTCGATATCCACATCGATTTCGGTATCCATATCGATTTCGATATCCCTATGGATTTCGATATCCGTATCGATTTCGATATCCCTATGGATTTCGATATCCATATCGATTTTGGTATCCCTCTGGATTTCGATATCCATATCGATTTCGATATCCCTATGGATTTCGATATCCATATCGATTTCGGTATCCCTATGGATTTCGATGTCCATATCGATTTCGATATCCCTATGGATTTCGATATCCACATTGATTTTGGTATCCATTTCGATTTCGATATCCCTATGGATTTCGATATTCCTATGGATTTCGATATCTCTATGGATTTCGATATCCACATCAATTTCGGTATCCCTATGGATTTCGATATCCATATCGATTTCGATATCCCTATGGATTTCGATATCCATATCGATTTCGATATCCCTATGGATTTCGATATCCACATTGATTTTGGTATCCATTTCGATTTCGATATCCCTATGGATTTCGATATTCCTATGGATTTCGATATCCATATCGATTTCGATATCCATATCGATTTCGATATCCCTATGGATTTCGATATCCTTATGGATTTCGATATTCCTATGGATTTCGGTATCCATATCGATTTCGATATCCCTATGGATTTCGATATTTACATTGATTTTGGTATCCATTTCGATTTCGATATCCCTATGGATTTCGATATTCCTATGGATTTCGATATCCATATCGATTTCGATATCCCTATGGATTTCGATATCCCTATGGATTTCGATATCCCTATGGATTTTGATATCCATATGGATTTCGATATCCCTATGGATTTCGATATCCCTTTGGATTTCGATATCCTTATCGATTTCGGTATCCCTATGGATTTCGATATCCATATCGATTTCGATATCCCTATGGATTTCGATATCCATTTCGATTTCGATATCCATATCGATTTCGATATCCCTATGGATTTTGATATCCCTTTGGATTTCGATATCCTTATCGATTTCGGTATCCTTATGGATTTCGATATCCATATCGATTTCGATATCCCTATGGATTTCGATATCCATATCGATTTCGATATTTCTATGGATTTCGATATCCATATCGATTTCGAAATCTTATGGATTTCGATATTCCATACGGATTTCGATATCCATATCGATTTCGATATTCCTATGGATTTCGATATCCATATGGATTTCGATATCCCTGTGGATTTCGATATCCCTATGGATTTCGATATCCATATCGATTTCGGTATCCCTATGGATTTCGATATCCATATCGATTTCTATATCCCTATGGATTTCGATATCCCTATGGATTTCGATATCCCTATGGATTTCGATATCACTATGGGTTTCGATATCCATATAGATTTCGGTATCCATATCGATTTCGATATCCCTATGGATTTCGATATCCCTATGGATTTCTATATCCCTTTGGATTTCGATATCCATATCGATTTCGATATTCCTATGGATTTCGATATCCATATCGATTTCGATATCCCTATGGATTTCGATATCCCTTATGGATTTCGATATCCCTTTGGATTTCGATATCCTTATCGATTTCGGTATCCCTATGGATTTCGATATCCATATCGATTTCGATATCCCTATGGATTTCGATATCCATATAGATTTCGGTATCCATATCGATTTCGATATCCCTATGGATTTCGATATCCCTATGGATTTCGATATCCCTATGGATTTCGATATCCATATCGATTTCGATATCCCTATGGATTTCGATATCCATATCGATTTCGATATCCCTTTGGATTTCGATATCCATATCGATTTCGATATCCCTATGGATTTCGATATTCATTTCGATTTCGATATCCATATCGATTTCAATATCCCTATGGATTTCAATATCCCTTTGGATTTCGATATCCTTATCGATTTCGGTATCCTTATGGATTTCGATATCCATACCGATTTCGATATCCCTATGGATTTCGATATTCCTATGGATTTCGATATCCATATCGATTTCGATATCCATATCGATTTCGATATCCCTATGGATTTCGATATCCTTATGGATTTCGATATTCCTATGGATTTCGGTATCCATTTCGATTTCGATATCCCTATGGATTTCGATATTTACATTGATTTTGGTATCCATTTCGATTTCGATATCCCTATGGATTTCGATATTCCTATGGATTTTGATATCCATATCGATTTCGATATCCCTATGGATTTCAATATCCCTATGGCTTTCGATATCCTTATCGATTTCGGTATCCCTATGGATTTCGATATCCATATCGATTTCATATCCCTATGGATTTCGATATCCATTTCGATTTCGATATCCATATCGATTTCAATATCCCTATGGATTTTAATATCCCTTTGGATTTCGATATCCTTATCGAATTCGGTATCCTTATGGATTTCGATATCCATATCGATTTCGAAACTTATGGATTTCGATATTCCAACGGATTTCGATATCCATATCGATTTTGATATTCCTATGGATTTCGATATCCATATGGATTTCGATATCCCTGTGGATTTCGATATCCCTTTGGATTTCGATATCCTTATCGATTTCGGTAGCCCTATGGATTTCGATATCCATATCGATTTCTATATCCCTATGGATTTCGATATCCCTATGGATTTCGATATCCCTATGGATTTCGATATCCCTATGGGTTTCGATATCCATATCGATTTCGGTATCCCTATGGATTTCGATATCCCTATGGATTTCTATATCCCTTTGGATTTCGATATCCATATCGATTTCGATATTCCTATGGATTTCGATATCCATATCGATTTCGATATCCCTATGGATTTCGATATCCCTTTGGATTTCGATATCCCTTTGGATTTCGATATCCTTATCGATTTCGGTATCCCTATGGATTTCGATATCCATATCGATTTCGGTATCCATATCGATTTCGATATCCCTATGGATTTCGATATTCCTATGGATTTCGATATCTCTATGGATTTCGATATCTACATCGATTTCGGTATCCCTATGGATTTCGATATCCATATCGATTTCGATATCCCTTTGGATTTCGATATCCATATCGATTTCGATATCCCTATGGATTTCGATATTCATTTCGATTTCGATATCCATATCGATTTCAATATCCCTATGGATTTCAATATCCCTTTGGATTTCGATATCCTTATCGATTTCGGTATCCTTATGGATTTCGATATCCATACCGATTTCGATATCCCTATGGATTTCGATATCAATATCAATTTCGATATTCCTATGGATTTCGGTATCCATATCGATTTCGATATCCCTATGGATTTCGATATCCACATCGATTTTGGTATCCCTATGGATTTCGATGTCCATATCGATTTCGATATCCCTATGGATTTCGATATCCATATCGATTTCGATATCCCTATGGACTTCGATATCCCTTTGGATTTCGATATCCACATCGATTTTGGTATCCCTATGGATTTCGATATCCATATCGATTTCAGTATCCCTATGGATTTCGATGTCCATATCGATTTCGATATCCCTATGGATTTCGATATCCACATTGATTTTGGTATCCATTTCGATTTCGATATCCCTATGGATTTCGATATTCCTATGGACTTCGATATCTCTATCGATATGGATTTCGATATCCCTATGGATTTCTATATCCCTTTGGATTTCGATATACATATCGATTTCGATATTCCTATGGATTTCGATATCCATATCGATTTCGATATCCCTATGGATTTCGATATCCCTTTGGATTTCGATATCCCTTTGGATTTCGATATCCTTATCGATTTCGGTATCCCTATGGATTTCGATATCCATATCGATTTTGATATCCCTATGGATTTCGATATCCATATAGATTTCGGTATCCATATCGATTTCGATATCCCTATGGATTTCGATATCCCTATGGATTTCGATATCCCTATCGATTTCGATATCCCTATGGATTTCGATATCCATATCGATTTCGATATCCCTATGGATTTCGATATCCATATCGATTTCGATATCCCTATGGATTTCGATATCCATATCGATTTCGATATCCATATCGATTTCGATATCCCTATGGATTTCGATATCCCTATGGATTTCGATATCCATATCGATTTCGGTATCCCTATCGATTTCGATATCCATATCGATTTCGATGGCGTATCCCTATGGATTTCGATATCCATATCGATTTCGATATTCCTATGGATTTCGATATCCATATCGATTTCGATATCCCTATGGATTTCGATATCCACATTGATTTTGGTATCCATTTCGATTTCGATATCCCTATGGATTTCGATATTCCTATGGATTTCGATATCTCTATCGATTTCGATATCCTATATCGATTTCGATATCCCTATGGTTTCGATATCTTAGGTCGTATCCAGGCGGACCGCGCCGAATTGGGGTGCCCAGGCGATCCGGCGCGCATTTCGATATCCATATCGATTTCGATATCCCTATGGATTTCGATATCCATATCGATTTCGATATCCCTATGGATTTCGATATCCACATCGATTTTGGTATTCCTATGGATTTCGATATCCACATTGATTTTGGTATCCATTTTGATTTCGATATCCCTATGGATTTCGATATTCCTATGGATTTCGGTATCCATATCGATTTCGATATCCCTATGGATTTCGATATCCATATCGATTTTGGTATCCCTATGGATTTCGATATCCACATTGATTTTGGTATCCATTTCGATTTCGATATCCCTATGGATTTCGATATTCCTATGGATTTCGATATCCATATCGATTTCGATATCCATATCGATTTCGATATCCCTATGGATTTCGATATCCTTATGGATTTCGATATTCCTATGGATTTCGAGTATCCATTTCGATTTCGATATCCCTATGGATTTCGATATCCACATTGATTTCGGTATCCATTTCGATTTCGATATCCCTATGGATTTCGATATTCCTATGGATTTCGATATCTCTATGGATTTTGATATCCTACATCGATTTCGGTATCCCTATGGATTTCGATATCCATATCGATTTCGATATCCACATTGATTTTGGTATCCATTTCGATTTCGATATCCCTTTGGATTTCGATATCCCTTATCGATTTCGGTATCCTTATGGATTTCGATATCTATACCGGATTCGATATCCCTATGGATTTTGATATCAATATCAATTTCGATATTCCTATGGATTTCGGTATCCATATCGATTTCGATATCCCTATGGATTTCGATATCCACATCGATTTTGGTATCCCTATGGATTTCGATGTCCATATCGATTTCGATATCCCTATGGATTTCGATATCCATATCGATTTCGATATCCCTATGGACTTCGATATCCCTTTGGATTTCGATATCCACATCGATTTTGGTATCCCTATGGATTTCGATATCCATATCGATTTCGGTATCCCTATGGATTTCGATGTCCATATCGATTTCGATATCCCTATGGATTTCGATATCCACATTGATTTTGGTATCCATTTCGATTTCGATATCCCTATGGATTTCGATATTCCTATGGACTTCGATATCTCTATGGATTTCGATACCTACATCAATTTCGGTATCCCTATGGATTTCGATATCCATATCGATTTCGATATCCCTATGGATTTCGATATCCATATCGATTTCGATATCCCTATGGATTTCGATATCCACATTGATTTTGGTATCCATTTCGATTTCGATATCCCTATGGATTTCGATATTCCTATGGATTTCGATATCCATATCGATTTCGATATCCATATCGATTTCGATATCCCTATGGATTTCGATATCCTTATGGATTTCGATATTCCTATGGATTTCGGTATCCATTTCGTTTTCGATATCCCTATGGATTTCGATATTTACATTGATTTTGGTATCCATTTCGATTTCGATATCCCTATGGATTTCGATATTCCTATGGATTTCGATATCCATATCGATTTCGATATCCCTATGGATTTCAATATCCCTATGGATTTCGATATCCCTATGGATTTTGATATCCATATGGATTTCGATATCCCTATGGATTTCGATATCCCTTTGGATTTCGATATCCTTATCGATTTCGGTATCCCTATGGATTTCGATATCCATATCGATTTCATATCCCTGTGGATTTCGATATCCATTTCGATTTCGATATCCATATCGATTTCAATATCCCTATGGATTTTAATATCCCTTTGGATTTCGATATCCTTATCGAATTCGGTATCCTTATGGATTTCGATATCCATACCGATTTCGATATCCCTATGGATTTCGATATCCATATCGATTTCGATATTTCTATGGATTTCGATATCCATATCGATTTCGAAACTTATGGATTTCGATATTCCAACGGATTTCGATATCCATATCGATTTTGATATTCCTATGGATTTCGATATCCATATGGATTTCGATATCCCTGTGGATTTCGATATCCCTTTGGATTTCGATATCCTTATCGATTTCGGTAGCCCTATGGATTTCGATATCCATATCGATTTCTATATCCTATTTCTATATCCCTATGGGTTTCGATATCCATATAGATTTCGGTATCCATATCGATTTCGATATCCCTATGGATTTCGATATCCCTATGGATTTCTATATCCCTTTGGATTTCGATATCCATATCGATTTCGATATTCCTATGGATTTCGATATCCATATCGATTTCGATATCCCTATGGATTTCGATATCCCTTTGGATTTCGATATCCCTTTGGATTTCGATATCCTTATCGATTTCGGTATCCCTATGGATTTCGATATCCATATCGATTTCGATATCCCTATGGATTTCGATATCCATATAGATTTCGGTATCCATATCGATTTCGATATCCCTATGGATTTCGATATCCCTATGGATTTCGATATCTCTATGGATTTCGATATCTACATCGATTTCGGTATCCCTATGGATTTCGATATCCATATCGATTTCGATATCCCTTTGGATTTCGATATCCATATCGATTTCGATATCCCTATGGATTTCGATATTCATTTCGATTTCGATATCCATATCGATTTCAATATCCCTATGGATTTCAATATCCCTTTGGATTTCGATATCCTTATCGATTTCGGTATCCTTATGGATTTCGATATCCATACCGATTTCGATATCCCTATGGATTTCGATATTCCTATGGATTTCGATATCCATATCGATTTCGATATCCATATCGATTTCGATATCCCTATGGATTTCGATATCCTTATGGATTTCGATATTCCTATGGATTTCGGTATCCATTTCGATTTCGATATCCCTATGGATTTCGATATTTACATTGATTTTGGTATCCATTTCGATTTCGATATCCCTTTGGATTTCGATATTCCTATGGATTTCGATATCCCTATGGATTTCAATATCCCTATGGATTTCGATATCCCTATGGATTTTGATATCCCTATGGATTTCGACATCCCTATGGATTTCGATATCCCTTTGGCTTTCGATATCCTTATCGATTTCGGTATCCCTATGGATTTCGATATCCATATCGATTTCGATATCCCTATGGATTTCGATATCCATATCGATTTCGATATCCATATCGATTTCAATATCCCTATGGATTTTAATATCCCTTTGGATTTCGATATCCTTATCGAATTCGGTATCCTTATGGATTTCGATATCCATACCGATTTCGAAATCCCTATGGATTTCGATATCCATATCGATTTCGATATTTCTATGGATTTCGATATCCATATCGATTTCGAAACTTATGGATTTCGATATTCCAACGGATTTCGATATCCATATCGATTTTGATATTCCTATGGACTTCGGTATCCATATGGATTTCGATATCCCTGTGGATTTCGATATCCCTTTGGATTTCGATATCCTTATCGATTTCGGTATCCCTATGGATTTCGATATCCATATCGATTTCTATATCCCTATGGATTTCGATATCCCTATGGATTTCGATATCCCTATGGATTTCGATATCCCTATGGATTTCGATATCCATATAGATTTCGGTATCCATATCGATTTCGATATCCCTATGGATTTCGATATCCCTATGGATTTCTATATCCCTTTGGATTTCGATATCCATATCGATTTCGATATTCCTATGGATTTCGATATCCATATCGATTTCGATATCCCTATGGATTTCGATATCCCTTTGGATTTCGATATCCCTTTGGATTTCGATATCCTTATCGATTTCGGTATCCCTATGGATTTCGATATCCATATCGATTTTGATATCCCTATGGATTTCGATATCCATATAGATTTCGGTATCCATATCGACTTCGATATCCCTATGGATTTCGATATCCCTATGGATTTCGATATCTCTATGGATTTCGATATCTACATCGATTTCGGTATCCCTATGGATTTCGATATCCATATCGATTTCGATATCCCTTTGGATTTCGATATCCATATCGATTTCGATATCCCTATGGATTTCGATATTCATTTCGATTTCGATATCCATATCGATTTCAATATCCCTATGGATTTCAATATCCCTTTGGATTTCGATATCCTTATCGATTTCGGTATCCTTATGGATTTCGATATCCATACCGATTTCGATATCCCTATGGATTTCGATATCAATATCAATTTCGATATTCCTATGGATTTCGGTATCCATATCGATTTCGATATCCCTATGGATTTCGATATCCACATCGATTTTGGTATCCCTATGGATTTCGATGTCCATATCGATTTCGATATCCCTATGGATTTCGATATCAATATCAATTTCGATATTCCAATGAATATAGGGATATCGAAATCGATATGGATACCGAAATCCATAGGAATATCGAAATTGATATTGATATCGAAATCCATAGGGATATCGAAATCGGTATGGATATCGAAATCGATAAGGATACCGAAATCGATAAGGATTTCGATATCCACATCGATTTTTGTATCCCTATGGATTTCGATGTCCATATCGATTTCGATATCCCTATGGATTTCGATATCCATATCGATTTCGATATCCCTATGGACTTCGATATCCCTTTGGATTTCGATATCCACATCGATTTTGGTATCCCTATGGATTTCGATATCCATATCGATTTCGGTATCCCTATGGATTTCGATGTCCATATCGATTTCGATATCCCTATGGATTTCGATATCCACATTGATTTTGGTATCCATTTCGATTTCGATATCCCTATGGATTTCGATATTCCTATGGACTTCGATATCTCTATGGATTTCGATATCTACATCAATTTCGGTATCCCTATGGATTTCGATATCCATATCGATTTCGATGTCCCTATGGATTTCAATATCCATATCGATTTCGATATCCCTATGGATTTCGATATCCACATTGATTTTGGTATCCATTTCGATTTCGATATCCCTATGGATTTCGATATTCCTATGGATTTCGATATCCATATCGATTTCGATATCCCTATGGATTTCGACATCCCTATGGATTTCGATATCCATATCGATATCGATGTCCATATCAATTTCGATATCCCTATGGATTTCGATATCCCTATGGATTTCGATATCCCTATGGATTTCGATATCCATTTCGATTTCGATATCCATATCGATTTCAATATCCATATCGATTTCGATATCCCAATGGATTTCGATATCCATATCGATTTCGATATCCCTATGGATTTCGATATCCTTATGGATTTCGATATTCCTATGGATTTCGGTATCCATTTCGATTTCGATATCCCTATGGATTTCGATATCCACATTGATTTTGGTATCCATTTCGATTTCGATATCCCTATGGATTTCGATATTCCTATGGATTTCGATATCCATATCGATTTCGATATCCCTATGGATTTCGACATCCCTATGGATTTCGATATCCATATCGATATCGATGTCCATATCAATTTCGATATCCCTATGGATTTCGATATCCCTATGGATTTCGATATCCCTATGGATTTCGATATCCATTTCGATTTCGATATCCATATCGATTTCAATATCCATATCGATTTCGATATCCCAATGGATTTCGATATCCATATCGATTTCGACATCCCTATGGATTTCGATATCCATATCGATATCGATGTCCATATCAATTTCGATATCCCTATGGATTTCGATATCCCTATGGGTTTCGATATCCATATCGATTTCGGTATCCATACCGATTTCGATATCCCTATGGATTTCGATATCCTTATGGATTTCGATATCCCTTTGGATTTCGATATCCTTATCGAGTTCGGTATCCCAATGGATTTCAATATCCATATCGATTTCGATATCCCTATGGATTTCGATATCCATATCGATTTCGATATTCCCATGGATTTCGGTATCCACATCGATTTCGATATCCCTATGGATTTCGATATCCCTATGGATTTCGATATCCCTTTTGATTTCGATATCTTTATCGATTTTGGTATCCCTATGGATTTCGATATCCATATCGATTTCGGTATCCATTCCGATTTCGATATCCCTATGGATTTCGATATCCCTATGGATTTCGATATCTCTATGGATTTCGATATCTCCATCGATTTTGTATCCCGATGGATTTCGATATCCCGTTGGATTTCGATATCCCTATGGCTTTCTATATCCCTTTGGGTTTCGATATCCATATCGATTTCGGTATCCATATCGATTTCGATATCCCTATGGATTTCGATATCTTTATGGAGTTCGATATATCTATGGATTTCGATATCCCTTTGGATTTCGATATCTTTATCGATTTCGGTATCCCTATGGATTTCGATATCCATATCGATTTCGATATCCCTATGGATTTCGATAGCCATATGGATTTCGATATCCATATCGATTTCGATATCCCTATGGATTTCGATATCCCTATGGATTTCGATATCCCTATGGATTTCGATATCCACATCGATTTCGGTATCCATATCGATTTCGATATCCCTATGGATTTCGATATCTATATCGATTTTGGTATCCATATCGATTTTGGTATCCATATCGATTTTGGTATTCCTATGTCTTTCGGTATACATACCGTTTTCGAAACCTATGGATTTCGATATTTCAAAGGATTTCGATATCCATATCGATTTTGGCATCCCTATGGATTTCGATATCCCTATGGATTTCGATATCCATATCGATTTTTGTATCCCTTTGGATATCGGTATCCATATCGATTTCGATATCCCTATGGATTTCGATATCCCTATGGATTTCGATATCCCGTTGGATATCGATATCCCTATGGCTTTCTATATCCCTTTGGGTTTCGATATCCATATCGATTTCGGTATCCATATCGATTTCGATATCCCTATGGATTTCGATATCTTTATGGAGTTCGATATATCTATGGATTTCGATATCCCTTTGGATTTCGATATCTTTATCGATTTCGGTATCCCTATGGATTTCGATATCCATATCGATTTCGATATCCCTATGGATTTCGAAAGCCATATGGATTTCGATATCCATATCGATTTCGATATTCCTATGGATTTCTATATCCCTATGGATTTCGATATCCCTATGGATTTCGATATCCACATCGATTTCGGTATCCATATCGATTTCGATATCCCTATGGATTTCGATATCTATATCGATTTTGGTATCCATATCGATTTTGGTATCCATATCGATTTTGGTATTCCTATGTCTTTCGGTATACATACCGTTTTCGAAACCTATGGATTTCGATATTTCAAAGGATTTCGATATCCATATCGATTTTGGCATCCCTATGGATTTCGATATCCCTATGGATTTCGATATCCACATAGATTTTTGTATCCCCATGGATATCGGTATCCATATCGATTTCGATATCCCTATGGATTTCGATATCCCTATGGATTTCGATATCCCGTTGGATTTCGATATCCCTATGGCTTTCTATATCCCTTTGGGTTTCGATATCCTTATCGATTTCGGTATCCATATCGATTTCGATATCCCTATGGATTTCGATATCTTTATGGAGTTCGATATATCTATGGATTTCGATATCCCTTTGGATTTCGATATCTTTATCGATTTCGGTATCCCTATGGATTTCGATATCCATATCGATTTCGATATCCCTATGGATTTCGATAGCCATATGGATTTCGATATCCATATCGATTTCGATATCCTTATGGATTTCGATATGCATATCGATTTCGAAATCCCTATGGATTTCGATATCCCTTTGGATTTCGATATCCATTTGGAATTCGATATCCTTATCCTATGGATTTCGATATCATATCGATTTCGATATCCCTTTAAGTTGCGATATCCATATCGATTTCGATATTCCCATGTATTTCGGTATCTATATCGATTTCTATATCTCTATGGATTTCGATATCCATATGGATTTCGACATCCCTATGGATTTCGATATCCCTATGGATTTCGATATCCATATCGATTTTGGTATCCCTATGGATTTCAATATCCATATCGATTTCGATATCCGTATGGATTTCGATATCCATATCGATTTGGATATCCCTATGGATTTCGATATCCCTATGGATTTCGATATCCATTTCGATTTCGATATCCCTATGGATTTCAATATCCATATCGATTTCGATATCCCTATGGATTTCGATATCCATATCAATTTCGGTATCCATATCGATTTCGATATCCATATTGATTTCGACATCCCTATGGATTTCGATATCCATATCGATTTCAATGTCCCTATGGATTTCAATACCCATATCGATTTCGATAGCCCTATGGATTTCGATATCCCTATGGATTTCTATATCCCTATGGGTTTCGATATCCACATAGATTTCGGTATCCATATCGATTTCGATATCCCTATGGATTTCGATATCCATGTCGATTTCGATATCCCTATGGATTTCAATATCCCTATGGATTTCGATATCCCTATGGATTTTGATATCCCTTTGGATTTCGATATCCCTATGGATTTCGACATCCCTTTGGATTTCGATATCCCTATCGATCCGTATCCCCATGGATTTCGACATCCATATCGATTTCGATACCCCTATGGATTTCGATATCCATTTCGATTTCGACATCCATATCGATTTCAATATCCCTATGGATTTCAATATCCCTTTGGACTTCGATATCCATAACGATTTCGATATCCTTATGGATTTCGATATCCCTTTGGTTTTCGATATCCCTTTGGATTTCGATACCCTTATCGATTTCGGTATCCCTATGGATTTCGATATCCATATCGATTTCGATATTCCTATGGATTTCGATATCCACATCGATTTCGATATCCATTTCGATTTCGATATCCATATCGATTTCAATATCCCTATGGATTTCAATATCCCTTTGGACTTCGATATCCATAACGATTTCGGTATCCTTATGGATTTCGATATCCCTTTGGATTTCGATACCCTTATGGATTTCGATATCCCTTTGGATTTCGATATCCCTTTGGATTTCGATACCCTTATCGATTTCGGTATCCCTATGGATTTCGATATCCATATCGATTTCGGTATCCTTATGGATTTCGATATCCATACCGAATTCGATATCCCTATGGATTTCGATATCAATATCAATTTCGATATTCCTATGGATTTCGGTATCCATATCGATTTCGATATCCCTATGGATTTCGATATCCACATCGATTTTGGTATCCCTATGGATTTCGATGTCCATATCGATTTCGATATGGATATCGATTTCGATATCCATATCGATTTCGACATCCCTATGGACTTCGATATCCCGTTGGATTTCGATATCCACATCGATTTTGGTATCCCTATGGATTTCGACATCCATATCGATTTCGGTATCCCTATGGATTTCGATGTCCATATCGATTTCGATTTCGATATCCCTATGGATTTCGATATTCCTATGGATTTCGATATCCACATCGATTTCGATATCCATATCGATTTCGATATCCCTATGGATTTCGATATCCTTATGGATTTCGATATTCCTATGGATTTCGGTATCCATTTCGATTTCGATATCCCTATGGATTTCGATATCCACATTGATTTTGGTATCCATTTCGATTTCGATATCCCTATGGATTTCGATATTCCTATGGATTTCGATATCCATATCGATTTCGATATCCCTATGGAATTCGATATCCATTTCGATTTCGATATCCATATCGATTTTAATATCCATATCGATTTCGATATCCCAATGGATTTCGATATCCATATCGATTTCGATGTCGATATCCATCCCTATGGATTTCGATATCCCTATGATCGATATTCGATGTCCATATCAGATTTCGATATCCCTATGGATTTCGATATCCCTATGGATTTCGATATCCATATCGAGTTCGGTATCCCAATGGATTTCAATATCCATATCGATTTCGATATCCCTATGGATTTCGATATCCATATCGATTTCGACCTATGGATTTCGGTATCCACATCGATTTCGATATCCCTATGGATTTCGATATCCCTATGGATTTCGATATCCTTTTGATTCGAATCGATTTTGGTATCCCTATGGATTTCGATATCCATATCGATTTCGGTATCCATACCGATTTCGATATCCCTATGGATTTCGATATCCCTATGGATTTCGATATCTCTATGGATTTCGATATCTCCATCGATTTTGTATCCCGATGGATTTCGATATCCATATCGATCTCGATATCCCTATGGATTTCGATATCCATATCGATTTCAATATCCATATCGATTTCGATATCCCTATGGATTTCGATATCCATATCGATTTCGGTATCCATATCGATTTTGATATCCCTATGGATTTCGATATTCCTATGGACTTCGATATCCACATCGATTTCGGTATCCATATCGATTTCGATATCCCTATGGATTTCGATATCTATATCGATTTTGGTATCCATATCGATTTTGGTATCCATATCGATTTTGGTATTCCTATGGATTTCGGTATACATACCGTTTTCGAAACCTATGGATTTCGATATTTCAAAGGATTTCGATATCCATATCGATTTTGGTATCCCTATGGATTTCGATATCCCTATGGATTTCGATATCCATATCGATTTTTGTATCCCCATGGATATCGGTATCCATATCGATTTCGATATCCCTATGGATTTCGATATCCCTATGGATTTCGATATCCCGTTGGATTTCGATATCCCTATGGCTTTCTATATCCCTTTGGGTTTCGATATCCATATCGATTTCGGTATCCATATCGATTTCGATATCCCTATGGATTTCGATATCTTTATGGAGTTCGATATATCTATGGATTTCGATATCCCTTTGTATTTCGATATCTTTATCGATTTCGGTATCCCTATGGATTACGATATCCTTATCGATTTCGATATCCCTATGGATTTCGATAGCCATATGGATTTCGATATCCATATCGATTTCGATATCCCTATGGATTTCGATATCCCTTTGGATTTCGATATCCATTTGGAATTCGATATCCTTATCCTATGGATTTCGATATCATATCGATCTCGATATCCCTATAAGTTGCGATATCCATATCGATTTCGATATTCCCATGTATTTCGGTATCCATATCGATTTCTATATCTCTATGGATTTCGATATCCATATGGATTTCGACATCCCTATGGATTTCGATATCCCTATGGATTTCGATATCCATATCGATTTTGGTATCCCTATGGATTTCAATATCCATATCGATTTCGATATCCGTATGGATTTCGATATCCATATCGATTTCGATATCCCTATGGATTTCGATATCCCTATGGATTTCGATATCCATTTCGATTTCGATATCCATATCCATTTCAATATCCATATCGATTTCGATATCCCTATGGATTTCGATATCCATATCGATTTCGATATCCCTATGGATTTCAATATCCATATCGATTTCGATATCCCTATGGATTTCGATATCCATATCAATTTCGGTATCAATATCGATTTCGATATCCATATTGATTTCGATATCCCTATGGATTTCGATATCCATATCGATTTCGATGTCCCTATGGATTTCAATATCCCTATGGATTTCGTTATCCCTATGGATTTTGATATCCCTTTGGATTTCGATATCCCTATGGATTTCGACATCCCTTTGGATTTCGATATCCCTATCGAAAGGTATCCCTATGGATTTCGACATCCACATCGATTTCGATATCCCTTTGTATTTCGATATCTTTATCGATTTCGGTATCCCTATGGATTACGATATCCTTATCGATTTCGATATCCCTATGGATTTCGATAGCCATATGGATTTCGATATCCATATCGATTTCGATATCCCTATGGATTTCGATATCCCTTTGGATTTCGATATCCATTTGGAATTCGATATCCTTATCCTATGGATTTCGATATCATATCGATCTCGATATCCCTATAAGTTGCGATATCCATATCGATTTCGATATTCCCATGTATTTCGGTATCCATATCGATTTCTATATCTCTATGGATTTCGATATCCATATGGATTTCGACATCCCTATGGATTTCGATATCCCTATGGATTTCGATATCCATATCGATTTTGGTATCCCTATGGATTTCAATATCCATATCGATTTCGATATCCGTATGGATTTCGATATCCATATCGATTTCGATATCCCTATGGATTTCGATATCCCTATGGATTTCGATATCCATATCGATTTTGGTATCCCTATGGATTTCAATATCCATATCGATTTCGATATCCGTATGGATTTCGATATCCATATCGTTTTCGATATCCCTATGGATTTCGATATCCCTATGGATTTCGATATCCATTTCGATTTCGATATCCATATCCATTTCAATATCCATATCGATTTCGATATCCCTATGGATTTCGATATCCATATCGATTTCGATATCCCTATGGATTTCAATATCCATATCGATTTCGATAGCCCTATGGATTTCGATATCCCTATGGATTTCTATATCCCTATGGGTTTCGATATACATATAGATTTCGGTATCAATATCGATTTCGATATCCCTCTGGATTTCGATATCCATATCGATTTCGATATCCCTATGGATTTCAATATCCCTATGGATTTCGTTATCCCTATGGATTTTGATATCCTTTTCTTCCCTTGGTTTTCCCTTTGGATTTCGATATCCCTATGGATTTCGACATCCCTTTGGATTTCGATATCCCTATCGATCGGTATCCCTATGGATTTCGACATCCACATCGATTTCGATATCCCTATGGATTTCGATATCCATTTCGATTTCGATATCCATATCGATTTTAATATCCCTATGGATTTCAATATCCCCTTGGACTTCGATATCCATAACGATTTCGGTATCCTTATGGATTTCGATATCCATACCGATTTCGATATCCCTTTGGATTTCGATATCCCTATCGATTTCGGTATCCATATGGATTTCGATATCCATATCGATTTCGATATCCCTATGGATTTCGATATCCATTTCGATTTCGATATCCATATCGATTTCAATATCCCTATGGATTTTAATATCCCTTTGGATTTCGATATCCTTATCGAATTCGGTATCCTTATGGATTTCGATATCCATACCGATTTCGATATCCCTATGGATTTCGATATCCATATCGATTTTGACATTCCTATGGATTTCGACATCCATATGGATTTCGATATCCCTATCGATCGGTATCCCTATGGATTTCGACATCCACATCGATTTCGATATCCCTATGGATTTCGATATCCATTTCGATTTCGATATCCATATCGATTTTAATATCCCTATGGATTTCAATATCCCCTTGGACTTCGATATCCATAACGATTTCGGTATCCTTATGGATTTCGATATCCATACCGATTTCGATATCCCTTTGGATTTCGATATCCCTATCGATTTCGGTATCCCTATGGATTTCGATATCCATATCGATTTCGATATCCCTATGGATTTCGATATCCATTTCGATTTCGATATCCATATCGATTTCAATATCCCTATGGATTTTAATATCCCTTTGGATTTCGATATCCTTATCGAATTCGGTATCCTTATGGATTTCGATATCCATACCGATTTCGATATCCCTTTGGATTTCGATATCCTTATCGATTTCGGTAGCCCTATGGATTTCGATATCCATATCGATTTCTATATCCCTATGGATTTCGATATCCCTATGGATTTCGATATCCCTATGGATTTCGATATCCCTATGGGTTTCGATATCCATATAGATTTCGGTATCCATATCGATTTCGATATCCCTATGGATTTCGATATCCCTATGGATTTCTATATCCCTTTGGATTTCGATATCCATATCGATTTCGATATTCCTATGGATTTCGATATCCATATCGATTTCGATATCCCTATGGATTTCGATATCCCTTTGGATTTCGATATCCCTTTGGATTTCGATATCCTTATCGATTTCGGTATCCCTATGGATTTCGATATCCATATCGATTTCGATATTCCTATGGATTTCGATATCCATATCTATTTCGATATTTCTATGGATTTCGATATCCATATCGATTTCGATATCCCTATGGATTTCGATATCCACATTGATTTTGGTATCCATTTCGATTTCGATATCCCTATGGATTTCGATATTCCTATGGATTTCGATATCCCTATGGATTTCGATATCTACATCAATTTCGGTATCCCTATGGATTTCGATATCCATATCGATCTCGATATCCCTATGGGTTTCGATATCCATATCGATTTCGGTATCCATATCGATTTCGATATCTATATCGATTTCGATATCCCAATGGATTTCGATATTCATATCGATTTCGACATCCCTATGGATTTCGATATCCATATCGATTTTGATATCCATGTCAATTTCGATATCCCTTTGGATTTCGATATCCCTATGGGTTTCGATATCCTTATCGATTTCGGTTTCGATATCCATATCGATTTCGGTATCCATATCGATTTCGATATCCCTATGGATTTCGATATCCCTATGGATTTCGATATCCCTTTTGATTTCGATATCCTTATCGATTTCGGTATCCCTATGGATTTCGATATCCATATCGATTTCGATATTCTAATGGATTTTGGTATCCATATCGATTTCGATATCCCTATGGATTTCGATATCCCTATGGACTTCGATATCCCTTTGGATTTCGATATCTTTATCGATTTCGATATCCCTATGGACTTCGATATCCCTTTGGATTTCGATATCTTTATCGATTTCGATATCCCTATGGATTTCGATATCCATATCGATTTCAATATCCATATCGATTTCGATATCCCTATGGATTTCGATATCCATATCGATTTCGGTATGAATATCGATTTTGATATCCCTATGAATTTCGATATCCCTATGGATTTCGATGTCCACATCGATTTCGGTATCCATATCGATTTCGATATCCCTATGGATTTCGATATTCCTATGGATTTCGATATCCATATCGATTTCGATATCCCTATGGATTTCGATATCCACATTGATTTTGGTATCCATTTCGATTTCGATATCCCTATGGATTTCGATATTCCTATGGATTTCGATATCCCTATGGATTTCGATATCTACATCAATTTCGGTATCCCTATGGATTTCGATATCCATATCGATCTCGATATCCCTATGGGTTTCGATATCCATATCGATTTCGGTATCCATATCGATTTCGATATCTATATCGATTTCGATATCCCAATGGATTTCGATATTCATATCGATTTCGACATCCCTATGGATTTCGATATCCATATCGATTTTGATATCCATATCAATTTCAATATCCCTTTGGATTTCGATATCCCTATGGGTTTCGATATCCTTATCGATTTCGGTTTCGATATCCATATCGATTTCGGTATCCATATCGATTTCGATATCCCTATGGATTTCGATATCCCTATGGATTTCGATATCCCTTTTGATTTCGATATCCTTATCGATTTCGGTATCCCTATGGATTTCGATATCCATATCGATTTCGATATTCTAATGGATTTTGGTATCCATATCGATTTCGATATCCCTATGGATTTCGATATCCCTATGGACTTCGATATCCCTTTGGATTTCGATATCTTTATCGATTTCGATATCCCTATGGATTTCGATATCCATATCGATTTCAATATCCATATCGATTTCGATATCCCTATGGATTTCGATATCCATATCGATTTCGGTATGCATATCGATTTTGATATCCCTATGAATTCCGATATCCCTATGGATTTCGATGTCCACATCGATTTCGGTATCCATATCGATTTCGATATCCCTATGGATTTCGATATTCCTATGGATTTCGATATCCATATCGATTTTGGTATCCATATCGATTTTGGTATCCCTATGGATTTCGGTATACATATCGATTTCGAAACCTATGGATTTCGATATTCCAACGGATTTCGATATCCATATCGATTTTGATATTCCTATGGATTTCGATATCCATATGTATTTCGATATCCCTATGGATTTCGATATCCCTTTGGATTTCAATATCCTTATCGATTTCGGTAGCCCTATGGATTTCGATATCCATATCGATTTCTATATCCCTATGGATTTCGATATCCCTATGGATTTCGATATCCCTATGGATTTCGATATCCCTATGGGTTTCGATATCCATATAGATTTCGGTATCCATATCGATTTCGATATCTCTATGGATTTCGATATCCCTATGGATTTCGATATCCCTATGGATATCGATATCCCTATGGATTTCGATATCCCTATTTCGATATCCTTATCGATTTCGGTATCTCTATGGATTTCGGTATCCATATCGATTTCGATATCCCTATGGATTTCGATATTCCTATGGATTTCGATATCCATATCGATTTTGGTATCCATATCGATTTTGGTATCCCTATGGATTTCGGTATACATATCGATTTCGAAACCTATGGATTTCGATATTCCAACGGATTTCGATATCCATATCGATTTTGATATTCCTATGGATTTCGATATCCATATGTATTTCGATATCCCTATGGATTTCGATATCCCATTGGATTTCGATATCCTTATCGATTTCGGTAGCCCTATGGATTTCGATATCCATATCGATTTCTATATCCCTATGGATTTCGACATCCCTATGGATTTCGATATCCCTATGGATTTCGATATCCATATCGATTTCGATATCCCCATGGATTTCGATATCCATTTCGATTTCGATATCCATATCGATTTCAATATCCATATCGATTTCGATATCCCTATGGATTTCGATATCCATATCGATTTCGATATCCCTATGGATTTCAATATCCATATCGATTTCGATATCCCTATGGATTTCGATATCCATATCAATTTCGGTATCCATATCGATTTCGATATCCATATTGATTTCGATATCCCTATGGATTTCGATATCCATATCGATTTCGATGTCCCTATGGATTTCAATACCCATATCGATTTCGATATCCCTATGGATTTCGATATCCCTATGGATTTCTATATCCCTATGGGTTTCGATATCCATATAGATTTCGGTATCCATATCGATTTCGATATCCCTCTGGATTTCGATATCCTTATCGATTTCAGTATCCCAATGGATTTCGATATCCATATCGATTTCGATATCCCTATGGATTTCAATATCCCTATGGATTTCGATATCCCTATGGATTTTGATATCCCTATGGATTTCGATATCCCTATGGATTTCGATATCCCTTTGGATTTCGATATCCTTATCGATTTCGGTATCCCTATAGATTTCGATATCCATATCGATTTCGATATCCCTATGGATTTTAATATCCCTTTGGATTTCGATATTCTTATCGATTTCGGTATCCCAATGGATTTCGATATCCATATCGATTTCGATATCCCTATGGATTTCAATATCCCTATGGATTTCGATATCCCTATGGATTTTGATAGCCCTATGGATTTCGATATCCCTATGGATTTCGATATCCCTTTGGATTTCGATATCCTTATCGATTTCGATGTCCCTATGGGTTTCGATATCCATATAGATTTCGGTATCCATATCGATTTCGATGTCCCTATGGATTTCAATACCCATATCGATTTCGATATCCCTATGGATTTCGATATCCCTATGGATTTCTATATCCCTATGGGTTTCGATATCCATATAGATTTCGGTATCCATATCGATTTCGATATCCCTCTGGATTTCGATATCCTTATCGATTTCGGTATCCCAATGGATTTCGATATCCATATCGATTTCGATATCCCTATGGATTTCAATATCCCTATGGATTTCGATATCCCTATGGATTTTGATATCCCTATGGATTTCGATATCCCTATGGATTTCGATATCCCTTTGGATTTCGATATCCATATCGATTTCGGTAACCCTATGGATTTCGATATCCATACCGATTTCGATATCCCTATGGATTTCGATATCAATATCAATTTCGATATTCCTATGGATTTCGGTATCCATATCGATTTCGATATCCCTATGGATTTCGATATCCATATCGATTTTGGTATCCCTATGGATTTCGATATCCATATTGATTTCGATATCCCTATAGATTTCGATATCCATATCGATTTCGATATTCCTATGGATTTCGATATCCAATTCGATTTCGATATCCCCATGGATTTCGATATCCCTTTGGATTTCGATATCCTTATCGATTTCGGTATCCCTATGGATTTCGATATCCATATCGATTACTATATTCCTATGGATTTCGATATCCATATCGATTTCGATTTTCCTATGGATTTCGATATCCAAATCGATTTCGATATCCCTATTGATTTCGATATCCACATTGATTTTGGTATCCATTTCGATGTCGATATCCCTATGGATTTCGATATTCCTATGGATTTCGATATCTCTATGGATTTCGATATCAACATCAATTTCCCTATGGATTTCGATATCCATATCGATTTTGGTATCCATATCGATTTTGGTATCCCTATGGATTTCGGTATACATATCGATTTCGAAACCTATGGATTTCGCTATTCCAACGGATTTCGATATCCATATCGATTTTGATATTCCTATGGATTTCGATATCAATATGGATTTCGATATCCCTATGGATTTCGATATCCCTATGGATTTCGATATCTCTATGGATTTCGATATCCCTTTGGATTTCGATATCCTTATCGATTTCGGTAGCCCTATGGATTTCGATATCCATATCGATTTCTATATCCCTATGGATTTCGATATCCCTATGGATTTCGATATCCCTATGGGTTTCGATATCCATATAGATTTCGGTATCCATTTCGATTTCGATATCCCTATGGATTTCGATATCCCTATGGATTTCGATATCCCTATGGATTTCGATATCCCTTTGGATTTCGATATCCTTATCGATTTCGGTAGCCCTATGGATTTCGATATCCATATCGATTTCTATATCCCTATGGATTTCGATATCCCTATGGATTTCGATATCCATATCGATTTCGATATCCCTATGGGTTTCGATATCCATATAGATTTCGGTATCCATTTCGATTTCGATATCCCTATGGATTTCGATATCCCTATGGATTTCGATATCCATATCGATTTCGATATCCCTATGGGTTTCGATATCCATATAGATTTCGGTATCCATATCGATTTCGATATCCCTCTGGATTTCGATAACCTTATCGATTTCGGTATCCCTATGGATTTCGATATCCATATCGATTTCGATATCTCTATGGATTTCAATATCCCTATGGATTTCGATATCCCTATGGATTTTGATATCCCTATGGATTTCGATATCCCTATGGATTTCGATATCCCTTTGGATTTCGATATCCTTATCGATTTCGGTATCCCTATGGATTTCGATATCCATATCGATTTCGATATCCCTATGGATTTCGATATCCCTATGGATTTCGATATCCCTATGGATTTCGATATCCCTATGGATTTCGATATCCATATCGATTTCGATATCCCTATGGATTTCGATATCCATATCGATTTCGATACTCCTATGGATTTCGATATCCATATCGATTTCGATATCCCTATGGATTTCGATATCCATATAGATTTCGGTATCCATATCGATTTCGATATCCCTATGGATTTCGATATCCATATCGATTTTCGTATCCCTATGGATTTCGATATCCATATCGATTTCGATATCCGTATGGATTTTGATATCCATATCGATTTCGATATCCCTTTGGATTTCGACATCCCTTTGGATTTCGATATCCATTTGGATTTCAATATCCTTATCCTATGGATTTCGATATCCATATCGATTTCGATATCCCTATAAGTTGCGATATCCATATCGATTTCGATATTGCTATGTATTTCGGTATCCAAATCGATTTCTATATCTCTATGGATTTCGATATCCCTATGGATTTCGACATCCCTATGGATTTCGATATCCCTATGGATTTCGATATCCATATCGATTTTGGTATCCCTATGGATTTCGATATCCATATCGATTTCGATATCCGTACGGATTTCGATATCCGTATGGATCTTCTGGACGTTGACGCGTACAATGCGCAGTACGTTCAAGTGGTCCAAGCGACACCAGGACAAAGCCTGTTACGCGCGAACCCTATCAGACAGCATGCAAAAACGCAGTCGCGTGGACAACGGACGACAACTTAAATAATAATTAAGACTAACTACTAGATAGATAACTTAAAATAGTAGTTTTTAGAATAGATATAGAGAACTCTGATCCGATTACAGAATAAAGGCGGTTGTAGTCGGAACAGTGAACTCGAAAAGGTTCATGTAAAGAATAGTTGGAAGTACAGCGTGTTAAAGTTAAAGGGACATAATTTCGGGTTAATCTACAAGGTACAGATAGATTGACCTGATTAAGTAAATTAGGACAATCTATTTGTCCATTTAGAAGCTTATGAATAAACAAAGTACCAAGCATTACTCTACGATTAAGTAAGGAGGGTAGGTTAATTAGAAGAAGTCTTTTAGAATAAGAGGGCAAGTTAACATTTCGATCCCAGTTTAAACCACGAAGAGCAAAAATTAGAAACTGTTTTTGAACAGATTCAATTTTAACTTGGTGTGATCCATATTGTGGAGACCAAACACATGATCCATACTCCAAAATGGGGCGGACCAGTGAAATAAAAAGAGTTTTGGTTGTGTAAGGATCGTTAAATTCTTTCGACCAGCGCTTAACGAAACCAAAAACACTCATGGCTTTATTGACAGTGATATTAATATGACGAGTAAAATTTAATTTGTGGTCCATGAGTACACCCAAATCACTAATCTCGTTCAAACGTTCAAGTGGGGTATTATTGAGATAATACACCACTAATTGAAAAGAGGATCTATGAAATGACATGACATTACATTTTGAAACATTAAGGTTTAATAAGTTAACTTCCCACCAAGTTTGAAAGTTATTAAGATCGACTTGAAGCAGACGTGGTGTACTTAAGTCTTTAAAACTAATAGAAAGTTTAACATCATCAGCGTACATAAGCACGCGAGAGTGAGTTACAACTGACGGAAGGTCATTAATGAAAAGTGTAAAAAGCAATGGTCCTAGATGGCTACCTTGTGGCACCCCCGAGGTCACATTGATGGTCTTCGAAAGATAAGTTTTAAATAAAACTTTTTGTGTACGGTTATTAAGATATTGAGAAATCCAATTAAGCAAAAGGGTTGGAATCCCAAGTTCGTTCAGCTTGAACAAAAGCAGTGTATGATTGACAGAATCAAAAGCCTTACTGAAGTCAGTATAAATGACATCAGTTTGCAATGCATTCCTGAATCCCTCGATCGCTAAAGAAGTAAACTCTAAAAGGTTAGTGGTTGTAGATCTACGTTTCATAAACCCATGTTGAGAAGATGAAAGAATAGAACTACAGAAATGTTGCAGTTGAGAAGTTATAATTTTTTCAAATGCCTTGGGAATAGCGCACAATTTGGAAATACCCCTATAGTTTGAAGCTACGGATTTATTACCCTTTTTATGCAAAGGAATAATAAAAGATTCCTTACAAATGGTTGGAAAAGAGGAAGCTTCAACGGACAAAGTAAATAACTTAAGAATCGGGGAAATCAAAGTCTCAGCGCAAAACCTGAGTACACAACCAGGTATCCCATCAGGTCCTGGTGAGTACACAGGCTTCACTAAAGTAAGCACGCTGAGAAGCGAATCTTCATCGATCACAGGATTAAAGACGCAATTAGACCTTTTCAACTGATAGGGATATGAAAAGTTAGCGCGATGATCTTTGGAGGAATAGGTCGTTTTGAAAAAATCAGCAAACATATCGGCAATGGCCTGATCATCGTTTGCTTTATTATTTTCAAAACATAAATAGGACGGGTGCACTGCCACCTTTCGTTTGGCGTTAACGAAGTTATAAAATTGTTTAGGATCACGGGAGAACTGAAGTTTACAACGCCTTATGTAATCCTTATAGCATAGTGTATTAAGCACTGAAAAATTCGATCGAGCAACAGCATAAAGAGAGAAATCAGACGGTCGACCCGATTTTTTAAACTTTCTATAATATCTAGACTTTACATTTTTCAAATTAGTTAACTCACGTGTAAACCATGGCGGTTTGTTAGACAACACATGGATCACACGTGGAACACAGGCATCAAAAAGTGAAAACATAGTATTATAGAAAAAACAAATGGCAGCATTCATATCATTACAGGAGTACAGATAAGACCAGTCTGTGGCAAGAATTAGCTCATTGAGCTTGAAAAAGTTAGTTTTACGAAAGCAACGGGTACGAGACGTCGAACTGGTACCAGCATTTGATAACCGAAAAGGTAGATCAATAGTCAAGTCCAAAGTTGGATGGAAACTGTCTTCGGGGACGACTAAGGGATCAATCCTCGAAACAGTACAGTTAGAAGAATCTAACATAAATATAAGATCTAGTGATCTCTCATTTTTGTTACGAACAGGATTAACTTGGGTTAGGGATAACTCAAGGAGACCGTCAACAAAGCAATGTGAGGAGGAGGGCATCAACAAGGAAGACTCACCTGATGGAAGCCATGAAACGTCAGGTAGATTAAAATCTCCCAGAACGATAAATATGTCTGCATCCGAAAGAAGTGAAGAGACAAAGCGAATAGCTTCTAAATGGCTAGCATATACCGTCATGTCAGAATTCGGTGGAATATACGAGCAAGTTAGAAATACAGAATATGATTTCAAACAAATTTTGACACTAACAAATTCAATGTCAAGAACAGCAGGTGGCAGAACTATTTCTGAAGGAAGAGATGAATTTACGGCAATCAAAACTCCACCACCATTTTTGGAGATTCGATCGCATCTATAGGTTGAAAAAATTGTGGGAAAAACAGAGGCATCAGAAATGTCTGGCTTTAACCACGTTTCTGTAAAGACCAAGATGTGAAAGTCAAAAGATTGACTATCTACAAAAAGCTTAGAAAGTTTAGATTTTAGTTCTCTAACATTCTGATAGGCCAGAATAAGGGACGAAATTAGTTTTTTGACCCGCTAGCTACTGACGAGCCAGAGGGTAGGGAAGGATTAATTGTGTTAGGCAGACGAATCGGAGGCCGATTTTTCTTTTTCTTAGTAGTATACTCCTTCATAACTAAATGTTCCGGCCAAAAATCTTTGTGACAAATTTGGTCAAAGACATTTGGTGGGACACTGATTTTAAATGACGAAATGTCACGGGTGTATGAAAACCTAAACTTTTCCACCACAATGTTTGGCGCCACGACTTTTGCCCGGATATGGGCTATGACATCATCTGATGTAGTATTGGGGTCGAGCCGCGAAACAAAGATTTGCTTTTTTGGTGGAATGGCTACAAGAGATCTCAATGCGCCAGTCGCAACCGCAGCAACAGCATTTTGCACTGGAACTGCTGAGGCAGATGACGCTTTGAGAGCTCTTCTTGTTAAAATTTTATTGGGAATATCCCTGGGAGAGGATATTCGTCCGGACACATCGGAAACTACAACCGATATCGAGTCAGCTTGCGGGGCACTATTACCAGGGGAAATGTCAATCGTCCCCGCAACTGCAGCTACTGCTGGACTCCTAAATGATATCAGTTGCTGAGCATTTGGAGTTAATGGGTCAATCAACGATGCCGGAGCCGGAGGAAGCAGAGATGCCGGCGGATCGGGAGAGAAATTCCGAGGGATAGTCTTCTTCCGCTTCGGTGACTCGTTTAATAGTTTATAACTATTAAACTGAGTTTCCAGAGACGAAAACTCATCGCGAAGTTTCAGAAAACCAGCCGACAGGGATTTAAATCCCTCTCTCGTCCGCCGCATAAATAGACGCATATCCATTTCTACGTCCCGGCACGCTTCACAACTCCATTTTAGGCCCCCACCGTTTCCAATACTATCCCTTATTCTGGCTGTGTAACCAGCACATTTAACATGCATAATGTTATCGCACAGCCAGCACAAAAGATGATCATCTTGGATTTTTTGGGGATGGGGGCACTTTTTTGAAGAGCAGACAACCATTGTAAGTTAAATTAATCAAAAAAATTAAAATAACAACAAATAAATAAATAAATCAAAAAGTTTATAAAGAGAGGCAATTTGAAATGAGTAATATAAAATATAAGGGCTATACGCACCAAGAAATAACACAAGTGTTAAAGTTTATTATGCACAAGAAGAAAAAACTGAAGAGACAGAAGTTAAGAGAGTTAAAAAACACACAACAACAAAGACGGGTACAATCGCGAGAGTAACGGTCGCGATCGCGGGCAACGTAAAAACGCGAGAGCAAGCACAAACACTAACACTAATGTGAAGCGGGAGCGCGAATGCAATTAAAAGGGATCGAAAACACAAAATCAAAGGCTATTTAGACAAAACAACAAAACTTAGAGTTTTGTTATTAAATAAAGCAATAAGTAATAATAGCTTTGAGTGAGTGTTTAAGAACAAGTTACAATTTTTAAATCGCGTAATTTATTAATTCGGCACTAGATTCCACGAAATAGAATTTATTATATGCGGGATTAAATAAAAAATTAGATAAAAGCGAGAGCGCAAAAAAAACACGACCGACTTCGTTGAAGTGAAGAAAGTATGATGATTCGATATCCAGATCGATTTCGATATCATATCGATTTCGATATCCCTATGGATTTCGATATCCATTTCGATTTCGATATCCATATCGATTTCAATATCCATATCGATTTCGATATATCTATGGATTTCGATATCCATATCGATTTCGATATCCCTATGGATTTCGATATCCATATCAATTTCGGTATCCATATCGATTTCGATATCCATATTGATTTCGATATCCCTATGGATTTCGATATCCATATCAATTTCGATGTCCCTATGGATTTCAATACCCATATCGATTTCGATATCCCTATAGATTTCGATATCCCTATGGATTTCTATATCCCTATGGGTTTCGATATCCATATAGATTTCGGTATCCATATCGATTTCGATATCCCTCTGGATTTCGATATCCTTATCGATTTCGGTATCCCTATGGATTTCGATATCCATATCCAATATCCCTATGGATTTCGATATCCCTATGGATTTTGATATCCCTATGGATTTCGATATCCCTATGAATTTCGATATCCCTTTGGATTTCGATATCCTTATCGATTTCGGTTTCCCTATGGATTTCGATATCCATATCGATTTCGATATCCCTATGGATTTCGATATCCATTTCGATTTCGATATCCATATCGATTTCAATATCCCTATGGATTTTAATATCCTTTTGGATTTTGATATCATTTTCGATTTCGGTATCCTTATGGATTTCGATATCCATACCGATTTCGATATCCCTATGGATTTCGATATCAATATCAATTTCGATATTCCTATGGATTTCGGTATCCATATCGATTTCGATATCCCTATGGATTTCGATATCCACATCGATTTTGGTATCCCTATGGATTTCGATATCCATTTCGATTTCGATATCCATATCGATTTCGATATCATATCGATTTCGATATCCCTATGGATTTCGATATCCATATCGATTTCGATATCCCTATGGATTTCGATATCCATATCAATTTCGGTATCCATATCGATTTCGATATCCATATTGATTTCGATATCCCTATGGATTTCGATATCCATATCAATTTCGATGTCCCTATGGATTTCAATACCCATATCGATTTCGATATCCCTATGGATTTCGATATCCATATCCAATATCCCTATGGATTTCGATATCCCTATGGATTATGATATCCCTATGGATTTCGATATCCCTATGGATTTCGATATCCCTTTGGATTTCGATATCCTTATCGATTTCGGTTTCCCTATGGATTTCGATATCCATATCGATTTCGATATCCCTATGGATTTCGATATCAATATCAATTTCGATATTCCTATGGATTTCGGTATCCATATCGATTTCGATATCCCTATGGATTTCGATATCCACATCGATTTTGGTATCCCTATGGATTTCGATATCCATTTCGATTTCGATATCCATATCGATTTCGATATCATATCGATTTCGATATCCCTATGGATTTCGATATCCATTTCGATTTCGATATCCATATCGATTTCAATATCCATATCGATTTCGATATATCTATGGGTTTCGATATCCATATCGAATTCGATATCCCTATGGATTTCGATATCCATATCAATTTCGGTATCCATATCGATTTCGATATCCATATTGATTTCGATATCCCTATGGATTTCGATATCCATATCAATTTCGATGTCCCTATGGATTTCAATACCCATATCGATTTCGATATCCCTATGGATTTCGATATCCCTATGGATTTCTATATCCCTATGGGTTTCGATAGCCATATAGATTTCGGTATCCATATCGATTTCGATATCCCTCTGGATTTCGATATCCTTATCGATTTCGGTATCCCTATGGATTTCGATATCCATATCCAATATCCCTATGGATTTCGATATCCCTATGGATTTTGATATCCCTATGGATTTCGATATCCCTATGGATTTCGATATCATTTTGGATTTCGATATCCTTATCGATTTCGGTTTCCCTATGGATTTCGATATCCATATCGATTTCGATATCCCTATGGATTTCGATATCCATTTCGATTTCGATATCCCTATGGATTTCAATATCCATATAGATTTCGGTATCCATATCGATTTCGATATCCCTATGGATTTCAATATCCATATAGATTTCGGTATCCATATCGATTTCGATATCCCTATGGATTTCGATATCTATATCGATTTTCGTATCCCTATGGATTTCGATATCCATATCGATTTCGATATCCGTATGGATTTTGATATACATATCGATTTCGATATCCCTATGGATTTCGATATCCCTTTGGATTTCGATATCCATTTGGATTTCAATATCCTTATCCTATGGATTTCGATATCCATATCGATTTCGATATCCCTATAAGTTGCGATATCCATATTTATATATTTCGATATATTTCGATATTGCTATGTATTTCGGTATCCATATCGATTTCTATATCTCTTTGGATTTCGATATCCCTATGGATTTCAACATCCCTATGGATTTCGATATCCCTATGGATTTCGATATCCATATCGATTTTGGTATCCCTATGGATTTCGATATCCATATCGATTTCGATATCCACATCGATTTCGATATCCCTATGGATTTCGATATCCATTTCGATTTCGATATCCGTATCGATTTCAATATCCATATCGATTTCAATATCCCTATGGATTTCGATATCCATATCGATTTCGATATTCCTATTGATTTCAATATCCATATAGATTTCGATATCCCTATGGATTTCGATATCCATATCAATTTCGGTATCCATATCGATTTCGATATCCATATTGATTTCAATATCCCTATGGATTTCGATATCCATATCAATTTCGATGTCCCTATGGATTTCAATACCCATATCGATTTCGATATCCCTATGGATTTCGATATCCCTATGGATTTCGATATCCCTATGGATTTCTATATCCCTTTGGGTTTCGATATCCATATAGATTTCGGTATCCATATCGATTTCGATATCCCTCTGGATTTCGATATCCTTATCGATTTCGGTATCCCTATGGATTTCGATATCCATATCGATTTCGATATCCCTATGGATTTCAATATCCCTAAGGATTTCGATATCCCTATGGATTTTGATATCCCTATGGATTTCGATATCCCTATGGATTTCGATATCCCTTTGGATTTCGATATCCTTATCGATTTCGGTATCCCTATGGATTTCGATATCCATATCGATTTCGATATCCCTATGGATTTCGATATCCATTTCGATTTCGATATCCATATCGATTTCAATATCCCTATGGATTTTAATATCCTTTTGGATTTTGATATCCTTATCGATTTCGGTATCCTTATGGATTTCGATATCCATACCGATTTCGATATCCCTATGGATTTCGATATCAATATCAATTTCGATATTCCTATGGATTTCGGTATCCATATCGATTTCGATATCCCTATGGATTTCGATATCCACATCGATTTTGGTATCCCGATGGATTTCGATATCCATATCGATTTCCATATCGATTTCGATATTCCTATGCATTTCGATATCCATATCGATTTCGATATCCCTGTGGATTTCGATATCCCTTTGGATTTCGATATCCTTATCGATTTGGGTATCCCTTTGGATTTCGATATCCATATCGATTTCGATATTCCTATGGATTTCGATATCCATATCGATTTCGATATTCCTATGAATCTGATATCCATATCGATTTCGATATCCCTATGGATTTCGATATCCACATTGATTTTGGTAGCCATTTCGATTTCGATATCCCTATGGATTTCGATATTCCTTTGGATTTCGATATCTCTATGGATTTCGATATCTACATCAACTTCGGTATCCCTATGGATTTCAAAATCCATATCGATTTCGATATCCATATCGATTTCGATATCCATATCAATTTCGATATCCCTTTGGATTTCGATATCCCTATGGGTTTCGATATCCATATCGATTTCGGTATCCATATCGATTTCAATATCCATATCGATTTCGTATCCCATGGATTTCGATATCCATATCGATTTCGACATACCTATGGATTTCGTATCCATATAGATTTCGTATCCATATCATTTCGATATCCCTTTGGTTTGGTATCCCTTGGGTTGGTATCCTTGTTTGGGGCCCTTGTTTGTCCCGGGGTTTTGTATCCCGGGGTTTGGATTCGTTGGGGTTTGGTTCCTCGTTTGTTCCCGGGTTGTCTTTGTCTCGTTTTCATCATTGTGCCTCCCGTGGTCGTATCCTGTTCGACTCTATGTTCGTTCCTTGTATCCATATCAATTTCGATATCCCTTTAGATTTCGATATCCCTATGGGTTTCGATATCTCTATCGATTTCGGTATCCATATCGATTTCGATATCCCTATATATTTCGATATCCCTATGGATTTCGATATCCCTTTTGATTTCGATATCCTTATCGATTTCGGTATCCCTATGGATTTCGATATCCCTATGGATTTCGATATCCCTTTGGATTTCGATATCTTTATCGATTTCGATATCCCTATGGATTTCGATATCCATATCGATTTCAATATCCATATCGATTTCGATATCCATATCGATTTCGGTATCCATATCGATTTTGATATGCCTATCGATTTCGATATCCATATGGATATGGATTTCGATATCCACATCGATTTAGGTATCCATATCGATTTCGATATCACTATGGATTTCGAGATCCATATCGAGTTTGGTATTCATATCGATTTTGGTATCCCTATGGATTTCGGTATACATATCGATTTCGAAACCTATGGATTTCGATATTCCAACGGATTTCGATATCCATATCGATTTTGATATTCCTATGGATTTCGATATCCATATGGATTTCGATATCCCTATGGATTTCGATATCCCTATAGATTTCGATATCCCTATGGATTTCGATATCCCTTTGGATTTCGATATCCTTATCGATTTCGGTATCACTATGGATTTCGATATCCATATCGATTTCTATATCCCTATGGATTTCGATATCCCTATGGATTTCGATATCCTTATGGATTTCGATATCCCTATGGGTTTCGATATCCATATAGATTTCGGTATCCATATCGATTTCGATATCTCTATGGATTTCGATATCCCTATGGATTTCGATATCCCTATGGATTTCGATATCCTTATCGATTTCGGTATCTCTATGGATTTCGATATCCATATCGATTTCGATACTCCTATGGATTTCGATATCCATATCGATTTCGATATCCCTATGGATTTCGATATCCATATAGATTTCGGTATCCATATAGATTTCGATATCCCTACGGATTTCGATAGCCCTATGGATTTCGATATCCCTTTGTTTTTCGATATCCCTTTGGATTTCGATATCCTTATCGATTTCGGTATCCCTATGAATTTCGATATCCATATCGATTTCGATATCCCTATGGATTTCGATATCCCTATGGATTTCGATATCCATATCTATTTCGATCTTGCTATGGATTTCGATATCCATATCGATTTCGATATCCCTATGGATTTCGATATCCATGTCGATTGCGATATTCCTATGGTTTTCGATATCCCTATGGATTTCGATATCCCTTTTGATTTCGATATCTTTATCGATTTTGGTATCCCTATGGATTTCGATATCCATATCGATTTCGGTATCCATACCGATTTCGATAACCCCATGGATTTCGATATCCCTATGGATTTCGATATCTCTATGGATTTCGATATCTCTATCGATTTTGTATCCCGGTGGATTTCGATATCCATATCGATTTCGATATCCCTATAGATTTTGATATCCCTTTGGATTTCGATATCCTTATCGATTTCGGTATCCCTATGGATTTCAATATCCATATCGATTTCGATATCCCTATGGATTTCGATATCCATTTCGATTGCGATATTCCTATGGTTTTCGATATCCAAATCGGTTTCGATATCCCTATGGATTTCGATATCCCTTTTGATTTCGATATCTTTATCGATTTTGGTATCCCTATGGATTTCGATATCCATATCGATTTCGATATCCCTATGGATTTCGATATCCCTATGGGTTTCGATATCCATATCGATTTCTGTATCCATATCGATTTCGATATCCCTATGGATTTCGATATCCCAATGGATTTCGATATCCCTTTGGATTTCGATATCCTCATCGATTTCGGTATCCCTATGGACTTCAATATCCATATGGATTTCGATATCCCTATGGATTTCGATATCCATTTCGATTGCGATATTCCTATGGTTTTCGATATCCATATCGATTTCGATATTCCTATGGATTTCGATATCCCTATAAATTTCGATATCCCTTTTGATTTCGATATCTTTATCGATTTTGGTATCCCTATGGATTTCGATATCCCTATCGATTTCGATATCCCTATGGATTTCGATATCCCTATGGGTTTCGATATCCATATCGATTTCTGTATCCATATCGATTTCGATATCCCTATGGATTCCGATATCCCAATGGATTTCGATATCCCTTTGGATTTCGATATCCTTATCGATTTCGGTATCCATACCGATTTCGATAACCCCATGGATTTCGATATCCCTATGGATTTCGATATCTCTATGGATTTCGATATCTCTATCGATTTTGTATCCCGGTGGATTTCGATATCCATATCGATTTCGATATCCCTATGGATTTTGATATCCCTTTGGATTTCGATATCCTTATCGATTTCGGTATCCCTATGGATTTCAATATCCATATCGATTTCGATATCCCTATGGATTTCGATATCCATTTCGATTGCGATATTCATATGGTTTTCGATATCCAAATCGATTTCGATATCCCTATGGATTCGATATCCCTTTTGATTTCGATATCTTTATCGATTTTGGTATCCCTATGGATTTCGATATCCATATCGATTTCGATATCCCTATGGATTTCGATATCCCTATGGGTTTCGATATTCATATCGATTTCTGTATCCATATCGATTTCGATATCCCTATGGATTTCGATATCCCAATGGATTTCGATATCCCTTTGGATTTCGATATCCTTATCGATTTCGGTATCCCTATGGACTTCAATATCCATATGGATTTCGATATCCCTATGGATTTCGATATCCATTTCGATTGCGATATTCCTATGGTTTTCGATATCCATATCGATTTCGATATCCCTATGGATTTCGATATCCCTATAAATTTCGATATCCCTTTTGATTTCGATATCTTTATCGATTTTGGTATCCCTATGGATTTCGATATCCATATCGATTTCGGTATCCATATCGATTTCGATATCCCTATGGATTTCGATATCTCTATGGATTTCGATATCTACATCGATTTCGGTATCCCTATGGATTTCGATATCCATATCGATTTCGATATCCCTATGGATTTCGATATCCATATCTATTTCGATCTTCCTATGGATTTCGATATCCATATCGATCTCGACATCCCTATGGATTTCGATATGCATATCGATATCGATATCCATATCGATATCGATATTCATATCAATTTCGATATCCCTATGGATTTCGATATCTCTATGGATTTCGATATCTACATCGATTTCGGTATCCCTATGGATTTCGATATCCATATCGATTTCGATATCCCTATGGATTTCGATATTCATTTCGATTTCGATATCCATATCGATTTCAATATCCATATCTATTTCGATCTTCCTATGGATTTCGATATCCATATCGATCTCGAAATCCCTATGGGTTTCGATATCCATATCGATTTCGGTATCCATATCGATTTCGATATCCCTTTGGATTTCGATATCCTTATCGATTTCGGTATCCCTATAGATTTCAATATCGAAATCGATTTCGATATCCCTATGGATTTCGATATCCATTTCGATTGCGTTATTCCTATGGTTTTCGATATCCATATCGATTTCGATATCCCTATGGATTTCGATATCTCTATGGATTTCGATATCCTTTTTGATTTCGATATCTTTATCGATTTTGGTATCCCTATGGATTTCGATATCCATATCGATTTCGGTATCCTTACCGATTTCGATATCCCAATGGATTTCGATATCCCTTTGGATTTCGATATCCTTATCGATTTCGGTATCCCTATGGATTTCAATATCCATATGGATTTCGATATCCCTATGGATTTCGATATCCATTTCGATTGCGATATTCCTATGGTTTTCGATATCCATATCGATTTCGATATCCCTATGAATTTCGATATCCATATCGATCTCGACATCCCTATGGGTTTCGATATCCATATCGATTTCGGTATCCATATCGATTTCGATATTCATTTCGATTTCGATATCCATATCGATTTCAATATCCATATCTATTTCGATCTTCCTATGGATTTCGATATCCATATCGATCTCGACATCCCTATGGGTTTCGATATCCATATCGATTTCGGTATCCATATCGATTTCGATATCCCTTTGGATTTCGATATCCTTATCGATTTCGGTATCCCTATAGATTTCAATATCCATATCGATTTCGATATCCATATCGATTTCGATATCCCTATGGATTTCGATATCTCTATGGATTTCGATATCTACATCGATTTCGGTATCCCTATGGATTTCGATATCCATATCGATTTCGATATCCCTATGGATTTCGATATTCATTTCGATTTCGATATCCATATCGATTTCAATATCCATATCTATTTCGATCTTCCTATGGATTTCGATATCCATATCGATCTCGACATCCCTATGGGTTTCGATATCCATATCGATTTCGATATCCCAATGGATTTCGATATCCCTTTGGATTTCGATATCCTTATCGATTTCGGTATCCCTATGGATTTCAATATCCATATGGATTTCGATATCCCTATGGATTTCGATATCCATTTCGATTGCGATATTCCTATGGTTTTCGATATCCATATCGATTTCGATATCCCTATGGATTTCGATATCCCTATAAATTTCGATATCCCTTTTGATTTCGATATCTTTATCGATTTTGGTATCCCTATGGATTTCGATATCCATATCGATTTCGGTATCCTTACCGATTTCGATATCCCAATGGATTTCGATATCCCTTTGGATTTCGATATCTACATCGATTTCGGTATCCCTATGGATTTCGATATCCATATCGATTTCGATATCCCTATGGATTTCGATATTCATTTCGATTTCGATATCCATATCGATTTCAATATCCATTATTATTTCGATCTTCCTATGGATTTCGATATCCATATCGATCTCGACATCCCTATGGTTTCGATATCCATATCGATTTCGGTATCCATATCGATTTCGGTATCCCTATGGATTTCGATATCCATATCGATTTCGATATCCCTATGGATTTCGATATTCATTTCGATTTCGATATCCATATCGATTTCAATATCCATATCTATTTCGATCTTCCTATGGATTTCGATATCCATATCGATCTCGACATCCCTATGGGTTTCGATATCCATATCGATTTCGGTATCCTTATCGATTTCGGTATCCCTATGGATTTCAATATCCATATGGATTTCGATATCCCTATGGATTTCGATATCCATTTCGATTGCGATATTCCTATGGTTTTCGATATCCATATCGATTTCGATATCCCTATGAATTTCGATATCCATATCGATCTCGACATCCCTATGGGTTTCGATATCCATATCGATTTCGGTATCCATATCGATTTCGATATTCATTTCGATTTCGATATCCATATCGATTTCAATATCCATATCTATTTCGATCTTCCTATGGATTTCGATATCCATATCGATCTCGACATCCCTATGGGTTTCGATATCCATATCGATTTCGGTATCCATATCGATTTCGATATCCCTTTGGATTTCGATATCCTTATCGATTTCGGTATCCCTATAGATTTGAATATCCATATCGATTTCGATATCCATATCGATTTCGATATCCCTATGGATTTCGATATCTCTATGGATTTCGATATCTACATCGATTTCGGTATCCCTATGGATTTCGATATCCATATCGATTTCGATATCCCTATGGATTTCGATATTCATTTCGATTTCGATATCCATATCGATTTCAATATACATATCTATTTCGATCTTCCTATGGATTTCGATATCCATATCGATCTCGACATCCCTATGGGTTTCGATATCCATATCGATTTCGGTATCCATATCGATTTCGATATCCCTTTGGATTTCGATATCCTTATCGATTTCGGTATCCCTATAGATTTCAATATCCATATCGATTTCGATATCCCTATGGATTTCGATATCCATTTCGATTGCGATCTTCCTATGGTTTTCGATATCCATATCGATTTCGATATCCCTATGGATTTCGATATCTCTATGGATTTCGATATCCTTTTTGATTTCGATATTTTTATCGATTTTGGTATCCCTATGAAATTCGATATCCATATCGATTTCGGTATCCTTACCGATTTCGATATCCCAATGGATTTCGATATCCCTTTGGATTTCGATATCCTTATCGATTTCGGTATCCCTATGGATTTCAATATCCATATGGATTTCGATATCCCTATGGATTTCGATATCCATTTCGATTGCGATATTCCTATGGTTTTCGATATCCATATCGATTTCGATATCCCTATGGATTTCGATATCCCTATAAATTTCGATATCCCTTTTGATTTCGATATCTTTATCGATTTTGGTATCCCTATGGATTTCGATATCCATATCGATTTCGGTATCCTTACCGATTTCGATATCCCAATGGATTTCGATATCCCTTTGGATTTCGATATCTACATCGATTTCGGTATCCCTATGGATTTCGATATCCATATCGATTTCGATATCCCTATGGATTTCGATATTCATTTCGATTTCGATATCCATATCGATTTCAATATCCATTATTATTTCGATCTTCCTATGGATTTCGATATCCATATCGATCTCGACATCCCTATGGGTTTCGATATCCATATCGATTTCGGTATCCATGGGGTTGTTTTTTATCGATTTCGGTATCCCTATGGATTTCGATATCCGTATCGATTTCGATATCCCTATGGATTTCGATATTCATTTCGATTTCGATATCCATATCGATTTCAATATCCATATCTATTTCGATCTTCCTATGGATTTCGATATCCATATCGATCTCGATATCCCTATGGGTTTCGATATCCATATCGATTTCGGTATCCTTATCGATTTCGGTATCCCTATGGATTTCAATATCCATATGGATTTCGATATCCCTATGGATTTCGATATCCATTTCGATTGCGATATTCCTATGGTTTTCGATATCCATATCGATTTCGATATCCCTATGAATTTCGATATCCATATCGATCTCGACATCCCTATAGGTTTCGATATCCATATCGATTTCGGTATCCATATCGATTTCGATATTCATTTCGATTTCGATATCCATATCGATTTCAATATCCATATCTATTTCGATCTTCCTATGGATTTCGATATCCATATCGATCTCGACATCCCTATGGGTTTCGATATCCATATCGATTTCGGTATCCATATCGATTTCGATATCCCTTTGGATTTCGATATCCTTATCGATTTCGGTATCCCTATAGATTTCAATATCCATATCGATTTCGATATCCATATCGATTTCGATATCCCTATGGATTTCGATATCTCTATGGATTTCGATATCTACATCGATTTCGGTATCCCTATGGATTTCGATATCCATATCGATTTCGATATCCCTATGGATTTCGATATTCATTTCGATTTCGATATCCATATCGATTTCAATATACATATCTATTTCGATCTTCCTATGGATTTCGATATCCATATCGATCTCGACATCCCTATGGGTTTCGATATCCATATCGATTTCGGTATCCATATCGATTTCGATATCCCTTTGGATTTCGATATCCCTTTGGATTTCGATATCCTTATCGATTTCGGTATCCCTATAGATTTCAATATCCATATCGATTTCGATATCCCTATGGATTTCGATATCCATTTCGATTGCGATCTTCCTATGGTTTTCGATATCCATATCGATTTCGATATCCCTATGGATTTCGATATCTCTATGGATTTCGATATCCTTTTTGATTTCGATATTTTTATCGATTTTGGTATCCCTATGAAATTCGATATCCATATCGATTTCGGTATCCTTACCGATTTCGATATCCCAATGGATTTCGATATCCCTTTGGATTTCGATATCCTTATCGATTTCGGTATCCCTATGGATTTCAATATCCATATGGATTTCGATATCCCTATGGATTTCGATATCCATTTCGATTGCGATATTCCTATGGTTTTCGATATCCATATCGATTTCGATATCCCTATGGATTTCGATATCCCTATAAATTTCGATATCCCTTTTGATTTCGATATCTTTATCGATTTTGGTATCCCTATGGATTTCGATATCCATATCGATTTCGGTATCCTTACCGATTTCGATATCCCAATGGATTTCGATATCCCTTTGGATTTCGATATCTACATCGATTTCGGTATCCCTATGGATTTCGATATCCATATCGATTTCGATATCCCTATGGATTTCGATATTCATTTCGATTTCGATATCCATATCGATTTCAATATCCATTATTATTTCGATCTTCCTATGGATTTCGATATCCATATCGATCTCGACATCCCTATCCATTTCGATTGCGATATTCCTATGGTTTTCGATATCCATATCTATTTCGATCTTCCTATGGATTTCGATATCCATATCGATCTCGACATCCCTATGGGTTTCGATATCCATATCGATTTCGGTATCCATATCGATTTCGATATCCCTTTGGATTTCGATATCCTTATCGATTTCGGTATCCCTATAGATTTCAATATCCATATCGATTTCGATATCCATATCGATTTCGATATCCCTATGGATTTCGATATCTCTATGGATTTCGATATCTACATCGATTTCGGTATCCCTATGGATTTCGATATCCATATCGATTTCGATATCCCTATGGATTTCGATATTCATTTCGATTTCGATATCCATATCGATTTCAATATACATATCTATTTCGATCTTCCTATGGATTTCGATATCCATATCGATCTCGACATCCCTATGGGTTTCGATATCCATATCGATTTCGGTATCCATATCGATTTCGATATCCCTTTGGATTTCGATATCCTTATCGATTTCGGTATCCCTATAGATTTCAATATCCATATCGATTTCGATATCCCTATGGATTTCGATATCCATTTCGATTGCGATCTTCCTATGGTTTTCGATATCCATATCGATTTCGATATCCCTATGGATTTCGATATCTCTATGGATTTCGATATCCTTTTCGATTTCGATATTTTTATCGATTTTGGTATCCCTATGAAATTCGATATCCATATCGATTTCGGTATCCTTACCGATTTCGATATCCCAATGGATTTCGATATCCCTTTGGATTTCGATATCTTTATCGATTTCGGTATCCCTATGGATTTCAATATCCATATGGATTTCGATATCCCTATGGATTTCGATATCCATTTCGATTGCGATATTCCTATGGTTTTCGATATCCATATCGATTTCGATATCCCTATGGATTTCGATATCCCTATAAATTTCGATATCCCTTTTGATTTCGATATCTTTATCGATTTTGGTATCCCTATGGATTTCGATATCCATATCGATTTCGGTATCCTTACCGATTTCGATATCCCAATGGATTTCGATATCCCTTTGGATTTCGATATCTAATCGATTTCGGTATCCCTATGGATTTCGATATCCATATCGATTTCGATATCCCTATGGATTTCGATATTCATTTCGATTTCGATATCCATATCGATTTCAATATCCATTATTATTTCGATCTTCCTATGGATTTCGATATCCATATCGATCTCGACATCCCTATGGTTTCGATATCCATATCGATTTCGGTATCCATATCGATTTCGGTATCCCTATGGATTTCGATATCCATATCGATTTCGATATCCCTATGGATTTCGATATTCATTTCGATTTCGATATCCATATCGATTTCAATATCCATATCTATTTCGATCTTCCTATGGATTTCGATATCCATATCGATCTCGACATCCCTATGGGTTTCGATATCCATATCGATTTCGGTATCCTTATCGATTTCGGTATCCCTATGGATTTCAATATCCATATGGATTTCGATATCCCTATGGATTTCGATATCCATTTCGATTGCGATATTCCTATGGTTTTCGATATCCATATCGATTTCGATATCCCTATGAATTTCGATATCCATATCGATCTCGACATCCCTATGGGTTTCGATATCCATATCGATTTCGGTATCCATATCGATTTCGATATTCATTTCGATTTCGATATCCATATCGATTTCAATATCCATATCTATTTCGATCTTCCTATGGATTTCGATATCCATATCGATCTCGACATCCCTATGGGTTTCGATATCCATATCGATTTCGGTATCCATATCGATTTCGATATCCCTTTGGATTTCGATATCCTTATCGATTTCGGTATCCCTATAGATTTGAATATCCATATCGATTTCGATATCCATATCGATTTCGATATCCCTATGGATTTCGATATCTCTATGGATTTCGATATCTACATCGATTTCGGTATCCCTATGGATTTCGATATCCATATCGATTTCGATATCCCTATGGATTTCGATATTCATTTCGATTTCGATATCCATATCGATTTCAATATACATATCTATTTCGATCTTCCTATGGATTTCGATATCCATATCGATCTCGACATCCCTATGGGTTTCGATATCCATATCGATTTCGGTATCCATATCGATTTCGATATCCCTTTGGATTTCGATATCCTTATCGATTTCGGTATCCCTATAGATTTCAATATCCATATCGATTTCGATATCCCTATGGATTTCGATATCCATTTCGATTGCGATCTTCCTATGGTTTTCGATATCCATATCGATTTCGATATCCCTATGGATTTCGATATCTCTATGGATTTCGATATCCTTTTTGATTTCGATATTTTTATCGATTTTGGTATCCCTATGAAATTCGATATCCATATCGATTTCGGTATCCTTACCGATTTCGATATCCCAATGGATTTCGATATCCCTTTGGATTTCGATATCCTTATCGATTTCGGTATCCCTATGGATTTCAATATCCATATGGATTTCGATATCCCTATGGATTTCGATATCCATTTCGATTGCGATATTCCTATGGTTTTCGATATCCATATCGATTTCGATATCCCTATGGATTTCGATATCCCTATAAATTTCGATATCCCTTTTGATTTCGATATCTTTATCGATTTTGGTATCCCTATGGATTTCGATATCCATATCGATTTCGGTATCCTTACCGATTTCGATATCCCAATGGATTTCGATATCCCTTTGGATTTCGATATCTACATCGATTTCGGTATCCCTATGGATTTCGATATCCATATCGATTTCGATATCCCTATGGATTTCGATATTCATTTCGATTTCGATATCCATATCGATTTCAATATCCATTATTATTTCGATCTTCCTATGGATTTCGATATCCATATCGATCTCGACATCCCTATGGTTTCGATATCCATATCGATTTCGGTATCCATATCGATTTCGGTATCCCTATGGATTTCGATATCCGTATCGATTTCGATATCCCTATGGATTTCGATATTCATTTCGATTTCGATATCCATATCGATTTCAATATCCATATCTATTTCGATCTTCCTATGGATTTCGATATCCATATCGATCTCGACATCCCTATGGGTTTCGATATCCATATCGATTTCGGTATCCATATCGATTTCGGTATCCCTATGGATTTCAATATCCATATGGATTTCGATATCCCTATGGATTTCGATATCCATTTCGATTGCGATATTCCTATGGTTTTCGATATCCATATCGATTTCGATATCCCTATGAATTTCGATATCCATATCGATCTCGACATCCCTATGGGTTTCGATATCCATATCGATTTCGGTATCCATATCGATTTCGATATTCATTTCGATTTCGATATCCATATCGATTTCAATATCCATATCTATTTCGATCTTCCTATGGATTTCGATATCCATATCGATCTCGACATCCCTATGGGTTTCGATATCCATATCGATTTCGGTATCCATATCGATTTCGATATCCCTTTGGATTTCGATATCCTTATCGATTTCGGTATCCCTATGGATTTCAATATCCATATCGATTTCGATATCCATATCGATTTCGATATCCCTATGGATTTCGATATCTCTATGGATTTCGATATCTAATCGATTTCGGTATCCCTATGGATTTCGATATCCATATCGATTTCGATATCCCTATGGATTTCGATATTCATTTCGATTTCGATATCCATATCGATTTCAATATACATATCTATTTCGATCTTCCTATGGATTTCGATATCCATATCGATCTGACATCCCTATGGGTTTCGATATCCATATCGATTTCGGTATCCATATCGATTTCGATATCCCTTGGATTTCGATATCCTTATCGATTTCAGTATCCCTATAGATTTCAATATCCATATCGATTTCGATATCCTATGGATTTCGATATCCATTCGATTGCGATCTTCCTATGGTTTTCGATATCCATATGATTCGATATCCTATGGATTTCGATATCTCTATGGATTTCGATATCCTTTTTGATTTCGATATTTTTATCGATTTTGGTATCCCTATGAAATTCGATATCCATATCGATTTCGGTATCCTACGATTTCGATATCCCTATGGATTTCGATATCCCTTGGATTTCGATATCCTTATCGATTTCGGTATCCCTATGGATTTCAATATCCATATGGATTTCGATATCCCTATGGATTTCGATATCCATTTCGATTGCGATATTCCTATGGTTTTCGATATCCATATCGATTTCGATATCCCTATGGATTTCGATATCCCTATAAATTTCGATATCCCTTTTGATTTCGATATCTTTATCGATTTTGGTATCCCTATGGATTTCGATATCCATATCGATTTCGTATCCTTACCGATTTCGATATCAATGGATTTCGATATCCCTTTGGATTTCGATATCTATATCGATTTCGGTATCCCTATGGATTTCGATATCCATATCGATTTCGATATCCCTATGGATTTCGATATTCATTTCGATTTCGATATCCATATCGATTTCAATATCCATTATTATTTCGATCTTCCTATGGATTTCGATATCCATATCGATCTCGACATCCCTATGGGTTTCGATATCCATATCGATTTCGGTATCCATATCGATTTCGGTATCCCTATGGATTTCGATATCCATATCGATTTCGATATCCCTATGGATTTCGATATTCATTTCGATTTCGATATCCATATCGATTTCAATATCCATATCTATTTCGATCTTCCTATGGATTTCGATATCCATATCGATCTCGACATCCCTATGGGTTTCGATATCCATATCGATTTCGGTATCCATATCGATTTCGATATCCCTTTGGATTTCGATATCCTTATCGATTTCGGTATCCCTATAGATTTCAATATCCATATCGATTTCGATATCCATATCGATTTCGATATCCCTATGGATTTCAATAACTCTATGGATTTCGATATCTACATCGATTTCGGTATCCCTATAGATTTCGATATCCATATCGATTTCGATATCCCTATGGATTTCGATATCTCTATGGATTTCGATATCTACATCGATTTCGGTATCCCTATGGATTTCGATATCCATATCGATTTCGATATCCCTATGGATTTCGATATCCATATCTATTTCGATCTTCCTATGGATTTGGATATCCATATCGATCTCGACATCCCTATGGATTTCGATATGCATATCAATATCCATATCGATATCGATATCCCTATGGATTTCGATATTCATTTCGATTTCGATATCCATATCGATTTCAATATCCATATCTATATCGATCTTCCTATGGATTTCGATATCCATATCGATCTCGACATCCCTATGGATTTCGATATGCATATCGATATCGATATCCATATCGATATCGATATCCCTATGGATTTCGATTTTCATTTCGATTTCGATATCCATATCGATTTCAATATCCATATCTATTTCGATCTTCCTATGGATTTCGATATCCATATCGATCTCGACATCCCTATGGGTTTCGATATCCATATCGATTTCGGTATCCATATCGATTTCGGTATCCCTATGGATTTCGATATCCATATCGATTTCGATATCCCTATGGATTTCGATATTCATTTCGATTTCGATATCCATATCGATTTCAATATCCATATCTATTTCGATCTTCCTATGGATTTCGATATCCATATCGATCTCGACATCCCTATGGGTTTCGATATCCATATCGATTTCGGTATCCATATCGATTTCGATATCCCTTTGGATTTCGATATCCTTATCGATTTCGGTATCCCTATAGATTTCAATATCCATATCGATTTCGATATCCATATCGATTTCGATATCCATATCGATTTCGATATCCCTATGGATTTCGATATTCATTTCGATTTCGATATCCATATCGATTTCAATATCCATATCTATTTCGATCTTCCTATGGATTTCGATATCCATATCGATCTCGACATCCCTATGGGTTTCGATATCCATATCGATTTCGGTATCCATATCGATTTCGATATCCCTTTGGATTTCGATATCCTTATCGATTTCGGTATCCCTTTAGATTTCGATATCCATATAAATTTCGATATCCCTTTTGATTTCGATATCTTTATCGATTTTGGTATCCCTTTGGATTTCGATATCCATATCGATTTCGGTATCCATATCGATTTCGATATCCCTATGGATTTCGATATCTCTATGGATTTCGATATCTACATCGATTTCGGTATCCCTATGGATTTCGATATCCATATCGATTTCGATATCCCTATGGATTTCGATATCCATATCTATTTCGATCTTCCTATGGATTTCGATATCCATATCGATCTCGACATCCCTATGGATTTCGATATGCATATCGATATCGATATCCATATCGATATCGATATTCATATCAATTTCGATATCCCTATGGATTTCGATATCTCTATGGATTTCGATATCTACATCGATTTCGGTATCCCTATGGATTTCGATATCCATATCGATTTCGATATCCCTATGGATTTCGATATTCATTTCGATTTCGATATCCATATCGATTTCAATATCCATATAGATTTCGATATCCCTATGGATTTCGATATCCATATCAATTTCGGTATCCATATCGATTTCGATATCCATATTGATTTCAATATCCCTATGGATTTCGATATCCATATCAATTTCGATGTCCCTATGGATTTCAATACCCATATCGATTTCGATATCCCTATGGATTTCGATATCCCTATGGATTTCTATATCCATATAGATTTCGGTATCCATATCGATTTCGATATCCCTCTGGATTTCGATATCCTTATCGATTTCGGTATCCCTATGGATTTCGATATCCATATCGATTTCGATATCCCTATGGATTTCAATATCCCTATGGATTTCGATATCCCTATGGATTTTGATATCCCTATGGATTTCGATATCCCTATGGATTTCGATATCCCTTTGGATTTCGATATCCTTATCGATTTCGGTATCCCTATGGATTTCGATATCCATATCGATTTCGATATCCCTATGGATTTCGATATCCATTTCGATTTCGATATCCATATCGATTTCAATATCCCTATGGATTTTAATATCCTTTTGGATTTTGATATCCTTATCGATTTCGGTATCCTTATGGATTTCGATATCCATACCGATTTCGATATCCCTATGGATTTCGATATCAATATCAATTTCGATATTCCTATGGATTTCGATATCCATATCGATTTCAATATCCATATCGATTTCGATATCCATATCGATTTCGGTATCCATATCGATTTTGATATGCCTATCGATTTCGATATCCCTATGGATTTCGATATCCACATCGATTTCGGTATCCATATCGATTTCGATATCACTATGGATTTCGATATCCATATCGAGTTTGGTATTCATATCGATTTTGGTATCCCTATGGATTTCGGTATACATATCGATTTCGAAACCTATGGATTTCGATATTCCAACGGATTTCGATATCCATATCGATTTTGATATTCCTATGGATTTCGATATCCATATGGATTTCGATATCCCTATGGATTTCGATATCCCTATAGATTTCGATATCCCTATGGATTTCGATATCCCTTTGGATTTCGATATCCTTATCGATTTCGGTATCACTATGGATTTCGATATCCATATCGATTTCTATATCCCTATGGATTTCGATATCCCTATGGATTTCGATATCCTTATGGATTTCGATATCCCTATGGGTTTCGATATCCATATAGATTTCGGTATCCATATCGATTTCGATATCTCTATGGATTTCGATATCCCTATGGATTTCGATATCCCTTTGGATTTCGATATCCTTATCGATTTCGGTATCTCTATGGATTTCGATATCCATATCGATTTCGATACTCCTATGGATTTCGATATCCATATCGATTTCGATATCCCTATGGATTTCGATATCCATATAGATTTCGGTATCCATATAGATTTCGATATCCCTACGGATTTCGATAGCCCTATGGATTTCGATATCCCTATGGAATTCGATATCCCTATGGATTTCGATATCCCTTTGTTTTTCGATATCCCTTTGGATTTCGATATCCTTATCGATTTCGGTATCCCTATGAATTTCGATATCCATATCGATTTCGATATCCCTATGGATTTCGATATCCCTATGGATTTCGATATCCATATCTATTTCGATCTTGCTATGGATTTCGATATCCATATCGATTTCGATATCCCTATGGATTTCGATATCCATTTCGATTGCTATATTCCTATGGTTTTCGATATCCCTATGGATTTCGATATCCCTTTTGATTTCGATATCTTTATCGATTTTGGTATCCCTATGGATTTCGATATCCATATCGATTTCGGTATCCATACCGATTTCGATAACCCCATGGATTTCGATATCCCTATGGATTTCGATATCTATATGGATTTCGATATCTCTATCGATTTTGTATCCCGGTGGATTTCGATATCCATATCGATTTCGATATCCCTATAGATTTTGATATCCCTTTGGATTTCGATATCCTTATCGATTTCGGTATCCCTATGGATTTCAATATCCATATCGATTTCGATATCCCTATGGATTTCGATATCCATTTCGATTGCGATATTCCTATGGTTTTCGATATCCAAATCGATTTCGATATCCCTATGGATTTCGATATCCCTTTTGATTTCGATATCTTTATCGATTTTGGTATCCCTATGGATTTCGATATCCCTATCGATTTCGATATCCCTATGGATTTCGATATCCCTATGGGTTTCGATATCCATATCGATTTCTGTATCCATATCGATTTCGATATCCCTATGGATTTCGATATCCCAATGGATTTCGATATCCCTTTGGATTTCGATATCCTTATCGATTTCGGTATCCCTATGGACTTCAATATCCATATGGATTTCGATATCCCTATGGATTTCGATATCCATTTCGATTGCGATATTCCTATGGTTTTCGATATCCATATCGATTTCGATATCCCTATGGATTTCGATATCCCTATAAATTTCGATATCCCTTTTGATTTCGATATCTTTATCGATTTTGGTATCCCTATGGATTTCGATATCCCTATCGATTTCGATATCCCTATGGATTTCGATATCCCTATGGGTTTCGATATCCATATCGATTTCTGTATCCATATCGATTTCGATATCCCTATGGATTCCGATATCCCAATGGATTTCGATATCCATTTGGATTTCGATATCCTTATCGATTTCGGTATCCCTATGGACTTCAATATCCATATGGATTTCGATATCCCTATGGATTTCGATATCCATTTCGATTGCGATATTCCTATGGTTTTCGATATCCCTATGGATTTCGATATCCCTTTTGATTTCGATATCTTTATCGATTTTGGTATCCCTATGGATTTCGATATCCATATCGATTTCGGTATCCATACCGATTTCGATAACCCCATGGATTTCGATATCCCTATGGATTTCGATATCTCTATGGATTTCGATATCTCTCTCGATTTTGTATACCGGTGGATTTCGATATCCATATCGATTTCGATATCCCTATGGATTTTGATATCCCTTTGGATTTCGATATCCTTATCGATTTCGGTATCCCTATGGATTTCAATATCCATATCGATTTCGATATCCCTATGGATTTCGATATCCATTTCGATTGCGATATTCCTATTGTTTTCGATATCCAAATCGATTTCGATATCCCTATGGATTCGATATCCCTTTTGATTTCGATATCTTTATCGATTTTGGTATCCTTATGGATTTCGATATCCATATCGATTTCGATATCCCTATGGATTTCGATATCCCTATGGGTTTCGATATCCATATCGATTTCTGTATCCATATCGATTTCGATATCCCTATGGATTTCGATATCCCAATGGATTTCGATATCCCTTTGGATTTCGATATCCTTATCGATTTCGGTATCCCTATGGACTTCAATATCCATATGGATTTCGATATCCCTATGGATTTCGATATCCATTTCGATTGCGATATTCCTATGGTTTTCGATATCCATATCGATTTCGATATCCCTATGGATTTCGATATCCCTATAAATTTCGATATCCCTTTTGATTTCGATATCTTTATTGATTTTGGTATCCCTATGGATTTCGATATCCATATCGATTTCGGTATCCATATCGATTTCGATATCCCTATGGATTTCGATATCTCTATGGATTTCGATATCTACATCGATTTCGGTATCCCTATGGATTTCGATATCCATATCGATTTCGATATCCCTATGGATTTCGATATCCATATCTATTTCGATCTTCCTATGGATTTCGATATCCATATCGATCTCGACATCCCTATGGATTTCGATATGCATATCGATATCGATATCCATATCGATATCGATATTCATATCAATTTCGATATCCCTATGGATTTCGATATCTCTATGGATTTCGATATCTACATCGATTTCGGTATCCCTATGGATTTCGATATCCATATCGATTTCGATATCCCTATGGATTTCGATATTCATTTCGATTTCGATATCCATATCGATTTCAATATCCATATCTATTTCGATCTTCCTATGGATTTCGATATCCATATCGATCTCGAAATCCCTATGGGTTTCGATATCCATATCGATTTCGGTATCCATATCGATTTCGATATCCCTTTGGATTTCGATATCCTTATCGATTTCGGTATCCCTATAGATTTCAATATCGATATCGATTTCGATATCACTATGGATTTCGATATCCATTTCGATTGCGTTATTCCTATGGTTTTCGATATCCATATCGATTTCGATATCCCTATGGATTTCGATATCTCTATGGATTTCGATATCCTTTTTGATTTCGATATCTTTATCGATTTTGGTATCCCTATGGATTTCGATATCCATATCGATTTCGGTATCCTTACCGATTTCGATATCCCAATGGATTTCGATATCCCTTTGGATTTCGATATCCTTATCGATTTCGGTATCCCTATGGATTTCAATATCCATATGGATTTCGATATCCCTATGGATTTCGATATCCATTTCGATTGCGATATTCCTATGGTTTTCGATATCCATATCGATTTCGATATCCCTATGGATTTCGATATCCATATCTATTTCGATCTTCCTATGGATTTCGATATCCATATCGATCTCGATATCCCTATGGATTTCGATATGCATATCGATATCGATATCCATATCGATATCGATATTCATATCAATTTCGATATCCCTATGGATTTCGATATCTCTATGGATTTCGATATCTACATCGATTTCGAGTATCCCTATGGATTTCGATATCCATATCGATTTCGATATCCCTATGGATTTCGATATTCATTTCGATTTCGATATCCATATCGATTTCAATATCCATATCTATTTCGATCTTCCTATGGATTTCGATATCCATATCGATCTCGAAATCCCTATGGGTTTCGATATCCATATCGATTTGGGTATCCATATCGATTTCGATATCCCTTTGGATTTCGATATCCTTATCGATTTCGGTATCCCTATAGATTTCAATATCGATATCGATTTCGATATCCCTATGGATTTCGATATCCATTTCGATTGCGTTATTCCTATGGTTTTCGATATCCATATCGATTTCGATATCCCTATGGATTTCGATATCTCTATGGATTTCGATATCCTTTTTGATTTCGATATCTTTATCGATTTTGGTATCCCTATGGATTTCGATATCCATATCGATTTCGGTATCCTTACCGATTTCGATATCCCAATGGATTTCGATATCCCTTTGGATTTCGATATCCTTATCGATTTCGGTATCCCTATGGATTTCAATATCCATATGGATTTCGATATCCCTATGGATTTCGATATCCATTTCGATTGCGATATTCCTATGGTTTTCGATATCCATATCGATTTCGATATCCCTATGAATTTCGATATCCATATCGATCTCGACATCCCTATGGGTTTCGATATCCATATCGATTTCAGTATCCATATCGATTTCGATATTCATTTCGATTTCGATATCCATATCGATTTCAATATCCATATCTATTTCGATCTTCCTATGGATTTCGATATCCATATCGATCTCGACATCCCTATGGGTTTCGATATCCATATCGATTTCGGTATCCATATCGATTTCGATATCCCTTTGGATTTCGATATCCTTATCGATTTCGGTATCCCTATGGACTTCAATATCCATATGGATTTCGATATCCCTATGGATTTCGATATCCATTTCGATTGCGATATTCCTATGGTTTTCGATATCCATATCGATTTCGATATCCCTATGGATTTCGATATCCCTATAAATTTCGATATCCCTTTTGATTTCGATATCTTTATCGATTTTGGTATCCCTATGGATTTCGATATCCATGTCGATTTCGGTATCCATATCGATTTCGATATCCCTATGGATTTCGATATCTCTATGGATTTCGATATCTACATCGATTTCGGTATCCCTATGGATTTCGATATCCATATCGATTTCGATATCCCTATGGATTTCGAAAGGCGACGGCGGCGCCGCGTATCCATATCTATTTCGATCTTCCTATGGATTTCGATATCCATATCGATCTCGACATCCCTATGGATTTCGATATGCATATCGATATCGATATCCATATCGATATCGATATTTCATGTCAATTTCGATATCCCTATGGATTTCTATCTCTCTGGGGATCGCGATCTCCACCGCGATCGGGGAGTCCCAAGGGATTCGGAAACCCAAACGGATTCCGATATCCCTAAGGATTTCGATATTCATTTCGATTTCGATATCCATATCGATTTCAATATCCATATCTATTTCGATCTTCCTATGGATTGCGATCCCCATAGAGCTCGCAAAACCCCTGGGGGTCGACGACAACCACGACGACGGCAGCAACAACGACGACGACAACACTCCGGATGGAGATAGCATACTGATCACGGAGTCCCCCTAGAGATTACAATAGCGATAGAGATCGCGATACCCCTGGAGATCGCGATATACATCGCGAGCGCGATACCCCTGGGGTTCGCGATCTCCATAGAGATTCGGAAACCCCAAGGATTTCGATATCTCTATGGATTTCGATATCCTTTTTGATTTCGATATCTTTATCGATTTGGGAACCCCAAGGGATTCGGAAACCCAAACGGTTTCCGGAACCCTACCGGATTCGGAAACCCCAAGGGATTCGGAAACCCTTGGGATTCGGAAACCCTAACGGTTCGGGAACCCCTAGGGATTCCGAAATCCCCATGCGGATTTCAATATCCCTATGGATTTCGATATCCAATTCGGATGGGGAAATCCTTAGGGTTTCGGAAACCCAAACGGATTCGGGAACCAAAACGGATTCGGAAATCCATTCCAGATCGCGATAACAACATTGAATATCCAAACCAAATCTGATCTGGCCATGGAATGGGATACGCAAACCGAACCGGACACGCCGATGGGTATGGGTATCGATATCGATATCGGTATCGGTGTAGACATAGCGATCCCGTTGGACTCCGGGATCCCGATCGCCTTCGGGATCCCGGTAGACCTCAGATCCATATCGATTTCGATATCCCTATGGATTTCTATATCTCTATGGATTTCGATATCTGCATCGATTTCGGTATCCCTATGGATTTCGATATCCATATCGATTTCGATATCCCTATGGATTTCGATATTCATTTCGATCAATCACAAACAAACGCAGCAACCAGCCGCAGCGACCGCAACGCGACGCGACAACAGACAAAACGCGCGACGCGACGGAAGGACCGGACGGAAGGAAGGAACGGACGGACGAAAGAAAAGGAGGAAGGAAGAAACAGAAAGGAGGAAGGACGGACGGAAGGACCAGAGACCAAGGAGGGACAGGAAAGGACCAGACAGGAGGGAAGAGAAAGAAAGGGAAGGGAGGGAAGAGAGGAAGGAGGGATTCGATATCCATATCGATTTCAATATCCATATCTATTTCGATCTTCCTATGGATTTCGATATCCATATCGATCTCGACATGCCTATGGGTTTCGATATCCATATCGATTTCGGTATCCATATCGATTTCAGATATCCCTTTGGATTTCGATATCCTTATCGATTTCGGTATCCCTATAGATTTCAATATCCATATCGATTTCGATATCCCTATGGATTTCGATATCCATTTCGATTGCGATCTTCCTATGGTTTTCGATATCCATATCGATTTCGATATCCCTATGGATTTCGATATCTCTATGGACTTCGATATCCTTTTTGATTTCGATATCTTTATCGATTTTGGTATCCCTATGAAATTCGATATCCATATCGATTTCAGTATCCTTACCGATTTCGATATCCCAATGGATTTCGATATCCCTTTGGATTTCGATATCCTTATCGATTTCGGTATCCCTATGGATTTCAATATCCATATGGATTTCGATATCCCTATGGATTTCGATATCCATTTCGATTGCGATATTCCTATGGTTTTCGATATCCATATCGATTTCGATATCCCTATGGATTTCGAGACGAACAACGCAACACACGCCGGCGCCGGCGGCGCCGTATCCCTATAAATTTCGATATCCCTTTTGATTTCGATATCTTTATCGATTTTGGTGTCCCTATGGATTTCGATATCCATATCGATTTCGGTATCCTTACCGATTTCGATATCCCAATGGATTTCGATATCCCTTTGGATTTCGATATCTACATCGATTTCGGTATCCCTATGGATTTCGATATCCATATCGATTAATCATGGACGAACCAGGACGAACACATCGTCAGATCCAGGACGAATCCAATCGCGAATCAGGACGAACCAACACGCAGGCGACCGCATCGATATCCCTATGGATTTCGATATTCGACGAAGAAGGGGAGGGGGGGAGTGGGTGACGGAGTGGACAGTAACCGTGAGGTGAGGGGGTGACCAAGTGACGGTGAGGAGAAGAAGGGACGAAATAGACAAGTAAAAATGAATAGAACAAAGATAAAAGAAAGGATAAGACCATAGAGAATAATAGGGACCAAAGAACCAAGAATCCAGATGAAATCCAGACCATCGAAATATAAATCCAGAGGACAAGAGGAAATAGATCAACAGAGACAGAGAAAAAAAGGAGGAGGACTGGCGATTTCGATTTCGATATCCATATCGATTTCAATATCCATTATTATTTCGATCTTCCTATGGATTTCGATATCCATATCGATCTCGACATCCCTATGGGAATGCAATGAATGAATAAGAAGAAAGGAGAAAGAAAAAGAAAAAACAGGTTTCGATATCCATATCGATTTCGGTATCCATATCGATTTCGGTAACCCTATGAATCAGAGAACAGGAGAAAAACAATCAAACAAATCAATACAAAGAAAAAAAAAAAAGATTTCGATATCCATATCGATTTCGATATCCCTATGGATTTCGATATTCATTTCGATTTCGATATCCATATCGATTTCAATATCCATATCTATTTCGAACTTCCTATGGATTTCGATATCAATATCGATCTCGACATCCCTATGGGTTTCGATATCCATATCGATTTCGGTATCCATATCGATTTCGATATCCCTTTGGATTTCGATATCCTTATCGATTTCGGTATCCCTATAGATTTCAATATCCATAATCGTCGTACATCGAGACAGTATCGATTTCGATATCCATATCGATTTCGATATCCCTATGGATTTCGATATCTCTATGGATTTCGATATCTACATCGATTTCGGTATCCCTATAGATTTCGATATCCATATCGGAATCAGGACGAACAACATCGACCAGGATCGAATCAATCGCCGAATCAGGATCGAATGAATCGAATCGAATCATATCGTATCGATTTCGATATCCCTATGGATTTCGATATCTCTATGGATTTCGATATCTACATCGATTTCGGTATCCCTATGGATTTCGATATCCATATCGATTTCGATATCCCTATGGATTTCGATATCCATAAAGAATAAAGAGGGAGGGGGAGGAGAAAAGGAGGAGGAGGGGGGAGGAGGAGGAGGGGAAGGGAGAAGAGGAGGAGGGGGGGGGGGGGGGAAGGAAGGGGGGGGGACATCTATTTCGATCTTCCTATGGATTTCGATATCCATATCGATCTCGACATCCCTATGGATTTCGATATGCATATCGATATCGATATCCATATCGATATCGATATCCCTATGGATTTCGATATTCATTTCGATTTCGATATCCATATCGATTTCAATATCCATATCTATATCGATCTTCCTATGGATTTCGATATCCATATCGATCTCGACATCCCTATGGATTTCGATATGCATATCGATATCGATATCCATATCGATATCGATATCCCTATGGATTTCGATATTCATTTCGATTTCGATATCCATATCGATTTCAATATCCATATCTATTTCGATCTTCCTATGGGTTTCGATATCCATATCGATTTCGGTATCCATATCGATTTCGGTATCCCTATGGATTTCGATATCCATATCGATTTCGATATCCCTATGGATTTCGATATTCATTTCGATTTCGATATCCATATCGATTTCAATATCCATATCTATTTCGATCTTCCTATGGATTTCGATATCCATATCGATCTCGACATCCCTATGGGTTTCGATATCCATATCGATTTCGGTATCCATATCGATTTCGATATCCCTTTGGATTTCGATATCCTTATCGATTTCGGTATCCCTATAGATTTCAATATCCATATCGATTTCGATATCCATATCGATTTCGATATCCCTATGGATTTCGATATTCATTTCGATTTCGATATCCATATCGATTTCAATATCCATATCTATTTCGATCTTCCTATGGATTTCGATATCCATATCGATCTCGACATCCCTATGGGTTTCGATATCCATATCGATTTCGGTATCCATATCGATTTCGATATCCCTTTGGATTTCGATATCCTTATCGATTTCGGTATCCCTATAGATTTCGATATCCATATAAATTTCGATATCCCTTTTGATTTCGATATCTTTATCGATTTTGGTATCCCTATGGATTTCGATATCCAAATCGATTTCGGTATCCATATCGATTTCGATATCCCTATGGATTTCGATATCTCTATGGATTTCGATATCTACATCGATTTCGGTATCCCTATGGATTTCGATATCCATACCGATTTCGATATCCCTATGGATTTCGATATCCATATCTATTTCGATCTTCCTATGGATTTCGATATCCATATCGATCTCGACATCCCTATGGATTTCGATATGCATATCGATATCGATATCCATATCGATATCGATATTCATATCAATTTCGATATCCCTATGGATTTCGATATCTCTATGGATTTCGATATCTACATCGATTTCGGTATCCCTATGGATTTCGATATCCATATCGATTTCGATATCCCTATGGATTTCGATATTCATTTCGATTTCGATATCCATATCGATTTCAATATCCATATCTATTTCGATCTTCCTATGGATTTCGATATCCATATCGATCTCGAAATCCCTATGGGTTTCGATATCCATATCGATTTCGGTATCCATATCGATTTCGATATCCCTTTGGATTTCGATATCCTTATCGATTTCGGTATCCCTATAGATTTCAATATCGATATCGATTTCGATATCCCTATGGATTTCGATATCCATTTCGATTGCGTTATTCCTATGGTTTTCGATATCCATATCGATTTCGATATCCCTATGGATTTCGATATCTCTATGGATTTCGATATCCTTTTTGATTTCGATATCTTTATCGATTTTGGTATCCCTATGGATTTCGATATGCATATCGATTTCGGTATCCTTACCGATTTCGATATCCCAATGGATTTCGATATCCCTTTGGATTTCGATATCCTTAGCGATTTCGGTATCCCTATGGATTTCAATATCCATATGGATTTCGATATCCCTATGGATTTCGATATCCATTTCGATTGCGATATTCCTATGGTTTTCGATATCCATATCGATTTCGATATCCCTATGAATTTCGATATCCATATCGATCTCGACATCCCTATGGGTTTCGATATCCATATCGATTTCGATATCCATATCGATTTCAATATCCATATCTATTTCGATCTTCCTATGGATTTCGATATCCATGTCGATCTCGAAATCCCTATGGGTTTCGATATCCATATCGATTTCGGTATCCATATCGATTTCGATATCCCTTTGGATTTCGATATCCTTATCGATTTCGGTATCCCTATAGATTTCAATATCCATATCGATTTCGATATCCATATCGATTTCGATATCCCTATGGATTTCGATATTCATTTCGATTTCGATATCCATATCGATTTCAATATCCATATCTATTTCGATCTTCCTATGGATTTCGATATCCATATCGATCTCGACATCCCTATGGGTTTCGATATCCATATCGATTTCGGTATCCATATCGATTTCGATATCCCTTTGGATTTCGATATCCTTATCGATTTCGGTATCCGTATAGATTTCGATATCCATATAAATTTCGATATCCCTTTTGATTTCGATATCTTTATCGATTTTGGTATCCCTATGGATTTCGATATCCATATCGATTTCGGTATCCATATCGATTTCGATATCCCTATGGATTTCGATATCTCTATGGATTTCGATATCTACATCGATTTCGGTATCCCTATGGATTTCGATATCCATATCGATTTCGATATCCCTATGGATTTCGATATCCATATCTATTTCGATCTTCCTATGGATTTCGATATCCATATCGATCTCGACATCCCTATGGATTTCGATATGCATATCGATATCGATATCCACATCGATATCGATATTCATATCAATTTCGATATCCCTATGGATTTCGATATCTCTATGGATTTCGATATCTACATCGATTTCGGTATCCCTATGGATTTCGATATCCATATCGATTTCGATATCCCTATGGATTTCGATATTCATTTCGATTTCGATATCCATATCGATTTCAATATCCATATCTATTTCGATCTTCCTATGGATTTCGATATCCATATCGATCTCGAAATCCCTATGGGTTTCGATATCCATATCGATTTCGGTATCCATATCGATTTCGATATCCCTTTGGATTTCGATATCCTTATCGATTTCGGTATCCCTATAGATTTCAATATCGATATCGATTTCGATATCCCTATGGATTTCGATATCCATTTCGATTGCGTTATTCCTATGGTTTTCGATATCCATATCGATTTCGATATCCCTATGGATTTCGATATCTCTATGGATTTCGATATCCTTTTTGATTTCGATATCTTTATCGATTTTGGTATCCCTATGGATTTCGATATGCATATCGATTTCGGTATCCTTACCGATTTCGATATCCCAATGGATTTCGATATCCCTTTGGATTTCGATATCCCTTTGGATTTCGATATCCTTATCGATTTCGGTATCCCTATGGATGTCAATATCCATATGGATTTCGATATCCCTATGGATTTCGATATCCATTTCGATTGCGATATTCCTATGGTTTTCGATATCCATATCGATTTCGATATCCCTATGAATTTCGATATCCATATCGATCTCGACATCCCTATGGGTTTCGATATCCATATCGATTTCGGTATCCATATCGATTTCGATATTCATTTCGATTTCGATATCCATATCGATTTCACTATCCATATCTATTTCGATCTTCCTATGGATTTCGATATCCATATCGATCTCGACATCCCTATGGGTTTCGATATCCATATCGATTTCGGTATCCATATCGATTTCGATATCCCTTTGGATTTCGATATCCTTATCGATTTCGGTATCCCTATAGATTTCAATATCCATATCGATTTCGATATCCATATCGATTTCGATATCCCTATGGATTTCGATATCTCTATGGATTTCGATATCTACATCGATTTCGGTATCCCTATGGATTTCGATATTCATATCGATTTCGATATCCCTATGGATTTCGATATTCATTTCGATTTCGATATCCATATCGATTTCAATATCCATATCTATTTCGATCTTCCTATGGATTTCGATATCCATATCGATCTCGAAATCCCTATGGGTTTCGATATCCATATCGATTTCGGTATCCATATCGATTTCGATATCCCTTTGGATTTCGATATCCTTATCGATTTCGGTATCCCTATAGATTTCAATATCCATATCGATTTCGATATCCCTATGGATTTCGATATCCATTTCGATTGCGATCTTCCTATGGTTTTCGATATCCATATCGATTTCGATATCCCTATAGATTTCGATATCTCTATGGATTTCGATATCCTTTTTGATTTCGATATCTTTATCGATTTTGGTATCCCTATGGAATTCGATATCCATATCGATTTCGGTGTCCTTACCGATTTCGATATCCCAATGGATTTCGATATCCCTTTGGATTTCGATATCCTTATCGATTTCGGTATCCCAATGGATTTCAATATCCATATTGATTTCGATATCCCTATGGATTTCGATATCCATTTCGATTGCGATATTCCTATGGTTTTCGATGTCCATATCGATTTCGATATCCATATCGATTTCGATATCCATATCGATTTCGATATCCCTTTGGATTTCGATATCCTTATCGATTTCGGTATCCCTATAGATTTCAATATCCATATCGATTTCGATATCCCTATGGATTTCGATATCTCTATGGATTTCGATATCTACATCGATTTCGGTATCCCTATTGCGATTGCGATATTCCTATGGTTTTCGATATCCCTATCGATTTCGATATCCCTATGGATTTCGATATCTCTATGGATTTCGATATCCCTTTTGATTTCGATATCTTTATCGATTTTGGTATCCGTTTGGATTTCGATATCCATATCGATTTCGGTATCCATACCGATTTCGATATCCCTATGGATTTCGATATCCCTATGGATTTCGATATCTCTATGGATTTCGATATCTCTATCGATTTTGTATCCCGATGGATTTCGATATCCATATCGATTTCGATATCCCTATGGATTTCGATATCTCTATGGATTTCGATATCCTTTTTGATTTCGATATCTTTATCGATTTTGGTATCCCTATGGAATTCGATATCCATATCGATTTCGGTATCCTTACCGATTTCGATATCCCAATGGATTTCGATATCCCTTTGGATTTCGATAACCTTATCGATTTCGGTATCCCTATGGATTTCAATATCCATATGGATTTCGATATCCCTATGGATTTCGATATCCATTTCGATTGCGATATTCCTATGGTTTTCGAAATCCATATCGATTTCGATATCCATATCGATTTCGATATCCCTATGGATTTCGATATCCCTATAAATTTCGATATCCCTTTTGATTTCGATATCTTTATCGATTTTGGTATCCCTATGGATTTCGATATCCATATCGATTTCGGTATCCTTACCGATTTCGATATCCCAATGGATTTCGATATCTACATCGATTTCGGTATCCCTATGGATTTCGATATCCATATCGATTTCGATATCCCTATGGATTTCGATATTCATTTCGATTTCGATATCCATATCGATTTCAATATCCATATCTATTTCGATCTTCCTATGGATTTCGATATCCACATCGATCTCGACATCCCTATGGGTTTCGATATCCATATCGATTTCGGTATCCATATCGATTTCGGTATCCCTATGGATTTCGATATCCATATCGATTTCGATATCCCTATGGATTTCGATATTCTTTTCGATTTCGATATCCATATCGATTTCAATATCAATATCTATTTCGATCTTCCTATGGATTTCGATATCCATATCGATCTCGACATCCCTATGGGTTTCGATATCCATATCGATTTCGGTATCCATATCGATTTCGATATCCCTTTGGATTTCGATATCCTTATCGATTTCGGTATCCCTATAGATTTCAATATCCATATCGATTTCAATATCCCTATGGATTTCGATATCTCTATGGATTTCGATATCTACATCGATTTCGGTATCCCTATGGATTTCGATATCCATAACGATTTCGATATCCCTATGGATTTCGATATTCATTTCGATTTCGATATCCATATCGATTTCAATATCCATATCTATTTCGATCTTCCTATGAATTTCGATATCCATATCGATCTCGACATCCCTATGGGTTTCGATATCCATATCGATTTCGGTATCCATATCGATTTCGATATCCCTTTGGATTTCGATATCCTTATCGATTTCGGTATCCCTATAGATTTCAATATCCATATCGATTTCGATATCCCTATGGATTTCGATATCCATTTCGATTGCGATATTCCTATGGTTTTCGATATCCATATCGATTTCGATATCCCTATGGATTTCGATATCTCTATGGATTTCGATATCCTTTTTGATTTCGATATCTTTATCGATTTTGGTATCCCTATGGATTTCGATATCCATATCGATTTCGGTATCCATACCGATTTCGATATCCCTATGGATTTCGATATCTCTATGGATTTCGATATCTACATCGATTTCGGTATCCCTATGGATTTCGATATCCATATCGATTTCGATATCCCTATGGATTTCGATATTCATTTCGATTTCGATATCCATATCGATTTCAATATCCATATCTATTTCGATCTTCCTATGGATTTCGATATCCATATCGATCTCAACATCCCTATGGATTTCGATATGCATATCGATATCGATATCGATATTCATATCAATTTTGATATCCCTATGGATTTCGATATCCCTATGTGTTTCGATATCGATATCGATTTCGGTATCCATATCGATTTCGATATCCCTTTGGATTTCGATAACCTTATCGATTTCGGTATCCCTATGGATTTCAATATCCATATCGATTTCGATATCCCTATGGATTTCGATATCCATTTCGATTGCGATATTCCTATGGTTTTCAATATCCCTATCGATTTCGATATCCCTATGGATTTCGATATCTCTATGGATTTCGATATCCATTTTGATTTCGATATCTTTATCGATTTTGGTATCCCTTTGGATTTCGATATCCATATCGATTTCGGTATCCATACCGATTTCGATATCCCTATGGATTTCGATATCCCTATGGATTTCGATATCTCTATGGATTTCGATATCTCTATCGATTTTGTATCCCGATGGATTTCGATATCCATATCGATTTCGATATCCCTATGGATTTCGATATCCATATCGATTTCAATATCCATATCGATTTCGATATCCCAATGGATTTCGATATCCATATCGATTTTGATATCCCTATGGATTTCGATATCCCTATGGATTTCGATATCCCTATGGATTTCGATATCCACATCGATTTCGGTATCCATATCGATTTCGATATCCCTATGGATTTCGATATCCTTATCGATTTTGGTATCCATATCGATTTTGGTATCCATATCGATTTTGGTATCCCTATGGATTTCGGTATACATACCGATTTCGAAACCTATGGATTTCGATATTCCAAAGGATTTCGATATCCATATCGATTTTGGTATCCCTATGGATATCCATTTCGATTTCGATATGCCTATGGATTTCGATATCCCTATGGATTTCGATATCCCTTTGGATTTCGATATCCTTATCGATTTCGGTATCCCTATGGATTTCAATATCCATATCGATTTCGATATCCCTATGGATTTCGATATCCATATCGATTTCGGTATCCATACCGATTTCGATATCCCTATGGAATTCGATATCCCTATGGATTTCGATATCTCTATGGATTTCGATATCTCTATCGATTTTGTATCCCTATGGATTTCGATATCCATATCGATTTTGGTATCCCTATGGATTTCGGTATCCATATCGATTTCGATATCCCTTTGGATTTCGATATCCCAATGGATTTCGATAGCCTTATCGATTTCGGTATCCCTATTTATTTCGATATCCATATCGATTTCGATATCCCTATGGATTTCGATGTCCATACCGATTTCGATATTCCTATGGATTTCGGTATCCATATCGATTTCGATATCCCTATGGATTTCGATATCCCTATGGATTTCGATATCCCTATGGATTTCGATATCACTATGTATTTCGATATCCCGTTGGATTTCGATATCCCTATGGATTTCGATATCCCTATGGATTTCGATATCCCTATGGATTTCGATATCCATTTGGATTTCGATATCTTTATCGATTTCGGTATCCCTATGGATTTCGATATCCATATCGATTTCGGTATCCATACCGATTTCGATATCCCTATGGATTTCGATATCCCTATGGATTTCGATATCTCTATGGAATTCGATATCTATATCGATTTCGGTATCCCTATGGATTTCGATATTCATATCGATTTCGATATCCCTATGGATTTCGATATCCCTATGGATTTCGATATCCCTTTGGATTTCGATATCTCTATGGAATTCGATATCTATATCGATTTTGGTATCCCCATGGATTTCGATATCCATATCGATTTCGGTATCTCTATGGATTTCGATATCCATATTGATTTTGATATCCCTATGAATTTCGATATCCATATCGATTTTTGATATCCCTATGGATTTCGATATCCATATCGATTTCGGTATGCATACCGATTTCAATATCCCTATGGATTTCGATATCCCTTTGGATTTCGATATCTCTATGGAATTCGATATCTATATCGATTTCGGTATCCCCATGGATTTCGATATCCTTATCGATTTCGGTATCCCTATGGATTTCAATATCCATATGGATTTCGATATCCCTATGGATTTCGATATCCATTTCGATTGCGATATTCCTATGGTTTTCGATATCCATATCGATTTCGATATCCCTATGAATTTCGATATCCATATCGATCTCGACATCCCTATGGGTTTCGATATCCATATCGATTTCGGTATCCATATCGATTTCGATATTCATTTCGATTTCGATATCCATATCGATTTCAATATCCATATCTATTTCGATCTTCCTACGGATTTCGATATCCATATCGATCTCGACATCCCTATGGGTATCGATATCCATATCGATTTCGGTATCCATATCGATTTCGATATCCCTTTGGATTTCGATATCCTTATCGAATTCGGTATCCCTATAGATTTCAATATCCATATCGATTTCGATATCCATATCGATTTCGATATCCCTATGGATTTCGATATCTCTATGGATTTCGATATCTACATCGATTTCGGTATCCCTATGGATTTCGATATCCATATCGATTTCGATATCCCTATGGATTTCGATATTCATTTCGATTTCGATATCCATATCGATTTCAATATCCATATCTATTTCGATCTTCCTATGGATTTCGATATCCATATCGATCTCGACATCCCTATGGGTTTCGATATCCATATCGATTTCGGTATCCATATCGATTTCGATATCCCTTTGGATTTCGATATCCTTATCGATTTCGGTATCCCTATAGATTTCAATATCCATATCGATTTCGATATCCCTATGGATTTCGATATCCATTTCGATTTCGATATCCATATCGATTTCAATATCCATATCTATTTCGATCTTCCTATGGATTTCGATATCCATATCGATCTCGACATCCCTATGGGTTTCGATATCCATATCGATTTCGATATCTCTATGGATTTCGATATCCTTTTTGATTTCGATATCTTTATCGATTTTGGTATCCCTATGGAATTCGATATCCATATCGATTTCGGTATCCTTACCGATTTCGATATCCCAATGGATTTCGATATCCCTTTGGATTTCGATATCCTTATCGATTTCGGTATGCCTATGGATTTCAATATCCATATGGATTTCGATATCCCTATGGATTTCGATATCCATTTCGATTGCGATATTCCTATGGTTTTCGATATCCATATCGATTTCGATATCCCTATGGATTTCTATATCTCTATGGATTTCGATATCCTTTTTGATTTCGATATCTTTATCGATTTTGGTATCCCTATGGATTTCGATATCCATATCGATTTCGGTATTCATACCGATTTCGATATCCCTTTTGATTTCGATATCTTTATCGATTTTGGTATCCCTATGGATTTCGATATCCATATCGATTTCGGTATCCATACCGATTTCGATATCCCTATGGATTTCGATATCTCTATGGATTTCGATATCTACATCGATTTCGGTATCCCTATGGATTTCGATATCCATATCGATTTCGATATCCCTATGGATTTCGATATTCATTTCGATTTCGATATCCATATCGATTTCAATATCCATATCTATTTCGATCTTCCTATGGATTTCGATATCCATATCGATCTCGACATCCCTATGGATTTCGATATGCTTATCGATATCGATATCCATATCGATATCGATATTCATATCGATTTCGATATCCCTATGGATTTCGATATCCCTATGGGTTTCGATACCGATATCGATTTCGGTATCCATATCGATTTCGATATCCCTTTGGAGGGGGGGGGGGTTTTTTTTTTTTTTTTTTTTTTTTTTTTTTTTTTTTTTTTTTTTTTTTTTTTTTTTTTTTTTTTTTTTTTTTTTTTTTTTTTTTTTTTTTTTTTTTTTTTTTTTTTTTTTTTTTTTTTTTTTTTTTTTTTTTTTTTTTTTTTTTTTTTTTTTTTTTTTTTTTTTTTTTTTTTTTTTTTTTTCGATAACCTTATCGATTTCGGTATCCCTATGGATTTCAATATCCATATGGATTTCGATATCCCTATGGATTTCGATATCCATTTCGATTGCGATATTCCTATGGTTTTCGATATCCCTATCGATTTCGATATCCCTATGGATTTCGATATCTCTATGGATTTCGATATCCCTTTTGATTTCGATATCTTTATCGATTTTGGTATCCCTTTGGATTTCGGTATCCATATCGATTTCGATATCCCTATGGATTTCGATATCCTTATCGATTTTGGTATCCATATCGATTTTGGTATCCATATCGATTTTGGTATCCCTATGGATTTCGGTATACATACCGATTTCGAAACCTATGGATTTCGATATTCCAAAGGATTTCGATATCCATATCGATTTTGGTATCCCGATGGATATCCATTTCGATTTCGATATGCCTATGGATTTCGATATCCCTATGGATTTCGATATCCCTGTGGATTTCGATATCCTTATCGATTTCGGTATCCCTATGGATTTCAATATCCATATCGATTTCGATATCCCTATGGATTTCGATATCCATATCGATTTCGATATTCCTATGGATTTCGGTATCCATATCGATTTCGATATCCCTATGGATTTCGATATCCCTATGGATTTCGATATCCATATCGATTTCGGTATCCATACCGATTTCGATATCCCTATGGAATTCGATATCCCTATGGATTTCGATATCTCTATGGATTTCGATATCTCTATCGATTTTGTATCCCTATGGATTTCGATATCCATATCGATTTTGGTATCCCTATGGATTTCGGTATCCATATCGATTTCGATATCCCTTTGGATTTCGATATCCCTATGGATTTCGATAGCCTTATCGATTTCGGTATCCCTATTTATTTCGATGTCCATACCGATTTCGATATTCCTATGGATTTCGGTATCCATATCGATTTCGATATTCCTATGGATTTCGGTATCCATATCGATTTCGATATCCCTATGGATTTCGATATCCCTATGGATTTCGATATCCCTATGGATTTCGATATCCCTATGGATTTCGATATCCCTTTGGATTTCGATATCTTTATCGATTTCGGTATCCCTATGGATTTCGATATCCATATCGATTTCGGTATCCATACCGATTTCGATATCCCTATGGATTTCGATATCCCTATGGATTTCGATATCTCTATGGATTTCGATATCTATATCGATTTCGGTATCCCTATGGATTTCGATATTCATATCGATTTCGATATCCCTATGGATTTCGATATCCCTATGGATTTCGATATCCCTTTGGATTTCGATATCTCTATGGAATTCGATATCTATATCGATTTCGGTATCCCCATGGATTTCGATATCCATATCGATTTCGGTATCTCTATGGATTTCGATATTCATATTGATTTTGATATCCCTATGAATTTCGATATCCATATCGATTTTTAATATCCCTATGGATTTCGATATCCATATCGATTTCGGTATCCATACCGATTTCGATATCCATACCGATTTCGATATCCCTATGGATTTCGATATCCCTATGGATTTCGATATCCATATCGATTTCGGTATGCATGCCGATTTCAATATCCCTATGGATTTCGATATCCCTATGGATTTCGATATCTCTATGGAATTCGATATCTATATCGATTTCGGTATCCCCATGGATTTCGATATCCATATCGATTTCGGTATCTCTATGGATTTCGATATCCATATTGATTTTGATATCCCTATGAATTTCGATATCCATATCGATTTTTGATATCCCTATGGATTTCGATATCCCTATGGATTTCGATATCCCTATGGATTTCGATATCCATATCGATTTTGGTATCCATATCGATTTTGGTATCCCTTTGGATTTCCATATCGATTTCGGTATTCATATCGATTTTGATATCCCTATGGATTTCGATATCCCCATGGATTTCGATATCCACATCGATTTCGGTATCCATTGCGATTTCGATATCCCTATGGATTTCGATATTCCCATGTATTTCGATATCCATATCGATTTTGGTATCCATATCGATTTTGGTATCCCAATGGATTTCGGTAGACATATCGATTTCGAAACCTATGGATTTCGATATCCATATCGATTTTGGTATCCCTATGGATTTCGATATTACTATGGATTTCGATATCCATATCGATTTTGGTATCCCTATGGATTTCGTTATCCATATCGATTTCGATATCCCTATGGATTTCGATATCCCTATGGATTTCGATATCCCGTTGGATTTCGATATCCCTATACTTTCTATATCCTTTCGGGTTTCGATATCCTTTTCGATTTCGGTATCCATATCGATTTCGATATCCCTATGGATTTCGATATCCATATCGATTTCGATATCGCTATGGATTTCGATATCCATATCCATATCCATTTCGATATCCATATCCATATCGATTTCGATATCCCTATGGATTTCGATATCCCTTTGGATTTCGATATCCATTTCGATTTCGATATCCTTATCGATTTCGGAAATTCCTATGGATTTCGATATCCGTATGGATTTCGATATCCATATCGATTTTGGTATCCATATCGATTTTGGTATCCCTATGGATTTCGATATCCTTATCGATTTCGATATTCCTATGGATTTCGATATCCATATGGATTTCGTTATTCATATCGATTTTGGTATCCCTATGGATTTCGATATCCCTATGAATTTCGGTATCCATATCGATTTTGGTATCCCTATGGATTTCGGTATCCATATCGATTTCGATATTCCTATGGATTTCGATATCCATATCGATTTCGATATCCATATCGATTTCGATATCCATATCGATTTTGGTATCCCTATGGATTTCGGTATCCATATCGATTTCGATATCCCTATGGATTTCGATATCCCTATGGATTTCGATATCCCTATGGATTTCGATATCCCTTTTGATTTCGATATCTCTATCGATTTTGGTATCCCTATGGATTTCGATATCCATATCGATATCGATATTCTTATCAATTTCGATATCCCTATGGATTTCGATATCCCTATGGGTTTCGATATCCATATCGATTTCGGTATCTCTATGGATTTCGATATCCATATTGATTTTGATGTCCCTATGGATTTCGATATCCGTATGGATTTCGATATCCCTATGGATTTCGATATCCCTTTGGATTTCGATATCTTTATCGATTTCGGTATCCCTATGGATTTCGATATCCATATCGATTTCGGTATCCATACCGATTTCGATATCCCTATGGATATCTCTATGGAATTCGATATCTATATCGGTTTCGGTATACCTATGGATTTCGATATTCATATCGATTTCGATATCCCTATGGATTTCGATATCCCTATGGATTTCGATATCCCTTTGGATTTCGATATCTTTATCGATTTTGGTATCCCTATGGATTTTGATATCCACATCGATTTCGGTATGCATACCGATTTCAATATCCCTATGGATTTCGATATCTCTATGGAATTCGATATCTATATCGATTTCGGTATCCCCATGGATTTCGATATCCATATCGATTTCGGTATCTCTATGGATTTCGATATCCATATTGATTTTGATATCCCTATGAATTTCGATATCCATATCGATTTTTGACATCCCTATGGATTTCGACATCGACATCGATTTCGGTATCCATATCGTTTTCGATATCCCTATGGATTTCGATATCCCTTTGGATTTCGATATCCATATCGATTTTGGTATCCATATCGATTTTGGTATCCCTTTGGATTTCCATATCGATTTCGGTATTCATATCGATTTTGATATCCCTATGGATTTCGATATCCCCATGGATTTCGATATCCATATCGATTTTGGTATCCCAATGGATTTCGGTAGACATATCGATTTCGAAACCTATGGATTTCGATATCCATATCGATTTTGGTATCCCTATGGATTTCGATATCCCTATGGATTTCGATATCCATATCGATTTTGGTATCCCTATGGATTTCGTTATCCATATCGATTTCGATATCCCTATGGATTTCGATATCCCTATGGATTTCGATATCCCGTTGGATTTCGATATCAATATACTTTCTATATCCTTTTGGGTTTCGATATCCTTTTCGATTTCGGTATCCATATCGATTTCGATATCCCTATGGATTTCGATATTCCTATGGATTTTGATATAGCTATGGATTTCGATATCCATATCGATTTCGATATTGCTATGGATTTCGATATCCATATCCATATCCATTTCGATATCCATATCCATATCGATTTCGATATCCCTATGGATTTCGATATCCCTTTGGATTTCGATATCCATTTGGATTTCGATATCCTTATCGATTTCGATATTCCTATGGATTTCGATATCCGTATGGATTTCGATATCCATATCGATTTTGGTATCCCTATGGATTTCGATATCCTTATCGATTTCGATATTCCTATGGATTTCGATATCCATATGGATTTCGTTATTCATATCGATTTTGGTATCCCTATGGATTTCGATATCCCTATGGATTTCGGTATCCATATCGATTTTGGTATACCTATGGATTTCGGTATCCATATCAATTTCGATATTCCTATGGATTTCGATATCCATATCGATTTCGATATCCATATCGATTTCGATATCCCTATTGATTTCGATATCCCTATGGATTTCGATATCTCTATGGAATTCGATATCTATATCGATTTCGGTATCCCTATGGATTTCGATATTCATATCGATTTCGATATCCCTATGGATTTCGATATCCATATGGATTTCGATATTCCTATGGATTTCGGTATCCATATCGATTTCGATATCCCTATGGATTTCGATATCCCTATGGATTTCGATATCCCTTTGGATTTCGATATCTTTGTCGATTTTGGTATCCCTATGGATTTCGATATCCATATCGATTTCGGTATCCATATCGATTTCGATATCCCTATTGATTTCGATATCCCTATGGATTTCGATATCTCTATGGAATTCGATATCTATATCGATTTCGGTATCTCTATGGATTTCGATATCCATATTGATTTTGATGTCCCTATGGATTTCGATATCCCTATGGATTTCGATATCCCTATGGATTTCGATATCCCTTTGGATTTCGATATCTTTATCGATTTCGGTGTCCCTATGGATTTCGATATCCATATCGATTTCGGTATCCATATCGATTTCGATATCCCTATTGATTTCGATATCCCTATGGATTTCGATATCTCTATGGAATTCGATATCTATATCGATTTCGGTATCCCTATGGATTTCGATATTCATATCGATTTCGATATCCCTATGGATTTCGATATCCATATGGATTTCGATATTCCTATGGATTTCGGTATCCATATCGATTTCGATATCCCTATGGATTTCGATATCCCTATGGATTTCGATATCCCTTTGGATTTCGATATCTTTGTCGATTTTGGTATCCCTATGGATTTCGATATCCATATCGATTTCGGTATGCATTGCGATTTCGATATCCCTATGGATTTCGATATTCCCATGGATTTCGATATCCATATCGATTTTGGTATCCATATCGATTTTGGTATCCCTATGGATATCTCTATGGAATACGATATCTATATCGATTTCGGTATACCTATGGATTTCGATATTCATATCGATTTCGATATCCCTATGGATTTCGATATCCCTATGGATTTCGATATCCCTTTGGATTTCGATATCCCTATGGATTTCGATATCCCTATGGATTTCGATATCCCTATGGATTTCGATATCCCTTTGGATTTCGATATCTTTATCGATTTTGGTATCCCTATGGATTTCGGTATCCATATCGATTTCGATATCCCGTTGGATTTCGATATCCCTATGGATTTCGATAGCCTTATCGATTTCGGTATCCCTATGGATTTCGATATCCATATCGATTTCGATATCCCTATGGATTTCGATGTCCATACCGATTTCGATATTCCTATGGATTTCGGTATCCATATCGATTTCGATATCCCAATGGATTTCGATATCCCTATGGATTTCGATATCCCTTTGGATTTCGATATCTTTATCGATTTCGGTATCCCTTTGGATTTCGGTATCCATATCGATTTCGATATCCCGTTGGATTTCGATATCCCTATGGAATTCGATAGCCTTATCGATTTCGGTATCCCTATGGATTTCGATATCCATATCGATTTCGATATCCCTATGGATTTCGATGTCCATACCGATTTCGATATTCCTATGGATTTCGGTATCCATATCGATTTCGATATCCCTATGGATTTCGATATCCGTTTGGATTTCGATATCCCTATGGATTTCGATATCCCTATGGATTTCGATATCCCTATGGATTTCGATATCCCTATGGATTTCGATATCCCTTTGGATTTCGATATCTTTATCGATTTTGGTATCCCTATGGATTTCGGTATCCATATCGATTTCGATATCCCGTTGGATTTCGATATCCCTATGGATTTCGATAGCCTTATCGATTTCGGTATCCCTATGGATTTCGATATCCATATCGATTTCGATATCCCTATGCATTTCGATGTCCATACCGATTTCGATATTCCTATGGATTTCGGTATCCATATCGATTTCGATCTCCCTATGGATTTCGATATCCCTATGGATTTCGATATCCCTATGGATTTCGATATCCCTTTGGATTTCGATATCTTTATCGATTTTGGTATCCCTATGGATTTCGGTATCCATATCGATTTCGATATCCCGTTGGATTTCGATATCACTATGGATTTCGATAGCCTTATCGATTTCGGTATCCCTATGGATTTCGATATCCATATCGATTTCGATATCCCTATGGATTTCGATGTCCATACCGATTTTGATATTCCTATGGATTTCGGTATCCATATCGATTTCGATATCCCTATGGATTTCGATATCCCTATGGATTTCGATATCCCTATGGATTTCGATATCCCTTTGGATTTCGATATCTTTATCGATTTCGGTATCCCTATGGATTTCGATATCCATATCGATTTCGGTATCCATACCGATTTCGATATCCCTATGGATTTCGATATCCCTATGGATTTCGATATCTCTATGGAATTCGATATCTATTTCGATTTCGGTAACCCTATGGATTTCGATATTCATATCGATTTCGATATCCCTATGGATTCCGATATCCCTATGGATTTCGATATCCCTTTGGATTTCGATATCTTTATCGATTTTGGTATCCCTATGGATTTCGATATCCATATCGATTTCGGTATGCATACCGATTTCAATATCCCTATGGATTTCGATATCCCTATGGATTTCGATATCTCTATGGAATTCGATATCTATATCGATTTCGGTATCCCCATGGATTTCGATATCCATATCGATTTCGGTATCTCTATGGATTTCGATATCCATATTGATTTTGATATCCCTATGAATTTCGATATCCATATCGATTTTTGATATCCCTATGGATTTCGATATCCCTATGGATTTCGACATCGACATCGATTTCGGTATCCATATCGTTTTCGATATCCCTATGGATTTCGATATCCCCATGGATTTCGATATCCACATCGATTTCGGTATCCATTGCGATTTCGATATCCCTATGGATTTCGATATTCCCATGGATTTCGATATCCATATCGATTTTGGTATCCATATCGATTTTGGTATCCCAATGGATTTCGGTAGACATATCGATTTCGAAACCTATGGATTTCGATATCCATATTGATTTTGATATCCCTATGGATTTCGTTATCCATATCGATTTCGATATCCCTATGGATTTCGATATCCCTATGGATTTCGATATCCCGTTGGATTTCGATATCCCTATACTTTCTATATCCTTTTGGGTTTCGATATCCTTTTCGATTTCGGTATCCATATCGATTTCGATATCCCTATGGATTTCGATATTCCTATGGATTTCGATATCCCTATGGATTTCGATATCCATATCGATTTCGATATCGCTATGGATTTCGATATCCATATCCATATCCATTTCGATATCCATATCCATATCGATTTCGATATCCCTATGGATTTCGATATCCCTTTGGATTTCGATATCCATTTGGATTTCGATATCCTTATCGATTTCGAAATACCTATGGATTTCGATATCCGTATGGATTTCGATATCCATATCGATTTTGGTATCCATATCGATTTTGGTATCCGTATGGATTTCGATATCCTTATCGATTTCGATATTCCTATGGATTTCGATATCAATATGGATTTCGTTATTCATATCGATTTTGGTATCCCTATGGATTTCGATATCCCTATAGATTTCGGTATCCATATCGATTTTGGTATCCCTATGGATTTCGGTATCCATATCGATTTCGATATTCCTATGGATTTCGATATCCATATCGATTTCGATATCCATATCGATTTTGGTATCCCTATGGATTTCGGTATCCATATCGATTTCGATATCCCTATGGATTTCGATATCCCTATGGATTTCGATATCCCTTTTGATTTCGATATCTTTATCGATTTTGGTATCCCTATGGATTTCGATATCCATATCGATATCGATATTCATATCAATTTCGATATCCCTATGGATTTCGATATCCCTATGGGTTTCGATATCCATATCGATTTCGGTATCCCTATGGATTTCGATATCCATATTGATTTTGATGTCCCTATGGATTTCGATATCCCTATGGATATCGATATCCCTATGGATTTCGATATCCCTATGGATTTCGATATCCCTTTGGATTTCGATATCTTTATCGATTTCGGTATCCCTATGGATTTCGATATCCATATCGATTTCGGTATCCATACCGATTTCGATATCCCTATGGATATCTCTATGGAATTCGATATCTATATCGATTTCGGTATACCTATGGATTTCGATATTCATATCGATTTCGATATCCCTATGGATTTCAATATCCCTATGGATTTCGATATCCCTTTGGATTTCGATATCTTTATCGATTTTGGTATCCCTATGGATTTCGATATCCATATCGATTTCGGTATGCATACCGATTTCAATATCCCTATGGATTTCGATATCAGGACGAATCCTAGGATGGTCGCCCGGTCCGATCATGTCGTTTGTCGATATGTTGATCCGGTGATATGTCCTCCCTATGGATTTCGATATCTCTATGGAATTCGATATCTATATCGATTTCGGTATCCCCATGGATTTCGATATCCATATCGATTTCGGTATCTCTATGGATTTCGATATCCATATTGATTTTGATATCCCTATGAATTTCGATATCCATATCGATTTTGGTATCCATATCGATTTTGGTATCCCAATGGATTTCGGTAGACATATCGATTTCGAAACCTATGGATTTCGATATCCATATTGATTTTGATATCCCTATGGATTTCGTTATCCATATCGATTTCGATATCCCTATGGATTTCGATATCCCTATGGATTTCGATATCCCGTTGGATTTCGATATCCCTATACTATCTATATCCTTTTGGGTTTCGATATCCTTTTCGATTTCGGTATCCATATCGATTTCGATATCCCTATGGATTTCGACATTCCTATGGATTTCGATATCCCTATGGATTTCGATATCCATATCGATTTCGATATCGCTATGGATTTCGATATCCAGGACGAACCCGAGTCGAACCCAACATCAACCTGGGTCGAACCTCGATTCGGACCAATCGATTCGAATCCCAGGATTTCGAATTCCATGGATTTCGATATCCCCATGGATATATCCATATCCATTTCGATATCCATATCCATATCGATTTCGATATCCCTATGGATTTCGATATCCCTTTGGACTTCGATATCCATTTGGATTTCGATATCCCTATGGATTTCGAAATTCCTATGGATTTCGATATCCTTATCGATTTCGAAATTCCTATGGATTTCGATATCCGTATGGATTTCGATATCCATATCGATTTTGGTATCCATATCGATTTTGGTATCCATATGGATTTCGATATCCTTATCGATTTCGATATTCCTATGGATTTCGATTTCAATATGGATTTCGTTATTCATATCGATTTTGGTATCCCTATGGATTTCGATATCCCTATAGATTTCGGTATCCATATCGATTTTGGTATCCCTATGGATTTCGGTATCCATATCGATTTCGATATTCCGATGGATTTCGATATCCATATCGATTTCGATATCCATATCGATTTCGATATCCATATCGATTTTGGTATCCCTATGGATTTCGGTATCCATATCGATTTCGATATCCCTATGGATTTCGATATCCCTATGGATTTCGATATCCCTTTTGATTTCGATATCTTTATCGATTTTGGTATCCCTATGGATTTCGATATCCATATCGATATCGATATTCATATCAATTTCGATATCCCTATGGATTTCGATATCCCTATGGGTTTCGATATCCATATCGATTTCGGTATCTCTATGGATTTCGATATCCATATTGATTTTGATGTCCCTATGGATTTCGATACCCCTATGGATTTCGATATCGCTATGGATTTCGATATCCCTATGGATTTCGATATCCCTTTGGATTTCGATATCTTTATCGATTTCGGTATCCCTATGGATTTCGATATCCATATCGATTTCGGTATCCATACCGATTTCGATATCCCTATGGATATCTCTATGGAATTCGATATCTATATCGATTTCGGTATACCTATGGATTTCGATATTCATATCGATTTCGATATCCCTTTGGATTTCGATATCCCTATGGATTTCGATACCCCTTTGGATTTCGATATCTTTATCGATTTTGGTATCCCTATGGATTTCGATATCCATATCGATTTCGGTATGCATACCGATTTGAATATCCCTATGGATTTCGATATCCCTATGGATTTCGATATCTCTATGGAATTCGATATCTATATCGATTTCGGTATCCCCATGGATTTCGATATCCATATCGATTTCGGTATCTCTATGGATTTCGATATCCATATTGATTTTGATATCCCTATGAATTTCGATATCCATATCGATTTTTGATATCCCTATGGATTTCGGTATCAATATGGATTTCGACATCGACATCGATTTCGGTATCTCTATGGATTTCGATATCCCTATGGATTTCGATATCTCTATGGAATTCGATATCTATATCGATTTCGGTATCCCCATGGATTTCGATATCCATATCGATTTCGGTATCTCTATGGATTTTGATATCCCTATGGATTTCGATATCCCTATGGATTTCGATATCCATATCGATTTTGGTATCCATATCGATTTTGGTATCCCTTTGGATTTCCATATCGATTTCGGTATTCATATCGATTTTGATATCCCTATGGATTTCGATATCCCCATGGATTTCGATATCCACATCGATTTCGGTATCCATTGCGATTTCGATATCCCTATGGATTTCGATATTCCCATGGATTTCGATATCCATATCGATTTTGGTATCCATATCGATTTTGGTATCCCAATGGATTTCGGTAGACATATCGATTTCGAAACCTATGGATTTCGATATCCATATCGATTTTGGTATCCCTATGGATTTCGATATCCCTATGGATTTCGATATCCATATCGATTTTGGTATCCCTATGGATTTCGTTATCCATATCGATTTCGATATCCCTATGGATTTCGATATCCCTATGGATTTCGATATCCCGTTGGATTTCGAGATCCCTATACTTTCTATATCCTTTTGGGTTTCGATATCCTTTTCGATTTCGGTATCCATATCGATTTCGAAATCCCTATGGATTTCGATATTCCTATGGATTTCGATATCCCTATGGATTTCGATATCCATATCGATTTCGATATCGCTATGGATTTCGATATCCATATCCATATCCATTTCGATATCCATATCCATATCGATTTCGATATCCCTATGGATTTCGATATCCCTTTGGATTTCGATATCCATTTGGATTTCGATATCCTTATCGATTTCGATATTCCTATGGATTTCGATATCCGTATGGATTTCGATATCCATATCGATTTTGGTATCCATATCGATTTTGGTATCCCTATGGATTTCGATATCCTTATCGATTTCGATATTCCTATGGATTTCGATATCCATATGGATTTCGTTATTCATATCGATTTTGGTATCCCTATGGATTTCGATATCCCTATGGATTTCGGTATCCATATCGATTTTGGTATCCCTATGGATTTCGGTATCCATATCAATTTCGATATTGCTATGGATTTCGACATCCATATCGATTTCGATATCCATATCGATTTCGATATCCATATCGATTTTGGTATCCCTATGGATTTCGGTATCCATATCGATTTCGATATCCCTATGGATTTCGATATCCCTATGGATTTCGATATCCCTTTTGATTTCGATATCTTTATCGATTTTGGTATCCCTATGGATTTCGATATCCATATCGATATCGATATCCATATCGATATCGATATTCATATCAATTTCGATATCCCTATGGATTTCGATATCCCTATGGGTTTCGATATCCATATCGATTTCGGTATCTCTATGGATTTCGATATCCATATTGATTTTGATGTCCCTATGGATTTCGATATCCCTATGGATTTCGATATCCCTATGGATTTCGATATCCCTTTGGATTTCGATATCTTTATCGATTTCGGTGTCCCTATGGATTTCGATATCCATATCGATTTCGGTATCCATATCGATTTCGATATCCCTATGGATTTCGATATCCCTATGGATTTCGATATCTCTATGGAATTCGATATCTATATCGATTTCGGTATCCCTATGGATTTCGATATTTATATCGATTTCGATATCCCTATGGATTTCGATATCCATATGGATTTCGATATTCCTATGGATTTCGGTATCCATATCGATTTCGATATCCCTATGGATTTCGATATCCCTATGGATTTCGATATCCCTTTGGATTTCGATATCTTTGTCGATTTTGGTATCCCTATGGATTTCGATATCCATATCGATTTCGGTATGCATACCGATTGCAATATCCCTATGGATTTCGATATCCCTATGGATTTCGATATCTCTATGGAATTCGATAGCTATATCGATTTCGGTATCCCCATGGATTTCGATATCCATATCGATTTCGGTATCTCTATGGATTTCGATATCCATATTGATTTTGATATCCCTATGGATTTCGATATCCATATCGATTTTTGATATCCCTATAGATTTCGATATCCCTATGGATTTCGACATCGACATCGATTTCGGTATCCATATCGTTTTCGATATCCCTATGGATTTCGATATCCATATCGATTTTGGTATCCATATCGATTATGGTATCCCTTTGGATTTCCATATCGATTTCGGTATTCGGTATTTTGATATCCCTATGGATTTCGATATCCCCATGGATTTCGATATCCACATCGATTTCGGTATCCATTGCGATTTCGATATCCTTATGGATTTCGATATTCCCATGGATTTCGATATCCATATCGATTTTGGTATCCATATCGATTTTGGTATCCCAATGGATTTCGGTAGACATATCGATTTCGAAACCTATGGATTTCGATATCCATATCGATTTTGGTATCCCTATGGATTTCGATATCCCTATGGATTTCGATATCCATATCGATTCTGGTATCCCTATGGATTTCGTTATCCATATCGATTTCGATATCCCTATGGATTTCGATATCCCTATGGATTTCGATATCCCGTTGGATTTCGATATCCCTATACTATCTATATCCTTTTGGGTTTCGATATCCTTTTCGATTTCGGTATCCATATCGATTTCGATATCCCTATGGATTTCGAAATTCCTATGGATTTCGATATCCCTATGGATTTCGATATCCATATCGATTTCGATATCGCTATGGATTTCGATATCCATATCCATATCCATTTCGATATCCATATCCATATCGATTTCGATATCCCTATGGATTTCGATATCCCTTTGGATTTCGATATCCATTTGGATTTCGATATCCTTATCGATTTCGATATTCCTATGGATTTCGATATCCGTATGGATTTCGATATCCATATCGATTTTGGTATCCATATCGATTTTGGTATCCCTATGGATTTCGATATTCATATCGATTTCGATATCGCTATGGATTTCGATATCCATATCCATATCCATTTCGATATCCATATCCATATCGATTTCGATATCCCTATGGATTTCGATATCCCTTTGGATTTCGATATCCATTTGGATTTCGATATCCTTATCGATTTCGATATTCCTATGGATTTCGATATCCGTATGGATTTCGATATCCATATCGATTTTGGTATCCATATCGATTTTGGTATCCCTATGGATTTCGATATCCATATGGATTTCGTTATTCATATCGATTTTGGTATCCCTATGGATTTCGATATCCCTATGGATTTCGGTATCCATATCGATTTTGGTACCCCTATGGATTTCAGTATCCATATCGATTTCGATATTCCTATGGATTTCGATATCCATATCGATTTCGATATCCATATCGATTTCGATATCCATATCGATTTTGGTATCCCTATGGATTTCGGTATTCATATCGATTTCGATATTCCTATGGATTTCGATATCCCTATGGATTTCGATATCCCTTTTGATTTCGATATCTTTATCGATTTTGGTATCCCTATGGATTTCATATCCATATCGATATCGATATCCATATCGATATCGATATTCATATCAATTTCGATATCCCTATGGATTTCGATATTCCTATGGGTTTCAATATCCATATCGATTTCGGTATCTCTATGGATTTCGATATCCATATTGAATTTGATGTCCCTATGGATTTCGATATCCCTATGGATTTCGATATCCTTATCGATTTCGATATTCCTATGGATTTCGATATCCATATGGATTTCGTTATTCATATCGATTTTGGTATCCCTATGGTTTTCGATATCCCTATGGATTTCGGTATCCATATCGATTTTGGTATCCCTATGGATTTCGGTATCCATATCAATTTCGATATTCCTATGGATTTCGACATCCATATCGATTTCGATATCCATATCGATTTCGATATCCATATCGATTTTGGTATCCCTTTGGATTTCGGTATCCATATCGATTTCGATATCCCTATGGATTTCGATATCCCTATGGATTTCGATATCCCTTTTGATTTCGATATCTTTATCGATTTTGGTATCCCTATGGATTTCGATATCCATATCGATATCGATATCCATATCGATATCGATATTCATATCAATTTCGATATCCCTATGGATTTCGATATCCCTATGGGTTTCGATATCCATATCGATTTCGGTATCTCTATGGATTTCGATATCCATATTGATTTTGATGTCCCTATGGATTTCGATATCCCTATGGATTTCGATATCCCTATGGATTTCGATATCCCTTTGGATTTCGATATCTTTATCGATTTCGGTGTCCCTATGGATTTCGATATCCATATCGATTTCGGTATCCATATCGATTTCGATATCCCTATGGATTTCGATATCCCTATGGATTTCGATATCTCTATGGAATTCGATATCTATATCGATTTCGGTATCCCTATGGATTTCGATATTTATATCGATTTCGATATCCCTATGGATTTCGATATCCATATGGATTTCGATATTCCTATGGATTTCGGTATCCCTTTTGATTTCGATATCTTTATCGATTTCGATATCCCTATGGATTTCGATATCCCTTTGGATTTCGATATCTTTGTCGATTTTGGTATCCCTATGGATTTCGATATCCATATCGATTTCGGTATGCATACCGATTGCAATATCCCTATGGATTTCGATATCCCTATGGATTTCGATATCTCTATGGAATTCGATAGCTATATCGATTTCGGTATCCCCATGGATTTCGATATCCATATCGATTTCGGTATCTCTATGGATTTCGATATCCATATTGATTTTGATATTCCTATGGATTTCGGTATCCATATCGATTTCTGATATCCCTATAGATTTCGATATCCCTATGGATTTCGACATCGACTATCGATTTCGGTATCCATATCGATTTTCGATATCCCTATGGATTTCGATATCCATATCGATTTCGGTATCCATATCGATTATGGTATCCCTTTGGATTTCCATATCCAGATTTCGGTATCTCTACGGAATTTGATATCCCTATGGATTTCGATATCCCCATGGATTTCGATATCCACATCGATTTCGGTATCCATTGCGATTTCGATATCCCTATGGATTTCGATATTCCCATGGATTTCGATATCCATATCGATTTTGGTATCCATATCGATTTTGGTATCCCAATGGATTTCGGTAGACATATCGATTTCGAAACCTATGGATTTCGATATCCATATCGATTTTGGTATCCCTATGGATTTCGATATCCCTATGGATTTCGATATCCATATCGATTCTGGTATCCCTATGGATTTCGTTATCCATATCGATTTCGATATCCCTATGGATTTCGATATCCCTATGGATTTCGATATCCCGTTGGATTTCGATATCCCTATACTATCTATATCCTTTTGGGTTTCGATATCCTTTTCGATTTCGGTATCCATATCGATTTCGATATCCCTATGGATTTCGATATTCCTATGGATTTCGATATCCCTATGGATTTCGATATCCATATCGATTTCGATATCGCTATGGATTTCGATATCCATATCCATATCCATTTCGATATCCATATCCATATCGATTTCGATATCCCTATGGATTTCGATATCCCATTGGATTTCGATATCCATTTGGATTTCGATATCCTTATCGATTTCGATATTCCTATGGATTTCGATATCCGTATGGATTTCGATATCCATATCGATTTTGGTATCCATATCGATTTTGGTATCCCTATGGATTTCGATATTCATATCGATTTCGATATCGCTATGGATTTCGATATCCATATCCATATCCATTCTGATGCCCATACCCATATCGATTTCGATACCCCTATGGATCTCGATACCGCTTTGGTTCGGTATCCATATGTGTGTCTCTATACACATATATCTCGCTATACACACGTATGTCGCTATACGCGCGTATGGCGCTAGACACACATATCGCTTGGCATCCACATCGACGTTGGTATCCCTATGGATTTCGATATCCATATGGATTTCGTTATTCATATCGATTTTGGTATCCCTATGGATTTCGATATCCCTATGGATTTCGGTATCCATATCGATTTTGGTACCCCTATGGATTTCAGTATCCATATCGATTTCGATATTCCTATGGATTTCGATATCCATATCGATTTCGATATCCATATCGATTTCGATATCCATATCGATTTTGGTATCCCTATGGATTTCGGTATTCATATCGATTTCGATATTCCTATGGATTTCGATATCCCTATGGATTTCGATATCCCTTTTGATTTCGATATCTTTATCGATTTTGGTATCCCTATGGATTTCGATATCCATATCGATATCGATATCCATATCGATATCGATATTCATATCAATTTCGATATCCCTATGGATTTCGATATTCCTATGGGTTTCAATATCCATATCGATTTCGGTATCTCTATGGATTTCGATATCCATATTGAATTTGATGTCCCTATGGATTTCGATATCCCTATGGATTTCGATATCCCTACGGATTTCGATATCCCTTTGGATTTCGATATCTTTATCGATTTCGGTATCCCTATGGATTTCGATATCCATATCGATTTCGGTATCCATACCGATTTCGATATCCCTATGGATTTCGATATCCCTATGGATTTCGATATCTCTATGGAATTCGATATCTATATCGATTTCGGTATCCCTATGGATTTCGATATTCATATCGATTTCGATATCCCTATGGATTTCGATATCCATATGGATTTCGATATTCCTATGGATTTCGGTATCCATATCGATTTCGATATCCCTATGGATTTCAAAGGGAGGAGAGGAGGCGAGGGGGGGGTGATATCCCTATGGATTTCGATATCTCTATGGAATTCGATATCTATATCGATTTCGGTATCCCCATGGATTTCGATATCGAGAGGAAAGGGAAGGGAAGGAAAGGAGGCATATCGATTTCGGTATCTCTATGGATTTCGATATCCATATTGATTTTGATATCCCTATGGATTTCGATATCCATATCGATTTTTGATATCCCTATGGATTTCGATATCCCTATGGATTTCGACATCGACATCGATTTCGGTATCCATATCGTTTTCGATATCCCTATGGATTTCGATATCCCTATGGATTTCGATATCCATATCGATTTCGGTATCCATATCGATTTTGGTATCCCTTTGGATTTCCATATCGATTTCGGTATTCATATCGATTTTGATATCCCTATGGATTTCGATATCCCCATGGATTTCGATATCCACATCGATTTCGGTATCCATAGCGATTTCGATATCCCTATGGATTTCGATATTCCCATGGATTTCGATATCCATATCGATTTTGGTATCCATATCGATTTTGGTATCCCAATGGATTTCGGTAGACATATCGATTTCGAAACACATGGATTTCGATATCCATATCGATTTTGGTATCCCTATGGATTTCGATATCTCATATCTATTTCGATTCGATATCCCTATGGATTTCGATATCCATATCGATTTCGATATCCCTATGGATTTCGATATCCATTTCGATTTCGATATTCCTATGGATTTCGATATCCCTATACGATTTCGATATCCCTTTTGGATTTCGATATCCTTCATCGATTTCGGTATCCCTATGGATTTCGATATCCCTATGGATTTCGATATCCATATCGATTTCGGTATCCATATCGATTTCGATATCCCTATGGATTTCGATATCCCTATGGATTTCGATATCCCTATTGGATTTCGATATCCATATCGATTTCGGTATCCCTATGGATTTCGATATCCATATGGATTTCGTTATTCATATCGATTTCGGTATCCCTATGGATTTCGATATCCCTATGGATTTCGATATCCATATCGTATTTCTGGTATCCCTATGGATTTCGATATCCATATCGATTTCGATATTCCTATGGATTTCGATATCCATATCGATTTCGATATCCATATCGATTTCGATATCCATATCGATTTCGATATCCATATGGATTTCGATATCCATATCGATTTCGATATCCCTATCGATTTCGATATCCCTATGGATTTCGATATCCGTTTGGATTTCGATATCCTTATCGATTTTGGTATCCTATGGATTTCGATATCCATATCGATTTCGATATCCCTATCGATTTCGGTATCCATATCGATTTCGGTATCCCTATGGATTTCGATATCCTATGGATTTCGATATCCATATGGATTTCGATATCCTATGGATTTCGGTATCCCTATGGATTTCGATATCCCTATCGATTTCGATATCCATATCGATTTCGATATCCCTATGGATTTCGATATCCATATCGATTTCGATATCCCTATCGATTTCGATATCCATATCGATTTCGATATCCCTATGGATTTCGATATCCATATCGATTTCGATATCCCTATGGATTTCGATATCCATATCGATTTCGATATTCCTATGGATTTCGATATCCATATCGATTTCGATATCCCTATTGATTTCGATATCCTATCGATTTCGGTATCCCTATGGATTTCGATATCCATATCGATTTCGGTATCCATACCGATTTCGATATCCCTATGGATTTCGATATCCCTATGGATTTCGATATCCCTATGGATTTCGGTATCCATATCGATTTCGGTATCCCTATGGATTTCGATATCCATATGGATTTCGTTATTCATATCGATTTTGGTATCCCTATGGATTTCGATATCCCTATGGATTTCGGTATCCATATCGATTTCGGTATCCCTATGGATTTCGGTATCCATATCGATTTCGATATTCTAGGATCGACCTATCGATTTCGATATCCATATCGATTTCGATATCCATATCGATTTTGGTATCCCTATGGATTTCGGTATCCATATCGATTTCGATATCCCTATGGATTTCGATATCCCTATGGATTTCGATATCCCTTTTGATTTCGATATCTTTATCGATTTTGGTATCCCTATGGATTTCGATATCCATATCTATTTCGATATCCCTATCGATTTCGATATCCATATCGATTTCGATATCCCTATGAGAGGATTTCGATATCCCTATGGATTTCGATATCCATATCGATTTCGGTATCCCTATGGATTTCGATATCCCTATGGATTTCGATATCCTTATCGATTTCGGTATCCCTATGGATTTCGATATGGGGGGGGGGGCCATATCGATTTCGATATTCCTATGGATTTCGATATCCATATCGATTTCGAAAGAGAAGGGGGGGGGGGGGGGGGGGGGGGGGTATCCCTATGGATTTCGATATCCATATCGATTTCGGTATCCCTATGGATTTCGATATCCCTATGGATTTCGATATCCCTATGGATTTCGATATCCCTATGGATTTCGATATCCCTATCGATTTCGGTATCCCTATGGATTTCGGATATCCATATCGATTTCGATATCCCTATGGATTTCGATATCCATATCGATTTCGATATCCCTATGGAGTTTCGATATCCCTATCGATTTCGATATCCCTATGGATTTCGATATCCCTATGGATTTCGATAGCCCTATGGATTTCGATATCCCTATGGATTTCGATATCCCTATGGATTTCGATATCCCTTTGTTTTTCGATATCCCTTTGGATTTCGATATCTTTATCGATTTCGGTATCCCTATGGATTTCGATATCCATATCGATTTCGATATCCCTATGGATTTCGATATCCATATCTATTTCGATCTTGCTATGGATTTCGATATCCATATCGATTTCGATATCCCTATGGATTTCGATATCCATTTTGATTGCGATATTCCTATGGTTTTCGATATCCCTATGGATTTCGATATCCCTTTTGATTTCTTTATCGATTTTGGTATCCCTATGGATTTCGATATCCATATCGATTTCGGTATCCATACCGATTTCGATATCCCTATGGATTTCGATATCCCAATGGATTTCGATATCCCCTTGGATTTCGATATCCTTATCGATTTCGGTATCCCTATGGATTTCGATATCCATATGGATTTCGTTATTCATATCGATTTTGGTATCCCTATGGATTTCGATATCCCCATGGATTTCGGTATCCATATCGATTTTGGTATCCCTATGGATTTCGGTATCCATATCGATTTCGATATTCCTATGGATTTCGATATCCATATCGATTTCGATATCCATATCGATTTTGGTATCCCTATGGATTTCGGTATCCATATCGATTTCGATATCCCTATGGATTTCGATATCCCTATGGATTTCGATATCCCTTTTGATTTCGATATCTTTATCGACTTTGGTATCCCTATGGATTTCGATATCCATATCTATTTCTATCTTGCTATGGATTTCGATATCCATATAGATTTCGATATCCCTATGGATTTCGATAGCCCTATGGATTTCGATATCCCTATGGATTTCGATATCCCTATGGATTTCGATATCCCTTTGGATTTCGATATCCTTATCGATTTCGGTATCCCTATGGATTTCGATATCCATATCTATTTCGATCTTGCTATGGATTTCGATATCCATATCGATTTCGATATCCCTATGGTTTTCGATATCCATTTCGATTGCGATATTCTATGGTTTTCGATATCTAGATTTCGATATCCGTTTTATTTCGATATCTTTATCGTTTTGGCCTATGGATTTCGATATCCATATCGATTTCGGTATCCATACCGATTTCGATATCTCTATGGATTTCGATATCCCTATGGATTTCGATACCTCTATGGATTTCGATATCTCATATCGATTTTGGTATCCCGGTGGATTTCGATATCCATATCGATTTCGATATCCCTATGGATTTTGATATCCCTTTGGATTTCGATATCCTTATCGATTTCGGTATCCCTATGGATTTCAATATCCATATCGATTTCGATATCCATATGGATTTCGATATCCATTTCGATTGCGATATTCCTATGGTTTTCGATATCCAAATCGATTTCCTATATCCTATATTTCGATATCCCTATGGACTTCGATATACCTTTTGATTTCGATATCTTTATCGATTTTGGTATCCCTATGGATTTCGATATCCATATCGATTTTGATATCCATATCGATTTCGATATCCCTATGGGTTTCGATATCCATATCGATTTCGGTATCCATATCGATTTCGATATCCCTATGGATTTCGGTATCCATATCGATTTCGATATCCCTATGGAATTCGATATCCCTATGGATTTCGATATCTCTATGGATTTCGATATCTCTATCGATTTTGTATCCCTATGGATTTCGATATCCATATCGATTTTGGTATCCCTATGGATTTCGGTATCCATATCGATTTCGATATCCCTATGGATTTCGATATCCACATCGATTTCGGTATCCATACCGATTTCGATATCCCTATGGATTTCGATATCCCAATGGATTTCGATATCCCTTTGGATTTCGATATCCTTATCGATTTCGGTATCCCTATGGATTTCGATATCCATATGGATTTCGTTATTCATATCGATTTTGGTATCCCTATGGATTTCGATATCCCTATGGATTTCGGTATCCATATCGATTTTGGTATCCCTATGGATTTCGGTATCCATATCGATTTCGATATTCCTATGGATTTCGATATCCATATCGATTTCGATATCCATATCGATTTCGATATCCATATCGATTTTGGTATCCATATGAATTTCGGTATCCATATCGATTTCGATATCCCTATGGATTTCGATATCCCAATGGATTTCGATATCCCTTTGGATTTCGATATCCTTATCGATTTCGGTATCCCTATGGATTTCGATATCCATATGGATTTCGTTATTCATATCGATTTTGGTATCCCTATGGATTTCGATATCCCTATGGATTTCGGTATCCATATCGATTTTGAGTATCCCTATGGATTTCGGTATCCATATCGATTTCGATATTCCTATGGATTTCGATATCCATATCGATTTCGATATCCATATCGATTTCGATATCCATATCGATTTTGGTATCCATATGAATTTCGGTATCCATATCGATTTCGATATCCCTATGGATTTCGATATCCCTATGGATTTCGATATCCCTTTTGATTTCGATATCTTTATCGATTTTGGTATCCCTATGGATTTCGATATCCATATCTATTTCGATCTTGCTATGGATTTCGATATCCATATAGATTTCGATATCCCTATGGATTTCGATAGCCCTATGGATTTCGATATCCCTATGGATTTCGATATCCCTTTGTTTTTCGATATCCCTTTGGATTTCGATATCCTTATCGATTTCGGTATCCCTATGGATTTCGATATCCATATCGATTTCGATATCCCTATGGATTTCGATATCCATATCTATTTCGATCTTGCTATGGATTTCGATATCCATATCGATTTCGATATCCCTATGGATTTCGATATCCATTTCGATTGCGATATTCCTATGGTTTTCGATATCCCTATGGATTTCGATATCCCTTTTGATTTCTTTATCGATTTTGGTATCCCTATGGACTTCGATATCCATATCGATTTCGGTATCCATACCGATTTCGATATCCCTATGGATTTCGATATCCCAATGGATTTCGATATCCCTTTGGATTTCGATATCCTTATCGATTTCGGTATCCCTATGGATTTCGATATCCATATGGATTTCGTTATTCATATCGATTTTGGTATCCCTATGGATTTCGATATCCCTATGGATTTCGGTATCCATATCGATTTTGGTATCCCTATGGATTTCGGTATCCATATCGATTTCGATATTCCTATGGATTTCGATATCCATATCGATTTCGATATCCATATCGATTTTGGTATCCCTATGGATTTCGGTATCCATATCGATTTCGATATCCCTATGGATTTCGATATCCCTATGGATTTCGATATCCCTTTTGATTTCGATATCTTTATCGACTTTGGTATCCCTATGGATTTCGATATCCATATCTATTTCTATCTTGCTATGGATTTCGATATCCATATAGATTTCGATATCCCTATGGATTTCGATAGCCCTATGGATTTCGATATCCCTATGGATTTCGATATCCCTATGGATTTCGATATCCCTTTGGATTTCGATATCCTTATCGATTTCGGTATCCCTATGGATTTCGATATCCATATCTATTTCGATCTTGCTATGGATTTCGATATCCATATCGATTTCGATATCCCTATGGTTTTCGATATCCATTTCGATTGCGATATTCCTATGGTTTTCGATATCCCTATGGATTTCGATATCCCTTTTGATTTCGATATCTTTATCGATTTTGGTATCCCTATGGATTTCGATATCCATATCGATTTCGGTATCCATACCGATTTCGATATCCCTATGGATTTCGATATCCCTATGGATTTCGATACCTCTATGGATTTCGATATCTCTATCGATTTTGTATCCCGGTGGATTTCGATATCCATATCGATTTCGATATCCCTATGGATATCGATATCCATATCTATTTCGCTCTTGCTATGGATATCCATATCCATATCGATATCCCTATCCCTATGGATATCGATATCCATTTCGATTGCGATATTCCTATGGTTTTCGATATCCCTATGGATTTTGATATCCCTTTGGATTTCGATATCCTTATCGATTTCGGTATCCCTATGGATTTCAATATCCATATCGATTTCGATATCCCTATGGATTTCGATATCCATTTCGATTGCGATATTCCTATGGTTTTCGATAATCATATCGATTTCGATATCCCTATGGATTTTGATATCTCTATGGATTTCGATATCCCTTTTGATTTCGATATCTTTATCGATTTTGGTATCCCTATGGATTTCGATATCCATATCGATTTCGGTATCTCTATGGATTTCGATATCTCTATCGGTTTTGTATCCCGATGGATTTCGATATCCATATCGATTTCGATATCCCTATGGATTTCGATATCCATATCGATTTCAATATACATATCGATTTCGATATCCCAATGGATTTCGATATCCATATCGATTTTGATATCCCTATGGATTTCAATATCCCTATGGATTTCGATATCCCTATGGATTTCGATATCCCTATGGATTTCGATATCCACATCGATTTCGGTATCCATACCGATTTCGATATCCCTATGGATTTCGATATCCCTATGGATTTCGATATCTCTATGGATTTCGATATCTCTATCGATTTTGTATCCCGATGGATTTCGATATCCATATCGATTTCGATATCCCTATGGATTTCGATATCCTTATCGATTTCAATATCCATATCGATTTCGATATCCCAATGGATTTCGATATCCATATCGATTTTGATATCCCTATGGATTTCGATATCCCTATGGATTTCGATATCCCTATGAATTTCGATATCCCTATGGATTTCGATATCCCTATGGATTTCGATATCCCTTTTGATTTCGATATCTATATCGATTTTGGTATCCCTATGGATTTCGATATCCCTATGGATTTCGATATCCATATCTATTTCGATCTTGCTATGGATTTCGATATCCATATAGATTTCGATATCCCTATGGATTTCGATAGCCCTATGGATTTCGATATCCCTATGGATTTCGATATCCCTATGGATTTCGATATCCCTTTGTTTTTCGATATCCCTTTGGATTTCGATATCCTTATCGATTTCGGTATCCCTATGGATTTCGATATCCATATCGATTTCGATATCCCTATGGATTTCGATATCCATATCTATTTCGATCTTGCTATGGATTTCGATATCCATATCGATTTCGATATCCCTATGGATTTCGATATCCATTTCGATTGCGATATTCCTATGGTTTTCGATATCCCTATGGATTTCGATATCCCTTTTGATTTCGATATCTTTATCGATTTTGGTATCCCTATGGATTTCGATATCCATATCGATTTCGGTATCCATACCGATTTCGATATCCCTATGGATTTCGATATCCCAATGGATTTCGATATCCCTTTGGATTTCGATATCCTTATCGATTTCGGTATCCCTATGGATTTCGATATCCATATGGATTGCGTTATTCATATCGATTTTGGTATCCCTATGGATTTCGATATCCCTATGGATTTCGGTATCCATATCGATTTTGGTATCCCTATGGTTTTCGGTATCCATATCGATTTCGATATTCCTATGGATTTCGATATCCATATCGATTTCGATATCCATATCGATTTCGATATCCATACCGATTTCGATATCCCTATGGATTTCGATATCCCTATGGATTTTGATATCCCTTTGGATTTCGATATCCTTATCGATTTCGGTATCCCTATGGATTTCAATATCCATATCGATTTCGATATCCCTATGGATTTCGATATCCATTTCGATTGCGATATTCCTATGGTTTTCGATATCCAAATCGATTTCCTATATCCTATATTTCGATATCCCTATGGACTTCGATATACCTTTTGATTTCGATATCTTTATCGATTTTGGTATCCCTATGGATTTCGATATCCATATCGATTTTGATATCCATATCGATTTCGATATCCCTATGGGTTTCGATATCCATATCGATTTCGGTATCCATATCGATTTCGATATCCCTATGGATTTCGGTATCCATATCGATTTCGATATCCCTATGGAATTCGATATCCCTATGGATTTCGATATCTCTATGGATTTCGATATCTCTATCGATTTTGTATCCCTATGGATTTCGATATCCATATCGATTTTGGTATCCCTATGGATTTCGGTATCCATATCGATTTCGATATCCCAATGGATTTCGATATCCACATCGATTTCGGTATCCATACCGATTTCGATATCCCTATGGATTTCGATATCCCTATGGATTTCGATATCTCTATGGATTTCGATATCTCTATCGATTTTGTATCCCGATGGATTTCGATATCCCTATGGATTTCGATATTCATTTCGATTTCGATATCCATATCGATTTCAATATCCATATCTTTTTCGATCTTCCTATGGATTTCGATATCCATATCGATCTCGACATCCCTATGGATTTCGATATGCATATCGATATCGATATCCATATCGATATCGATATTCATATCAATTTCGATATCCCTATGGATTTCGATATCCCTATGGGTTTCGATATCCATATCGATTTCGGTATCCATATCGATTTCGATATCCCTTTGGATTTCGATATCCTTATCGATTTCGGTATCCCTATGGATTTCAATATCCATATAGATTTCGATATCCCTATGGATTTCGATATCCATTTCGATTGCGATATTCCTATGGTTTTCGATAATCATATCGATTTCGATATCCCTATGGATTTTGATATCCCTATGGATTTCGATATCCCTTTTGATTTCGATATCTTTATCGATTTTGGTATCCCTATGGATTTCGATATCCATATCGATTTCGGTATCTCTATGGATTTCGATATCTCTATCGGTTTTGTATCCCGATGGATTTCGATATCCATATCGATTTCGATATCCCTATGGATTTCGATATCCATATCGATTTCGATATCCCTATGGATTTCGATATCCATATCGATTTCAATATACATATCGATTTCGATATCCCAATGGATTTCGATATCCATATCGATTTTGATATCCCTATGGATTTCAATATCCCTATGGATTTCGATATCCCTATGGATTTCGATATCCCTATGGATTTCGATATCCACATCGATTTCGGTATCCATACCGATTTCGATATCCCTATGGATTTCGATATCCCTATGGATTTCGATATCTCTATGGATTTCGATATCTCTATCGATTTTGTATCCCGATGGATTTCGATATCCATATCGATTTCGATATCCCTATGGATTTCGATATCCTTATCGATTTCAATATCCATATCGATTTCGATATCCATATGGATTTCGATATCCATATCGATTTTGATATCCCTATGGATTTCGATATCCCTATGGATTTCGATATCCCTATGGATTTCGATATCCCTATGGATTTCGATATCCCTATGGATTTCGATATCCACATCGATTTCGGTATCCATACCGATTTCGATATCCCTATGGATTTCGATATCCCTATGGATTTCGATATCTCTATGGATTTCGATATCTCTATCGATTTTGTATCCCGATGGATTTCGATATCCATATCGATTTCGATATCCCTATGGATTTCGATATCCTTATCGATTTCAATATCCATATCGATTTCGATATCCCAATGGATTTCGATATCCATATCGATTTCGATATCCCTATGGATTTCGATATCCATATCGATTTCGGTATCCATACCGATTTCGATATCCCTATGGATTTCGATATCCCAATGGATTTCGATATCCCTTTGGATTTCGATATCCCTATGGATTTCGATATCCCTATGGATTTCGATATCCCTATGGATTTCGATATCCCTATGGATTTCGATATCCCTTTTGATTTCGATATCTATATCGATTTTGGTATCCCTATGGATTTCGATATCCCTATGGATTTCGATATCCATATCTATTTCGATCTTGCTATGGATTTCGATATCCATATAGATTTCGATATCCCTATGGATTTCGATAGCCCTATGGATTTCGATATCCCTAAGGATTTCGATATCCCTATGGATTTCGATATCCCTTTGTTTTTCGATATCCCTTTGGATTTCGATATCCTTATCGATTTCGGTATCCCTATGGATTTCGATATCCATATCTTTCGATATCCGATTTCGATATCCCTATGGATTTCGATATCCATATCTATTTCGATCTTGCTATGGATTTCGATATCCATATCGATTTCGATATCCCTATGGATTTCGATATCCATTTCGATTGCGATATTCCTATGGTTTTCGATATCCCTATGGATTTCGATATCCCTTTTGATTTCGATATCTTTATCGATTTTGGTATCCCTATGGATTTCGATATCCATATCGATTTCGGTATCCATACCGATTTCGATATCCCTATGGATTTCGATATCCCAATGGATTTCGATATCCCTTTGGATTTCGATATCCTTATCGATTTCGGTATCCCTATGGATTTCGATATCCATATGGATTGCGTTATTCATATCGATTTTGGTATCCCTATGGATTTCGATATCCCTATGGATTTCGGTATCCATATCGATTTTGGTATCCCTATGGATTTCGGTATCCATATCGATTTCGATATTCCTATGGATTTCGATATCCATATCGATTTCGATATCCATATCGATTTCGATATCCATATCGATTTCGATATCCATATCGATTTTGTATCCCTATGGATTTCGGTATCCATATCGATTTCGATATCCCTATGGATTTCGATATCCCTTTTGATTTCGATATCTTTATCGATTTTGGTATCCCTATGAATTTCGTATCCCTATGGATTTCGATATCCATATCTATTTCGATCTTGCTATGGATTTCGATATCCATATAGATTTCGATATCGCTATGGATTTCGATAGCCCTATGGATTTCGATATCCCTATGGATTTCGATATCCCTATGGATTTCGATATCCCTTTGTTTTCGATATCCCTTTGGATTTCGATATCCTTATCGATTTCGGTATCCCTATGGATTTCGATATCCATATCTATTTCGATCTTGCTATGGAATTCGATATCCATATCGATTTCGATATCCCTATGGATTTCGATATCCATTTCGATTGCGATATTCCTATGGTTTTCGATATCCCTATGGATTTCGATATCCCTTTTGATTTCGATATCTTTATCGATTTTGGTATCCCTTTTGATTTCGATATCCATATCGATTTCGGTATCCATACCGATTTCGATATCCCTATGGATTTCGATATCCCTATGGATTTCAATATCTCTATGGATTTCGATATCTCTATCGAATTTGTATCCCGGTGGATTTCGATAACCATATCGATTTCGATATCCCTATGGATTTTGATATCCCTTTGGATTTCGATATCCTTATCGATTTCGGTATCCCTATGGATTTCAATATCCATATCGATTTCGATATCCCTATGGATTTCGATATCCATTTCGATTGCGATATTCCTATGGTTTTCGATATCCAAATCGATTTCGATATCCCTATGGATTTCGATATCCCTATGGACTTCGATATACCTTTTGATTTCGATATCTTTATCGATTTTGGTATCCCTATGGATTTCGATATCCATATCGATTTCGATATCCCTATGGGTTTCGATATCCATATCGATTTCGGTATCCATATCGATTTCGATATCCCTATGGATTTCGATATCCATATCGATTTCGATATCCCTATGGATTTCGATATCCCTATGGATTTCGATATCCCTTTGGATTTCGATATCCTTATCGATTTCGGTATCCCTATGGATTTCGATATCCATATGGATTTCGATATCCCTATGGATTTCGATATCCTAATTTCGATTGCTATGATTTCTATGGTTTTCGATATCCATATCGATTTCGATATCCCTATGGATTTCGATATCCCTATAAATTTCGATATGCCTTTTGATTTCGATATCTTTATCGATTTTGGTATCCCTATGGATTTCGATATCCATATCGATTTCGGTATCCATACCGATTTCGATATCCCTATGGATTTCGATATCTCTATGGATTTCGATATCTACATCGATTTCGGTATCCCTATGGATTTCGATATCCATATCGATTTCGATAACCCTATGGATTTCGATATTCATTTCGATTTCGATATCCATATCGATTTCGATATCCATATCTATTTCGATATCCATATGGATTTCGATATCCATATCGATTTCGATATCCATATGGATTTCGATATCCATATGGATTTCGATATCCCTTTGGATTTCGATATCCTTATCGATTTCGATATCCTATGGATTTCGATATCTATCGATTTGTATCCCTATGGATTTCGATATCCCTATGGATTTCGATATCCATATCGATTTCGATATCCATATCGATTTCGATATTCATATCGATTTCGATATCCCTATGGATTTCGATATCCCTATGGATTTCGATATCCATATCGATTTCGGTATCCATATCGATTTCGGTATCCATATGGATTTCGATATCCATATCGATTTCGATATCCCTATGGATTTCGATATCCCTATGGATTTCGATATCCCTTTGGATTTCGATATCTTTATGATTTCGATATCCCTATGGATTTCGATATCCATATCATATTTCGATCTCCTATGGATTTCGATATCCATATGGATTTCGATATCCATATGGATTTCGATATCCCTATGGATTTCGATATCCCTATGGATTTCGATATCCCTATGGATTTCGATATCCTTTGTATTTCGATATCCCTTTGGATTTCGATATCCTTATCGATTTCGGTATCCCTATGGATTTCAATATCCATATCGATTTCGATATCCCTATGGATTTCGATATCCATATCGATTTCGATATTCCTTCGGATTTCGATATCCATATCGATTTCGATATCCCTATGGATTTCGATATCCATTTCGATTGCGATATTCCTACGGTTTTCGATATCCCTATGGATTTCGATATCCCTTTGATTTCGATATTTTCGATTTTGGTATCCTTATGGATTTCGATTCCTTTGATTTGTATCCATATCGATTTCGATATCCCTATGGATTTCGATATCTCTATGGATTTCGATATCCCTTTGGATTTCGATATCCTTATGATTTCGGTATCCCTATGGATTTCGATATCCATATGGATTTCGTATTCATATCGATTTTGATATCCCTATGGATTTCGATATCCCTATGGATTTCGATATCCTTTGGATTTTGATATCCCTATGGATTTCGATATCCATATCGATTTCGATATCCCTATGGATTTCGATATCCATATCGATTTCGATATCCATATCGATTTCGTATCCCTATGGATTTCGATATCCATATCGATTTCGATATCCCTATGGATTTCGATATCCCTATGGATTTCGATATCCCTTTTGATTTCGATATCCATATCGATTTTGGTATCCCTATGTGATTTCGATATCCATATCTGATTTCTTTTCATTTTATTTCCTATGGATTTCGATATCCATATCGATTTCGATATCCCTATGGATTTCGATATCCATATGGATTTCGATATCCCTATGGATTTCGATATCCCTATGGATTTCGATATCCCTTTGGATTTCGATATCCATATCGATTTCGATATCCCTATGGATTTCGATATCCATATCGATTTCGATATCCCTATGGATTTCGATATCCATATCGATTTCGATATCTCTATGGATTTCGATATCCATATCGATTTCGATATCCCTATGGTTTTCGATATCCATATGGATTTCGATATCCCTTTGGATTTCGATATCTTTATCGATTTCGGTATCCTTATGGATTTCGATATCCATATCGATTTCGGTATCCATATCGATTTCGATATCCCTATGGATTTCGATATCCCTATGGATTTCGATATCTCTATGATTTCGATATCTTATCGATTTGATATCCCTATGGATTTCGATATCCATATCGATTTCGATATCCATATCGATTTCGATATCCCTATGGATTTCGATATCCATATCGATTTCGACATCCCTATGGATTTCGATATGCATATCGATTTCGATATCCCTATCGATTTCGATATTCATATCGATTTCGATATCCCTATGGATTTCGATATCCATATGATTTCGATATCCCTATGGATTTCGATATCTCTATGGATTTCGATATCCCTATGGATTTCGATATCCATATCGATTTCGATATCCCTATGGATTTCGATATCCATATCGATTTCGATATCTATATCGATTTCGATATCCCTATCGATTTCGATATCCTATGGATTTCGATATCCATTTCGATTTCGATATCCCTATGGATTTCGATATCCATATCGATTTCGATATCCTTATCGATTTCGATAATTCCTATGGATTTCGATATCCATATCGATTTCGATATCCCTATGGATTTCGATATCCATATGATTTCGATATCCATATGGATTTCGATATCCATATCGATTTCGGTATCCCTATGGATTTCGATATCCCTATGGATTTCGATATCCTATGGATTTCGATATCCATATCGATTTCGATATCCTATCATTGTTGGTTTCGATATCCATATGATTTCGATATCCCTATGGATTTGATATCCCTTTGGATTTCGATATCCATATCGATTTCGTATTCCTATGGATTTCGATATCCATATGATTTCGATATCCTATGGATTTCGATATCCATTTGGATTTCGATATCCTATGATATCGATTTCGATATCCTTATGGATTTCGATATCTCTATGGATTTCGATATCCCTTTGGATTTCGATATCCTTATCGATTTTGGTATCCCTATGGATTTCGATATCCATATCGATTTCGGTATCTCATATGGATTTCGATATCCACTATGGATTTCGATATCCCTATGGATTTCGATATCCCTATGGATTTCGATATCCATATCGATTTCGATATCCATATGGATTTCGATATCCCTATGGATTTCGATATCCATTCGATTTCGATATTCCTTCGATATCCCTATGGATTTCGATATCCCTTTGATTTCGATATCTTTATCGATTTTGGTATCCCTATGGATTTCGATATCCATATCGATTTCGGTATCCATACCGATTTCGATATCCCTATGGATTTCGATATCCCTATGGATTTCGATATCTCTATGGATTTCGATATCTCTATCGATTTTGTATCCCGATGGATTTCGATATCCATATCGATTTCGATATCCCTATGGATTTCGATATCCATATCGATTTCAATATCCATATCGATTTCGATATCCCAATGGATTTCGATATCTATATCGATTTTGATATCCCTATGGATTTCGATATCCCTATGGATTTCGATATCCACATCGATTTCGGTATCCATATCGATTTCGATATCCCTATGGATTTCGATATCCATTATCGATTTCGGTATCCATATCGATTTTGGTATCCATATCGATTTTGGTATCCCTATGGATTTCGGTATACATATCGATTTCGATAACCTATGGATTTCGATATCCATAACGATTTCGATATCCATATCGATTTTGGTATCCCTATGGATTTCGATATCCCTTTCGATTTCGATATCCCTATGGATTTCGATATCCCTATGGATTTCGATATCCCTTTGGATTTCGATATCCTTATCGATTTCGGTATCCCTATGGATTTCGATATCCATATCGATTTCGATATCCCTATGGATTTCGATATCCCTATGGATTTCGATATCCATATCGATTTCGATATTCCTATGGATTTCGGTATCCATATCGATTTCGATATCCCTATGGATTTCGATATCCCTTTTGATTTCGATATCTTTATCGATTTTGGTATCCCTATGGATTTCGATATCCATATCGATTTCGGTATCCATACCGATTTCGATATCCGTATGGATTTCGAAATCCCTATGGATTTCGATATCTCTATCGATTTTGATATCCCTATGGATTTCGATATCCATATCGATTTTGGTATCCCTATGGATTTCGGTATCCATATCAATTTCGATATCCCTTTGGATTTCGATATCCCTATGGATTTCGATAGCCTTATCGATTTCGGTATCCCTATGGATTTCGATATCCATATCGATTTCGATATCCCTATGGATTTCGATGTCCATACCGATTTCGATATTCCTATGGATTTCGGTATCCATATCGATTTCGATATCCCTATGGATTTCGATATCCCTATGGATTTCGATATCACTATGTATTTCGATATCCCGTTGGATTTCGATATACCTATGGATTTCGATATCTTTATCGATTTCGGTATCCCTATGGATTTCGATATCCATATCGATTTCGGTATCCATACCGATTTCGATATCCCTATGGATTTCGATATCCCTATGGATTTCGATATCTCTATGGAATTCGATATCTTTATCGATTTCGGTATCCCTATGGATTTCGATATCCATATCGATTTCGATATCCATATGGATTTCGATATCCCTATGGATTTCGATATCTCTATGGAATTTCGATATCTATATCGATTTCGGTATCCCTATGGATTTCGATATTCATATCGATTTCGATATCCCTATGGATTTCGATATCCATATGGATTTCGATATCCATATCGATTTCGGTATCCATATCGATTTCGATATCCCTATGGATTTCGATATCCCTATAGATTTCGGTATCCCTATGGATTTCGATATCATTATCGATTTTGGTATCCCTATGGATTTCGATATCCATATCGATTTCGGTATCCATACCGATTTCGATATCCCTATGGATTTCGATATCTCTATGGATTTCGATATCTACTATCGATTTCGGTATCCCTATGGATTTCGATATCCATATCGATTTCGATATCCCTATGGATTTCGATATTCATTTCGATTTCGATATCCATATCGATTTCAATATCCATATCTATTTCGATCTTCCTATGGATTTCGATATCCATATCGATCTCGACATCCATATGGATTTCGATATGCATATCGATATCGATATCCATATCGATATCGATATTCACATCAATTTCGATATCCCTATGGATTTCGATATCCCTATGGGTTTCGATATCCATATCGATTTCGGTATCCATATCGATTTCGATATCCCTTTGGATTTCGATATCCTTATCGATTTCGGTATCCCTATGGATTTCAATATCCATATAGATTTCGATATCCCTATGGATTTCGATATCCATTTCGATTGCGATATTCCTATGGTTTTCGATATCCATATCGATTTCGATATCCCTATGTATTTCGATATCTCTATGGATTTCGATATCCCTTTTGATTTCGATATCTTTATCGATTTTGGTATCCCTATGGATTTCGATATCCATATCGATTTCGGTATCCATACCGATTTCGATATCCATATCGATTTCGGTATCCATACCGATTTCGATATCCCTTTGGATTTCGATATCCCTATGGATTTCGATATCTCTATGGATTTCGATATCTCTATGGATTTCGATATCTCTATCGATTTTGTATCCCGATGGATTTCGATATCCATATCGATTTCGGTATCCATACCGATTTCGATATCCCTATGGATTTCGATATCCCTATGGATTTCGATATCCCTATGGATTTCGATATCCACATCGATTTCGGTATCCATACCGATTTCGATATCCCTATGGATTTCGATATCCCTATGGATTTCGATATCTCTATGGATTTCGATATCTCTATCGATTTTGTATCCCGATGGATTTCGATATCCATATCGATTTCGATATCCCTATGGATTTCGATATCCTTATCGATTTCAATATCCATATCGATTTCGATATCCCAATGGATTTCGATATCCATATCGATTTTGATATCCCTATGGATTTCGATATCCCTATGGATTTCGATATCCCTATGGATTTCGATATCCCTATGGATTTCGATATCCCTATGGATTTCGATATCCACATCGATTTCGGTATCCATACCGATTTCGATATCCCTATGGATTTCGATATCCCTATGGATTTCGATATCTCTATGGATTTCGATATCTCTATCGATTTTGTATCCCGATGGATTTCGATATCCATATCGATTTCGATATCCCTATGGATTTCGATATCCTTATCGATTTCAATATCCATATCGATTTCGATATCCCAATGGATTTCGATATCCATATCGATTTCGATATCCCTATGGATTTCGATATCCATATCGATTTCGGTATCCATACCGATTTCGATATCCCTATGGATTTCGATATCCCAATGGATTTCGATATCCCTTTGGATTTCGATATCCCTATGGATTTCGATATCCCTATGGATTTCGATATCCCTATGGATTTCGATATCCCTATGGATTTCGATATCCCTTTTGATTTCGATATCTATATCGATTTTGGTATCCCTATGGATTTCGATATCCCTATGGATTTCGATATCCATATCTATTTCGATCTTGCTATGGATTTCGATATCCATATAGATTTCGATATCCCTATGGATTTCGATAGCCCTATGGATTTCGATATCCCTAAGGATTTCGATATCCCTATGGATTTCGATATCCCTTTGTTTTTCGATATCCCTTTGGATTTCGATATCCTTATCGATTTCGGTATCCCTATGGATTTCGATATCCATATCGATTTCGATATCCCTATGGATTTCGATATCCCTATGGATTTCGATATCCATATCTATTTCGATCTTGCTATGGATTTCGATATCCATATCGATTTCGATATCCCTATGGATTTCGATATCCATTTCGATTGCGATATTCCTATGGTTTTCGATATCCCTATGGATTTCGATATCCCTTTTGATTTCGATATCTTTATCGATTTTGGTATCCCTATGGATTTCGATATCCATATCGATTTCGGTATCCATACCGATTTCGATATCCCTATGGATTTCGATATCCCAATGGATTTCGATATCCCTTTGGATTTCGATATCCTTATCGATTTCGGTATCCCTATGGATTTCGATATCCATATGGATTGCGTTATTCATATCGATTTTGGTATCCCTATGGATTTCGATATCCCTATGGATTTCGGTATCCATATCGATTTTGGTATCCCTATGGATTTCGGTATCCATATCGATTTCGATATTCCTATGGATTTCGATATCCATATCGATTTCGATATCCATATCGATTTCGATATCCATATCGATTTCGATATCCATATCGATTTTGGTATCCCTATGGATTTCGGTATCCATATCGATTTCGATATCCCTATGGATTTCGATATCCCTTTTGATTTCGATATCTTTATCGATTTTGGTATCCCTATGGATTTCGATATCCCTATGGATTTCGATATCCATATCTATTTCGATCTTGCTATGGATTTCGATATCCATATAGATTTCGATATCGCTATGGATTTCGATAGCCCTATGGATTTCGATATCCCTATGGATTTCGATATCCCTATGGATTTCGATATCCCTTTGTTTTTCGATATCCCTTTGGATTTCGATATCCTTATCGATTTCGGTATCCCTATGGATTTCGATATCCATATCTATTTCGATCTTGCTATGGAATTCGATATCCATATCGATTTCGATATCCCTATGGATTTCGATATCCATTTCGATTGCGATATTCCTATGGTTTTCGATATCCCTATGGATTTCGATATCCCTTTTGATTTCGATATCTTTATCGATTTTGGTATCCCTTTTGATTTCGATATCCATATCGATTTCGGTATCCATACCGATTTCGATATCCCTATGTATTTCGATATCCCTATGGATTTCAATATCTCTATGGATTTCGATATCTCTATCGAATTGTATCCCGGTGGATTTCGATAACCATATCGATTTCGATATCCCTATGGATTTTGATATCCCTTTGGATTTCGATATCCTTATCGATTTCGGTATCCCTATGGATTTCAATATCCATATCGATTTCGATATCCCTATGGATTTCGATATCCATTTCGATTGCGATATTCCTATGGTTTTCGATATCCAAATCGATTTCGATATCCCTATGGATTTCGATATCCCTATGGACTTCGATATACCTTTTGATTTCGATATCTTTATCGATTTTGGTATCCCTATGGATTTCGATATCCATATCGATTTCGATATCCCTATGGGTTTCGATATCCATATCGATTTCGGTATCCATATCGATTTCGATATCCCTATGGATTTCGATATCCCGTTGGATTTCGATATCCCTTTGGATTTCGATATCCTTATCGATTTCGGTATCCCTATGGATTTCAATATCCATATGGATTTCGATATCCCTATGGATTTCGATATCCATTTCGATTGCGATATTCCTATGGTTTTCGATATCCATATCGATTTCGATATCCCTATGGATTTCGATATCCCTATAAATTTCGATATGCCTTTTGATTTCGATATCTTTATCGATTTTGGTATCCCTATGGATTTCGATATCCATATCGATTTCGGTATCCATACCGATTTCGATATCCCTATGGATTTCGATATCTCTATGGATTTCGATATCTACATCGATTTCGGTATCCCTATGGATTTCGATATCCATATCGATTTCGATAACCCTATGGATTTCGATATTCATTTCGATTTCGATATCCATATCGATATCGATATTCACATCAATTTCGATATCCCTATGGATTTCGATATCCCTATGGGTTTCGATATCCATATCGATTTCGGTATCCATATCGATTTCGATATCCCTTTGGATTTCGATATCCTTATCGATTTCGGTATCCCTATGGATTTCAATATCCATATCGATTTCGATATCCCTATGGATTTCGATATCCATTTCGATTGCGATATTCCTTCGGTTTTCGATATCCATATCGATTTCGATATCCCTATGGATTTCGATATCCATTTCGATTGCGATATTCCTACGGTTTTCGATATCCATATCGATTTCGATATCCCTATGGATTTCGATATCTCTATGGATTTCGATATCCCTTTTGATTTCGATATCTTTATCGATTTTGGTATCCCTATGGATTTCGATATCCATATCGATTTCGGTATCCATACCGATTTCGATATCCCTATGGATTTCGATATCCATATCGATCTCGACATCCCTATGGATTTCGATATGCATATCGATATCGATATCCATATCGATATCGATATTCACATCAATTTCGATATCCCTATGGATTTCGATATCCCTATGGGTTTCGATATCCATATCGATTTCGGTATCTATATCGATTTCGATATCCCTTTGGATTTCGATATCCTTATCGATTTCGGTATCCTTATGGATTTAAATATCCATATAGATTTCGATATCCCTATGGATTTCGATATCCATTTCGATTGCGATATTCCTACGGTTTTCGATATCCATATCGATTTCGATATCCCTATGGATTTCGATATCTCTATGGATTTCGATATCCCTTTTGATTTCGATATCTTTATCGATTTTGGTATCCCTATGGATTTCGATATCCATATCGATTTCGGTATCCATACCGATTTCGATATCCCTATGGATTTCGATATCCCTATGGATTTCGATATCTCTATGGATTTCGATATCTCTATCGATTTTGTATCCCGATGGATTTCGATATCCATATCGATTTCGATATCCCTATGGATTTCGATATCCATATCGATTTCAATATCCATATCGATTTCGATATCCCAATGGATTTCGATATCTATATCGATTTTGATATCCCTATGGATTTCAATATCCCTATGGATTTCGATATCCACATCGATTTCGGTATCCATATCGATTTCGATATCCCTATGGATTTCGATATCCTTATCGATTTTGGTATCCATATCGATTTTGGTATCCATATCAATTTTGGTATCCCTATGGATTTCGGTATACATACCGATTTCGAAACCTATGGATTTCGATATTCCAAAGGATTTCGATATCCATATCGATTTTGGTATCCCTATGGATATCCATTTCGATTTCGATATGCCTATGGATTTCGATATCCCTATGGATTTCGATATCCCTTTGGATTTCGATATCCTTATCGATTTCGGTATCCCTATGGTTTTCAATATCCATATCGATTTCGATATCCCTATGGATTTCGATATCCCTATGGATTTCGATATCCATATCGATTTCGATATTCCTATGGATTTCGGTATCCATATCGATTTCGATATCCCTATGGATTTCGATATCCATTTTGATTTCGATATCTTTATCGATTTTGGTATCCCTATGGATTTCGATATCCATATCGATTTCGGTATCCATACCGATTTCGATATCCGTATGGAATTCGAAATCCCTATGGATTTCGATATCTCTATCGATTTTGTATCCCTATGGATTTCGATATCCATATCGATTTTGGTATCCCTATGGATTTCGGTATCCATATCAATTTCGATATCCCGTTGGATTTCGATATCCCTATGGATTTCGATAGCCTTGTCGATTTCGGTATCCCTATGGATTTCGATATCCATATCGATTTCGATATCCCTATGGATTTCGATGTCCATACCGATTTCGATATTCCTATGGATTTCGGTATCCATATCGATTTCGATATCCCTATGGATTTCGATATCCCTATGGATTTCGATATCACTATGTATTTCGATATCCCGTTGGATTTCGATATACCTATGGATTTCGATATCTTTATCGATTTCGGTATCCCTATGGATTTCGATATCCATATCGATTTCGGTATCCATACCGATTTCGATATCCCTATGGATTTCGATATCCCTATGGATTTCGATATCTCTATGGAATTCGATATCTTTATCGATTTCGGTATCCCTATGGATTTCGATATCCATATCGATTTCGGTATCCATACCGATTTCGATATCCCTATGGATTTCGATATCCCTATGGATTTCGATATCTCTATGGAATTCGATATCTATATCGATTTCGGTATCCCTATGGATTTCGATATTCATATCGATTTCGATATCCCTATGGATTTCGATATCCATATGGATTTCGATATCCATATCGATTTCGGTATCCATATCGATTTCGATATCCCTATGGATTTCGATATCCATTTCGATTGCGATATTCCTATGGTTTTCGATATCCATATCGATTTCGATATCCCTATGGATTTCGATATCCCTATAAATTTCGATATCCCTTTTGATTTCGATATCATTATCGATTTTGGTATCCCTATGGATTTCGATATCCATATCGATTTCGGTATCCATACCGATTTCGATATCCCTATGGATTTCGATATCTCTATGGATTTCGATATCTACATCGATTTCGGTATCCCTATGGATTTCGATATCCATATCGATTTCGATATCCCTATGGATTTCGATATTCATTTCGATTTCGATATCCATATCGATTTCAATATCCATATCTATTTCGATCTTCCTATGGATTTCGATATCCATATCGATCTCGACATCCATATGGATTTCGATATGCATATCGATATCGATATCCATATCGATATCGATATTCACATCAATTTCGATATCCCTATGGATTTCGATATCCCTATGGGTTTCGATATCCATATCGATTTCGGTATCCATATCGATTTCGATATCCCTTTGGATTTCGATATCCTTATCGATTTCGGTATCCCTATGGATTTCAATATCCATATAGATTTCGATATCCCTATGGATTTCGATATCCATTTCGATTGCGATATTCCTATGGTTTTCGATATCCATATCGATTTCGATATCCCTATGTATTTCGATATCTCTATGGATTTCGATATCCCTTTTGATTTCGATATCTTTATCGATTTTGGTATCCCTATGGATTTCGATATCCATATCGATTTCGGTATCCATACCGATTTCGATATCCATATCGATTTCGGTATCCATACCGATTTCGATATCCCTTTGGATTTCGATATCCCTATGGATTTCGATATCTCTATGGATTTCGATATCTCTATCGATTTTGTATCCCTATGGATTTCGATATCCATATCGATTTCGATATCCCTATGGATTTCGATATCCATATCGATTTCGATATCCATATCGATTTCGATATATATCTTTATCGATTTTGGTATCCCTATGGATTTCGATATCCATATCGATTTCGGTATGCATACCGATTTCAATATCCCTATGGATTTCGATATCCCTATGGATTTCGATATCTCTATGGATTTCGATATCTCTATCGATTTTGTATTCCGATGGATTTCGATATCCATACCGATTTCGATATCCCTATGGATTTCGATATCCATATCGATTTCGATATCCATATCGATTTCGATATATATCTTTATCGATTTTGGTATCCCCATGGATTTCGATATCCATATCGATTTCGGTATCTCTATTGATTTCGATATCCATATTGATTTTGATATCCCTATGGATTTCGATATCCATATCGATTTTTGATATCCCTATGGATTTCGATATCCCTATGGATTTCGACATCGACATCGATTTCGGTATCCATATCGTTTTCGATATCCCTATGGTTTTCGATATCCCTATGGATTTCGATATCCATATCGATTTTGGTATCCATATCGATTTTGGTATCCCTTTGGATTTCCATATCGATTTCGGCATTCATATCGATTTTGATATCCCTATGGATTTCGATATCCCCATGGATTTCGATATCCACATCGATTTCGGTATCCATTGCGATTTCGATATCCCTATGGATTTCGATATTCCCATGGATTTCGATATCCATATCGATTTTGGTATCCATATCGATTTTGGTATCCCAATGGATTTCGGTAGACATATCGATTTCGAAACCTATGGATTTCGATATCCATATCGATTTTGGTATCCCTATGGATTTCGATATCCCTATGAATTTCGATATCCATATCGATTTTGGTATCCCTATGAATTTCGGTATCCATATCGATTTCGATATCCCTATGGATTTCGATATCCCTATGGATTTCGATATCCCGTTGGATTTCGATATCCCTATCCTTTCTATATCCTTTTGGGTTTCGATATCCTTTTCGATTTCGGTATCCATATCGATTTCGATATCCCTATTGATTTCGATATTCCTATGGATTTCGATATCCCTATGGATTTCGATATCCATATCGATTTCGATATCGCTATGGATTTCGATATCCATATCCATATCCATTTCGATATACATATCCATATCGATTTCGATATCCCTATGGATTTCGATATCCCTTTGGATTTCGATATCCATTTGGATTTCGATATCCTTATCGATTTCGATATTCCTATGGATGTCGATATCCGTATGGATTTCGATATCCATATCGATTTTGGTATCCATATCGATTTTGGTATCCCTATGGATTTCGATATCCTTATCGATTTCGATATTCCTATGGATTTCGATATCCATATGGATTTCGTTATTCATATCGATTTTGGTATCCCTATGGATTTCGATATCCCTATGGATTTCGGTATCCATATCGTTTTCGATATCCCTATGGATTTCGATATCCCTATGGATTTCGATATCCATATCGATTTTGGTATCCATATCGATTTTCGTATCCCTTTGGATTTCAATATCGATTTCGGTATTCATATCGATTTTGACATCCCTATGGATTTCGATATCCCCATGGATTTCGATATCCACATCGATTTCGGTATCCAAAGCGATTTCGATATCCCTATGGATTTCGATATTCCCATGGATTTCGATATCCATATCGATTTTGGTATCCATATCGATTTTGGTATCCCAATGGATTTCGGTAGACATATCGATTTCGAAACCTATGGATTTCGATATCCATATCGATTTTGGTATCCCTATGGATTTCGATATCCCTATGGATTTCGATATCCAGATCGATTTTGGCATCCCTATGGATTTCGTTATCCATATCGATTTCGATATCCCTATGGATTTCGATATCCCGTTGGATTTCAATATCCCTATCCTTTCTATATCCTCATATCGATTTCGATATCCCAATGGATTTCGATGTCCATATCGATTTTGATATCCCTATGGATTTCGATATCCCTATGGATTTCGATATCCCTATGGATTTCGATATCCACATCGATTTAGGTATCCATATCGATTTCGATATCCCTATGGATTTCGATATCCTTATCGATTTTGGTATCCATATCGATTTTGGTATCCATATCGATTTCGATATCCCTATGGATTTCAGTATACATACCGATTTCGAAACCTATGGATTTCGATATTCCAAAGGATTTCGATATCCATATCGATTTTGGTATCCCTATGGATATCCATTTCGATTTCGATATGCCTATGGATTTCGATATCCCTATGGATTTCGATATCCCTTTGGATTTCGATATCCTTATCGATTTCGGTATCCCTATGGATTTCAATATCCATATCGATTTCGATATCCCTATGGATTTCGATATCCATATCGATTTCGATATTCCTATGGATTTCAGTATCCATATCGATTGCGATATCCCTATGGATTTCGATATCCCTATGGATTTCGATATCCCTTTTGATTTCGATATCTTTATCGATTTTGGTATCCCTATGGATTTCGATATCCATATCGATTTCGGTATCCATACCGATTTCGATATCCCTATGGAATTCGATATACCTATGGATTTCGGTATCCATATCGATTTTGGTATCCCTATGGATTTCGATATCCGTATGGATTTCGATATCCATATCGATTTTGGTATCCCTATGGATTTCGTTATCCATATCGATTTCGATATCCCTTTGGATTTCGATATCCCTATGGATTTCGATATCCCGTTGGATTTCGACATCCCTATCCTTTCTATATCCTTTTGGGTTTCGATATCCTTTTCGATTTCGGTATCCATATCGATTTCGATATCCCTATGGATTTCGATATTCCTATGGATTTCGATATCCCTATGGATTTCGATATCCCGTTGGATTTCGACATCCCTATCCTTTCTATATCCTTTTGGGTTTCGATATCCTTTTCGATTTCGGTATCCATATCGATTTCGATATCCCTATGGATTTCGATATTCCTATGGATTTCGATATCCCTATGGATTTCGATATCCATATCGATTTCGATATCCATATCGATTTCGATATCCATATCGATTTTGGTATCCCTATGGATTTCGGTATCCATATCGATTTCGATATCCCTATGGATTTCGATATCCCTATGGATTTCGATATCCCTTTTGATTTCGATATCTTTATCGATTTTGGTATCCCTATGGATTTCGATATCCCTATGGATTTCGATATCCATATCTATTTCGATCTTGCTATAGATTTCGATATCCATATAGATTTCGATATCCCCATGGATTTCGATATCCACATCGATTTCAGTATCCATAGCGATTTCGATATCCCTATAGATTTCGATATCTTTATGGAGTTCGATATCCATATCGATTTCGATGTCCCTATAGACGAATTCGATATCCATATCGAATTCGGTATCCATATCGATTTTGATATCCCTATGGATTTAGATATCCCTATGGATTTCGATATCCACATCGATTTCGGTATCCATATCGATTTCGATATCCCTATGGATTTCGATATCCATATCGATTTTTGTATCCATATCGATTTTGGTATCCATATCGATTTTGGTATCCCAATGGATTTCGGTATACTTATCGATTTCGAAAACTATGGATTTCGATATTCCAAAGGATTTCGATATCCTTATCGATTTCGATATTCCTATGGGTTTCGATATCCATATGGATTTCGTTATTCATATCGATTTTGGTATCCCTATGGATTTCGATATCCCTATGGATTTCGGTATCCATATCGTTTTCGATATCCCTATGGATTTCGATATCCCTATGGATTTCGATATCCATATCGATTTTGGTATCCATATCGATTTTGGTATCCCTTTGGATTTCCATATCGATTTCGGTATTCATATCGATTTTGATATCCCTATGGATTTCGATATCCCCATGGATTTCGATATCCACATCGATTTCAGTATCCATAGCGATTTCGATATCCCTATGGATTTCGATATCCCTATGGATTTCGGTATCCATATCGATTTTGGTATCCCTATGGATTTCGATATCCGTATGGATTTCGATATCCATATCGATTTTGGTATCCCTATGGATTTCGTTATCCATATCGATTTCGATATCCCTTTGGATTTCGATATCCCTATGGATTTCGATATCCCGTTGGATTTCGACATCCCTATCCTTTCTATATCCTTTTGGGTTTCGATATCCTTTTCGATTTCGGTATCCATATCGATTTCGATATCCCTATGGATTTCGATATTCCTATGGATTTCGATATCCCTATGGATTTCGATATCCATATCGATTTCGATATCGCTATGGATTTCGATATCCATATCCATATTCATTTCGATATCCATATCCATATCGATTTCGATATCCCTATGGATTTCGATATCCCTTTGGATTTCGATATCCTTATCGATTTCGATATTCCTATGGATTTCGATATCCGTATGGATTTCGATATCCATATCGATTTCGGTATGCATACCGATTTCAATATCCCTATGGATTTCGATATCCCTATGGATTTCGATATCTCTATGGAATTCGATATCTATATCGATTTCGGTATCCCCATGGATTTCGATATCCATATCGATTTCGGTATCTCTATGGATTTCGATATCCATATTGATTTTGATATCCCTATGGATTTCGATATCGACATCGATTTCGGTATCCATATCGTTTTCGATATCCCTATGGATTTCGATATCCCTATGGATTTCGATATCCATATCGATTTTGGTATCCATATCGATTTTGGTATCCCTTTGGATTTCCATATCGATTTCGGCATTCATATCGATTTTGATATCCCTATGGATTTCGATATCCCCATGGATTTCGATATCCACATCGATTTCGGTATCCATTGCGATTTCGATATCCCTATGGATTTCGATATTCCCATGGATTTCGATATCCATATCCATATCCATTTCGATATCCATATCCATATCGATTTCGATATCCCTATGGATTTCGATATCCCTTTGGATTTCGATATCCTTATCGATTTCGATATTCCTATGGATTTCGATATCCGTATGGATTTCGATATCCATATCGATTTTGGTATCCATATCGATTTTGGTATCCCTATGGATTTCAATATCCTTATCGATTTCGATATTCCTATGGATTTCGATATCCATATGGATTTCGTTATTCATATCGATTTTGGTATCCCTATGGATTTCGATATCCCTATGGATTTCGGTATCCATATCGATTTTGGTATACCTATGGATTTCGGTATCCATATCGATTTCGATATTCCTATGGATTTCGATATCCATATCGATTTCGATATCCATATCGATTTCGATATCCATATCGATTTCGATATCCATATCGATTTCGATATCCATATCGATTTCGATATCCATATCGATTTCGATATCCATATCGATTTTGGTATCCCTATGGATTTCGGTATCCATATCGATTTCGATATCCCTATGGATTTCGATATCCCTATGGATTTCGATATCCCTTTTGCTTTCGATATCTTTATCGATTTTGGTATCCCTATGGATTTCGATATCCCTATGGATTTCGATATCCATATCTATTTCGATCTTGCTATGGATTTCGATATCCATATAGATTTCGATATCCCTATGGATTTCGATAGCCCTATGGATTTCGATATCCCTATGGATTTCGATATCCCTATGGATTTCGATATCCCTTTGTTTTCCGATATCCCTTTGGATTTCGATATCCTTATCGATTTCGGTATCCCTATGGATTTCGATATCCATATCGATTTCGATATCCCTATGGATTTCGATATCCATTTCGATTGCGATATTGCTATGGTTTTCGATATCCCTATGGATTTCGATATCCCTTTTGATTTCGATATCTTTATCGATTTTGGTATCCCTATGGATTTCGATATCCATATCGATTTCGGTATCCATACCGATTTCGATATCCCTATGGATTTCGATATCCCTATGGATTTCGATATCTCTATGGATTTCGATATCTCTATCGATTTTGTATCCCGGTGGATTTCGATATCCATATCGATTTCGATATCCCTATGGATTTTGATATCCCTTTGAATTTCGATATCCTTATCGATTTCGGTATCCCTATGGATTTGAATATCCATATCGATTTCGATATCCCTATGGATTTCGATATCCATTTCGATTGCGATATTCCTATGGTTTTCGATATCCAAATCGATTTCGATATCCCTATGGATTTCGATATCCCTATGGACTTCGATATCCCTTTTGATTTCGATATCTTTATCGCTTTTAGTATCCCTATGGATTTCGATATCCATATCGATTTCGATATCCCTATGGGTTTCGATATCCATATCGATTTCGGTATCCATATCGATTTCGATATCCCTATGGATTTCGATATCCCAATGGATTTCGATATCCCTTTGGATTTCGATATCCTTATCGATTTCGGTATCCCTATGGATTTCAATATCCATATGGATTTCGATATCCCTATGGATTTCGATATCCATTTCGATTGCGATATTCCTATGGTTTTCGATATCCATATCGATTTCGATATCCCTATGGATTTCGATATCCCTATAAATTTCGATATCCCTTTTGATTTCGATATCTTTATCGATTTTGGTATCCCTATGGATTTCGCTATCCATATCGATTTCGGTATCCATACCGATTTCGATATCCCTATGGATTTCGATATCTCTATGGAATTCGATATCTATATCGATTTCGGTATCCCCATGGATTTCGATATCCATATCGATTTCGGTATCTCTATGGATTTCGATATCTTTATCGCTTTTAGTATCCCTATGGATTTCGATATCCATATCGATTTCGATATCCCTATGGGTTTCGATATCCATATCGATTTCGGTATCCATATCGATTTCGATATCCCTATGGATTTTGATATCCCTATGGATTTCGATATCCCCATGGATTTCGATATCCACATCGATTTCAGTATCCATAGCGATTTCGATATCCCTATGGATTTCGATATCCCTATGGATTTCGGTATCCATATCGATTTTGGTATCCCTATGGATTTCGATATCCGTATGGATTTCGATATCCATATCGATTTTGGTATCCCTATGGATTTCGTTATCCATATCGATTTCGATATCCCTTTGGATTTCGATATCCCTATGGATTTCGATATCCCGTTGGATTTCGACATCCCTATCCTTTCTATATCCTTTTGGGTTTCGATATCCTTTTCGATTTCGGTATCCATATCGATTTCGATATCCCTATAGATTTCGATATTCCTATGGATTTCGATATCCATATCGATTTTGGTATCCATATCGATTTTGGTATCCCTTTGGATTTCCATATCGATTTCGGTATTCATATCGATTTTGATATCCCTATGGATTTCGATATCCGTATGGATTTCGATATCCATATCGATTTTGGTATCCCTATGGATTTCGTTATCCATATCGATTTCGATATCCCTTTGGATTTCGATATCCCTATGGATTTCGATATCCCGTTGGATTTCGACATCCCTATCCTTTCTATATCCTTTTGGGTTTCGATATCCTTTTCGATTTCGGTATCCATATCGATTTCGATATCCCTATGGATTTCGATATTCCTATGGATTTCGATATCCATATCGATTTTGGTATCCATATCGATTTTGGTATCCCTTTGGATTTCCATATCGATTTCGGTATTCATATCGATTTTGATATCCCCATGGATTTCGATATCCATATCGATTTCGATATCGCTATGGATTTCGATATCCATATCCATATTCATTTCGATATCCATATCCATATCGATTTCGATATCCCTATTGATTTCGATATCCCTTTGGATTTCGATATCCTTATCGATTTCGATATTCCTATGGATTTCGATATCCGTATGGATTTCGATATCCATATCGATTTTGGTATCCATATCGATTTTGGTATCCCTATGGATTTCGATATCCTTATCGATTTCGATATTCCTATGGATTTCGATATCCATATGGATTTCGTTATTCATATCGATTTTGGTATCCCCATGGATTTCGATATCCCTATGGATTTCGGTATCCATATCGTTTTCGATATCCCTATGGATTTCGATATCCCTATGGATTTCGATATCCATATCGATTTTGGTATCCATATCGATTTTGGTATCCCTTTGGATTTCCATATCGATTTCGGCATTCATATCGATTTTGATATCCCTATGGATTTCGATATCCCCATGGATTTCGATATCCACATCGATTTCAGTATCCATAGCGATTTCGATATCCCTATGGATTTCGATATCCCTACGGATTTCGGTATCCATATCGTTTTCGATATCCCTATGGATTTCGATATCCCTATGGATTTCGATATCCATATCGATTTTGGTATCCATATCGATTTTGGTATCCCTTTGGATTTCCATATCGATTTCGGTATTCATATCGATTTTGATATCCCTATGGATTTCGATATCCCCATGGATTTCGATATCCACATCGATTTCAGTATCCATAGCGATTTCGATATCCCTATAGATTTCGATATCTTTATGGAGTTCGATATCCATATCGATTTCGATGTCCCTATAGACGAATTCGATATCCATATCGAATTCGGTATCCATATCGATTTTGATATCCCTATGGATTTAGATATCCCTATAGATTTCGATATCCACATCGATTTCGGTATCCATATCGATTTCGATATCCCTATGGATTTCGATATCCATATCGATTTTTGTATCCATATCGATTTTGGTATCCATATCGATTTTGGTATCCCAATGGATTTCGGTATACATATCGATTTCGAAAACTATGGATTTCGATATTCCAAAGGATTTCGATATCCATATCGATTTCGGCATCCATATCGATTTTGATATCCCTATGGATTTCGATATCCGTATGGATTTCGATATCCACATCGATTTCGGTATCCATATCGATTTCGATATCCCTATGGATTTCGATATCCATATCGATTTTTGTATCCATATCGATTTTGGCATCCATATCGATTTTGGTATCCCAATGGATTTCGGTATACATATCGATTTCGAAACCTATGGATTTCGATATCCCAATGGATTTCGACATCCATATCGATTTCGATATCCCTATGGATTTCGATATCCCTATGGATTTCGATATCCCTTTGGATTTCGACATCCATATCGAATTCGATATCCCTATGGATTTCGATATCCATATCGAATTCGGTATCCATATCGATTTTGATATCCCTATGGATTTAGATATCCCTATGGATTTCGATATCCACATCGATTTCGGTATCCATATCGATTTCGATATCCCTATGGATTTCAATATCCATACCAATTTCGATACCCCATATATTTCGAAATCCATATCGATTTCGATATCCATATCGATTTCGATATCCATATCGATTTCGATATCCATATCGATTTCGATATCCATATCGATTTCGATATCCCTATGGATTTCGATATCCATATGGATTTCGATATCCATATGGATTTCGATATTTATATTGATTTTGATATTCATATTGATCTCAATATCCATATCAATTTCGATATCCATATCGATTTCGATATCCCTATGATTTTCGATATCCCCATGGATTTCAATATCCATATCGATTTCGATACCCCTTGGATTTCGATATCCATATGGATTTCGATATCCATATCGATTTCGATATCCCTATGGATTTCGATATTCCTATGTATTTCGATATCCATATCGATTTCGATATCCATATGGATTTCGATATCGATATGGATTTCGATATCCATATCGATTTCGATATCCATATCGATTTCGATAACCATATCGATTTCGATATCCCTATGGATTTCGATATCCATATGGATTTCGATATTTATATTGATTTCGATATTCATATTGATCTCGATATCCATATCGATTTCGATATCCATATCGATTTCGATATCCCTATGAATTTCGATTTCCCCATGGATTTCAATATCCATATCGATTTCGATACCCGTTGGATTTCGATATACATATGGATTTCGATATCCATATCGATTTCGATATCCCTATGGATTTCGATATTCCTATGTATTTCGATATCCATATCGATTTCGATATCCCTTTGGATATCGATATCGATATGGATTTCGATATACATATCGATTTCGATATCCCTATTGATTTCGATATCCATATGGATTTCGATATCCATATGGATTTCGATATCTATATCGATTTCGATATCCCTATAGACTTCGATATCCTTATTTATTTCGATATCCATATCGATTTCGATATCCCTATGGATATCGATATCTATATGGATTTCGATATCCATATCGATTTCGATATCCCTATGGATTTCGATATCCATATGGATTTCGATATTCCTATGTATTTCGATATCCATATCGATTTCGATATCCCTATGGATATCGATATCGATATGGATTTCGATATCCATATCGATTTCGATATCCCTATGGATTTCGATATCCATATGGATTTCGATATTCCTATGTATTTCGATATCCATATCGATTTCGATATCCCTATGGATATCGATATCGATATGGATTTCGATATCCATATCGATTTCGATATCCCTATGGATTTCGATATCCATATGAATTTCGATATCCCAATGGATTTCGATATCCCTATGGATTTCGATATCCCTATGGATTTCGATACCCATATCGATTTAGATATCCATATCGATTTCAATGTCCATATCAATTTCGGTATTCATAAAGATTTCAATATCCATATCGATTTCGATATCCCTATGGATTTCGATATCCATATGGATTTCGATATTCCTATGTATTTCGATATCCATATCGATTTCGATATCCCTATGGATATCGATACCCATATCGATTTAGATATCCCTATGGATTTCGATATCCATATGGATTTCGATATACATATGGATTTCGATATCCATATCGATTTCGATATCCCTATGGATTTCGATATTCCTATGTATTTCGATATCCATATCGATATCGATATCCCTATGGATATCGATATCGATATGGATTTCGATATCCATATCGATTTCGATATCCCTATGGATTTCGATATCCATATGGATTTCGATATTCCTATGTATTTCGATATCCATATCGATTTCGATATCCCTATGTATATCGATATCGATATGGATTTCGATATTCATATCGATTTCGATATCCCTATGGATTTCGATATCCATATGGATTTCGATATTCCTATGTATTTCGATATCCATATCGATTTCGATATCCATATCGATTTCGATATCCCTATGGATTTCGATATCCATATGGATTTCGATATCCCAATGGATTTCGATATCCCTATGGATTTCGATATCCCTATGGATTTCGATACCCATATCGATTTAGATATCCATATCGATTTCAATGTCCATATCAATTTCGGTATTCATAAAGATTTCAATATCCATATCGATTTCGATATCCCAATGGATTTCGATATCCATATCTTCTGGACGTTGACGCGTACAATGCGCAGTACGTTCAAGTGGTCCAAGCGACACCAGGACAAAGCCTGTTACGCGCGAACCCTAACAGACAGCATGCAAAAACGAAGTCGCGTGGACAACGGACGACAACTAAAGTAATAATTAAGACTAACTACTAGATATATAACTTAAAATAGTAGTTTTTAGAATAGTTATAGAGAACTCTGATCCGATTACAGAATAAAGGCGGTTGTAGTCGGAACAGAGAACTCGGAAAGGTTCATGCAAAGAATAGTTAGAAGTACAGCGTGTTAAAGTTAAAGGGACATATGGATTTCGATATTCATATTGATCTCGATATCCATATCGATTTCGATATCCATATCGATTTCGATATCCATATCGATTTCGATATTCATATTGATCTCGATATCCATATCGATTTCGATATCCATATCGATTTCGATATCCATATCGATTTCGATATCCATATCGATTTCGATATCCCTATGAATTTCGATATCCCCATGGATTTCAATATCCACATCGATTTCGATACCCCTTGGATTTCGATATCCATATGGATTTCGATATCCATATCGATTTCGATATCCCTATGGATTTCGATATTCCTATGTATTTCGATATCCATATCGATTTCGATATCCCTATGGATATCGATATCGATATGGATTTCGATATCCATATCGATTTCGATATCCATATCCATTTCGATATCCATATCGATTTCGATATCCATATCGAATTCGATATCCCTATGGATTTCGATATCCATATCGAATTCGATATCCCTATGGATTTCGATATCCATATGGATTTCGATATCCATATGGATTTCGATATCCTATGGATTTCGATATCCATATGGATTTCGATATCCATATGGATTTCGATATCCATATGGATTTCGATATCCATATGGATTTCGATATCTATATCGATTTCGATATCCCTATAGACTTCGATATCCATATCGATTTCGAAAACCATATCGATTTCGATATCCATATCGATTTCGATATTCATATTGATCTCGATATCCATATCGATTTCGATATCCATATCGATTTCGATATCCCTATGAATTTCGATATCCCCATGGATTTCAATATCCACATCGATTTCGATACCCCTTGGATTTCGATATCCATATGGATTTCGATATCCATATGGATTTCGATATTCATATTGATCTCGATATCCATATCGATTTCGATATCCATATCGATTTCGATATCCATATCGATTTCGATATTCATATTGATCTCGATATCCATATCGATTTCGATATCCATATCGATTTCGATATCCCTATGAATTTCGATATCCCCATGGATTTCAATATCCACATCGATTTCGATACCCCTTGGATTTCGATATCCATATGGATTTCGATATCCATATCGATTTCGATATCCCTATGGATTTCGATATTCCTATGTATTTCGATATCCATATCGATTTCGATATCCCTATGGATATCGATATCGATATGGATTTCGATATCCATATCGATTTCGATATCCATATCCATTTCGATATCCATATCGATTTCGATATCCATATCGAATTCGATATCCCTATGGATTTCGATATCCATATCGAATTCGATATCCCTATGGATTTCGATATCCATATGGATTTCGATATCCATATGGATTTCGATATCCATATGGATTTCGATATCCATATGGATTTCGATATCTATATCGATTTCGATATCCCTATAGACTTCGATATCCATATCGATTTCGACATCCCTATGGATTTCGATATCCCAATGGATTTCGATATCCCTATGGATTTCGATATCCCTATGGATTTCGATATCCATATCGATTTAGATATCCATATCGATTTCAATATCCATATCAATTTCGGTATTCATAAAGATTTCAATATCCATATCGATTTCGATATCCATATCGATTTCGATATCCATATCGATTTCGATATCCATATCGATTTCGATATCCCAATGGATTTCGATATCCATATGGATTTCGATATTCATATTGATCTCGATATCCATATCGATTTCGATATCCATATCGATTTCGATATCCCTATGGATTTCAATATCCATACCAATTTCGATACCCCATATATTTCGAAATCCATATCGATTTCGATATCCATATCGATTTCGATATCCATATCGATTTCGATATCCATATCGATTTCGATATCCATATCGATTTCGATATCCATATCGATTTCGATATCCCTATGGATTTCGATATCCCTATGGATTTCGATATCCATATCGATTTCGATATCCCTATGGATTTCGATATCCATATGGATTTCGATATCCATATGGATTTCGATATCTATATCGATTTCGATATCCCTATAGACTTCGATATCCCTATTTATTTCGATATCCATATCGATTTCGATATCCCTATGGATTTCGATATCCATATGTATTTCGATATTTATATTGATTTCGATATTCATATTGATCTGAATATATCCATATCGATTTCGATATCCATATCGATTTCGATATCCCTATGAATTTCGATATCCCCATGGATGTCAATATCCATATCGATTTCGATACCCCTTGGATTTATATATCCACATGGATTTCGATATCCATATCGATTTCGATATCCCTATGGATTTCGATATTCCTATGTATTTCGATATCCATATCGATTTCGATATCTCCATGGATTTCGATATTTCTATGGATTTCGATATCCATATGGATTTCGATATCCATATCGATTTCGATATCCATATCGATTTCGATATCCATATCGATTTCGATATCCACATCGATTTCGATATCCCTATGAATTTCGATATCCCCATGGATTTTAATATCCATATCGATTTCGATACCCCTTGGATTTCGATATCCATATGGATTTCGATATCCATATCGATTTCGATATCCATATCGATTTCGATATCCCTATGAATTTCGATATCCCCATGGATTTTAATATCCATATCGATTTCGATACTCCTTGGATTTCGATATCCAAATCGATTTCGATATCCATATCGATTTCGATATCCCTATGGATTTCGATATTCCTATGTATTTCGATATCCATATCGATTTCGATATCCCTATGGATTTCGATATCGATATGGATTTCGATATCCATATCGATTTCGATATCCATATCGATTTCGATATCCATATCGATTTCGATATCCATATCGATTTCGATATCCATATCGATTTTGATATCCCTATGAATTTCGATAACCCAATGGATTTTAATATCCATATCGATTTCGATACCTCTTGGATTTCGATATCCATATGGATTTCGATATCCATATCGATTTCGATATCCCTATGGATTTCGATATTCCTATGTATTTCGATATCCATATCGACTTCGATATCCCTATGGACTTCGATATCGATATGGATTTCGATATCCATATCGATTTCGATATCCATATCGATTTCGATATCCATATAGATTTCGATATCCCTATGGATTTCGATATCCATATGGATTTCGATATATCCATATGGATTTCGATATCCATATGGATTTCGATATCCATATGGATTTCGATATCTATATCGATTTCGATATCCCTATAGACTTCGATATCCATATCGATTTCGACATCCCTATGGATTTCGATATCCATATCGAATTCGATATCCCTATGGATTTCGATATCCCTATGGAATTCGATATCCATATCGATTTAGATATCCATATCGATTTCAATATCCATATCAATTTCGGTATTCATAAAGATTTCAATATCCATATCGATTTCGATATCCATATCGATTTCGATATCCCAATGGATTTCGATATCCATATGGATTTCGATATTCATATTGATCTCGATATCCATATCGATTTCGATATCCATATCGATTTCGATATCCCTATGGATTTCAATATCCATACCAATTTCGATACCCCATATATTTCGAAATCCATATCGATTTCGATATCCATATCGATTTCGATATCCATATCGATTTCGATATCCATATCGATTTCGATATCCATATCGATTTCGATATCCATATCGATTTCGATATCCCTATGGATTTCGATATCCCTATGGATTTCGATATCCATATCGATTTCGATATCCCTATGGATTTCGATATCCATATGGATTTCGATATCCCTATGGATTTCGATATCCATATGGATTTCGATATCCATATGGATTTCGATATCTATATCGATTTCGATATCCCTATAGACTTCGATATCCCTATTTATTTCGATATCCATATCGATTTCGATATCCCTATGGATTTCGATATCCATATGTATTTCGATATTTATATTGATTTCGATATTCATATTGATCTGAATATCCATATCGATTTCGATATCCCTATGAATTTCGATATCCCCATGGATTTTAATATCCATATCGATTTCGATACCCCTTGGATTTCGATATCCATATGGATTTCGATATCCATATCGATTTCGATATCCATATCGATTTCGATATCCCTATGAATTTCGATATCCCCATGGATTTTAATATCCATATCGATTTCGATACCCCTTGGATTTATATATCCACATGGATTTCGATATCCATATCGATTTCGATATCCCTATGGATTTCGATATTCCTATGTATTTCGATATCCATATCGATTTCGATATCTCCATGGATTTCGATATTTCTATGGATTTCGATATCCATATGGATTTCGATATCCATATCGATTTCGATATCCATATCGATTTCGATATCCATATCGATTTCGATATCCATATCGATTTCGATATCCATATCGATTTCGATATCCATATCGATTTCGATATCCATATCGATTTCGATATCCATATCGATTTCGATATCCATATCGATTTTGATATCCCTATGAATTTCGATAACCCAATGGATTTTAATATCCATATCGATTTCGATACCTCTTGGATTTCGATATCCATATGGATTTCGATATCCATATCGATTTCGATATCCCTATGGATTTCGATATTCCTATGTATTTCGATATCCATATCGACTTCGATATCCCTATGGACTTCGATATCGATATGGATTTCGATATCCATATCGATTTCGATATCCATATCGATTTCGATATCCATATAGATTTCGATATCCCTATGGATTTCGATATCCATATGGATTTCGATATCCATATGGATTTCGATATCTATATCGATTTCGATATCAATATAGATTTCGATATCCCTATTTATTTCGATATCCATATCGATTTCGACATCCCTATGGATTTCGATATCGCTATGGATTTCGATATCCATATTCATATCCATTTCGATATCCATATCCATATCGATTTCGATATCCCTATGGATTTCGATATCCCTTTGGATTTCGATATCCTTATCGATTTCGATATTCCTATGGATTTCGATATCCGTATGGATTTCGATATCCATATCGATTTTGGTATCCATATCGATTTTGGTATCCCTATGGATTTCAATATCCTTATCGATTTCGATATTCCTATGGATTTCGATATCCATATGGATTTCGTTATTCATATCGATTTTGGTATCCCTATGGATTTCGATATCCCTATGGATTTCGGTATCCATATCGATTTTGGTATCCCTATGGATTTCGGTATCTATATCGATTTCGATATTCCTATGGATTTCGATATCCATATCGATTTCGATATCCATATCGATTTCGATATCCATATCGATTTCGATATCCATATCGATTTTGGTATCCCTATGGATTTCGGTATCCATATCGATTTCGATATCCCTATGGATTTCGATATCCCTATGGATTTCGATATCCCTTTTGATTTCGATATCTTTATCGATTTTGGTATCCCTATGGATTTCGATATCCCTATGGATTTCGATATCCATATCTATTTCGATCTTGCTATGGATTTCGATATCCATATAGATTTCGATATCCCAATGGATTTCGATAGCCCTATGAATTTCGATATCCCTATGGATTTCGATATCCCTATGGATTTCGATATCCCTTTGGATTTCGATATCCTTATCGATTTCGGTATCCCTATGGATTTGAATATCCATATCGATTTCGATATCCCTATGGATTTCGATATCCATTTCGATTGCGATATTCCTATGGTTTTCGATATCCAAATCGATTTCGATATCCCTATGGATTTCGATATCCCTATGGACTTCGATATCCCTTTTGATTTCGATATCTTTATCGCTTTTAGTATCCCTATGGATTTCGATATCCATATCGAATTCGATATCCCTATGGGTTTCGATATCCATATCGATTTCGGTATCCATATCGATTTCGATATCCCTATGGATTTCGATATCCCAATGGATTTCGATATCCCTTTGGATTTCGATATCCTTATCGATTTCGGTATCCCTATGGATTTCAATATCCATATGGATTTCGATATCCTTATGGATTTCGATATCCATTTCGATTGCGATATTCCTATGGTTTTCGATATCCATATCGATTTCGATATCCCTATGGATTTCGATATCCCTATAAATTTCGATATCCCTTTTGATTTCGATATCTTTATCGATTTTGGTATCCCTATGGATTTCGCTATCCATATCGATTTCCGTATCCATACCGATTTCGATATCCCTATGGATTTCGATATCCATATCCATATCCATTTCGATATCCATATCCATATCGATTTCGATATCCCTATGGATTTCGATATCCCTTTGGATTTCGATATCCTTATCGATTTCGATATTCCTATGGATTTCGATATCCATATGGATTTCGATATCCATATCGATTTTGGTATCCATATCGATTTTGGTATCCCTATGGATTTCGATATCCTTATCGATTTCGATATTCCTATGGATTTCGATATCCATATGGATTTCGTTATTCATATCGATTTTGGTATCCCTATGGATTTCGATATCCCTATGGATTTCGGTATCCATATCGTTTTCGATATCCCTATGGATTTCGATATCCCTATGGATTTCGATATCCATATCGATTTTGGTATCCATATCGATTTTGGTATCCCTTTGGATTTCCATATCGATTTCGGTATTCATATCGATTTTGATATCCCTATGGATTTCGATATCCCCATGGATTTCGATATCCACATCGATTTCAGTATCCATAGCGATTTCGATATCCCTATGGATTTCGATATCCCTATGGATTTCGATATCCATATCGATTTTGGTATCCATATCGATTTTGGTATCCCTTTGGATTTCCATATCGATTTCGGTATCCATAGCGATTTCGATATCCCTATAGATTTCGATATCTTTATGGAGTTCGATATCCATATCGATTTCGATGTCCCTATAGACGAATTCGATATCCATATCGAATTCGGTATCCATATCGATTTTGATATCCCTATGGATTAAGATATCCCTATGGATTTCGATATCCACATCGATTTCGGTATCCATATCGATTTCGATATCCCTATGGATTTCGATATCCATATCGATTTTTGTATTCATATCGATTTTGGTATCCATATCGATTTTGGTATCCCAATGGATTTCGGTATACATATCGATTTCGAAAACTATGGATTTCGATATTCCAAAGGATTTCGATATCCTTATCGATTTCGATATTCCTATGGATTTCGATATCCATATGGATTTCGTTATTCATATCGATTTTGGTATCCCTATGGATTTCGATATCCCTATGGATTTCGGTATCCATATCGTTTTCGATATCCCTATGGATTTCGATATCCCTATGGATTTCGATATACATATCGATTTTGGTATCCTTATCGATTTTGGTATCCCTTTGGATTTCCATATCGATTTCGGTATTCATATCGATTTTGATATCCCTATGGATTTCGATATCCCCATGGATTTCGATATCCACATCGATTTCAGTATCCATAGCGATTTCGATATCCCTATGGATTTCGATATCCCTATGGATTTCGGTATCCATATCGATTTTGGTATCCCTATGGATTTCGATATCCGTATGGATTTCGATATCCATATCGATTTTCTTATCCCTATGGATTTCGTTATCCATATCGATTTCGATATCCCTATGGATTTCGATATCCCTATGGATTTCGATATCCCGTTGGATTTCGACATCCCTATCCTTTCTATATCCTTTTGGGTTTCGATATCCTTTTCGATTTCGGTATCCATATCGATTTCGATATCCCTATGGATTTCGATATTCCTATGGATTTCGATATCCCTATGGATTTCGATATCCATATCGATTTCGATATCGCTATGGATTTCGATATCCATATCCATATTCATTTCGATATCCATATCCACATCGATTTCGATATCCCTATGGATTTCGATATCCCTTTGGATTTCGATATCCTTATCGATTTCGATATTCCTATGGATTTCGATATCCGTATGGATTTCGATATCCATATCGATTTTGGTATCCATATCGATTTTGGTATCCCTATGGATTTCGATATCCTTATCGATTTCGATATTCCTATGGATTTCGATATCCATATGGATTTCGTTATTCATATCGATTTTGGTATCCCTATGGATTTCGATATCCCTATGGATTTCGGTATCCATATCGTTTTCGATATCCCTATGGATTTCGATATCCCTATGGATTTCGATATCCATATCGATTTTGGTATCCATATCGATTTTGGTATCCCTTTGGATTTCCATATCGATTTCGGTATTCATATCGATTTTGATATCCCTATGGATTTCGATATCCCCATGGATTTCGATATCCACATCGATTTCAGTATCCATAGCGATTTCGATATCCCTATGGATTTCGATATCCCTATGGATTTCGGTATCCATATCGTTTTCGATATCCCTATGGATTTCGATATCCCTATGGATTTCGATATCCATTTCGATTTTGGTATCCATATCGATTTTGGTATCCCTTTGGATTTCCATATCGATTTCGGTATTCATATCGATTTTGATATCCCTATGGATTTCGATATCCCCATGGATTTCGATATCCACATCGATTTCAGTATCCATAGCGATTTCGATATCCCTATAGATTTCGATATCTTTATGGAGTTCGATATCCATATCGATTTCGATGTCCCTATAGACGAATTCGATATCCATATCGAATTCGGTATCCATATCGATTTTGATATCCCTATGGATTTAGATATCCCTATAGATTTCGATATCCACATCGATTTCGGTATCCATATCGATTTCGATATCCCTATGGATTTCGATATCCATATCGATTTTTGTATCCATATCAATTTTGGTATCCCAATGGATTTCGGTATACATATCGATTTCGAAAACTATGGATTTCGATATTCCAAAGGATTTCGATATCCATATCGATTTCGGCATCCATATCGATTTTGATATCCCTATGGATTTCGATATCCGTATGGATTTCGATATCCACATCGATTTCGGTATCCATATCGATTTCGATATCCCTATGGATTTCGATATCCATATCGATTTCGGCATCCATATCGATTTTGATATCCCTATGGATTTCGATATCCGTATGGATTTCGATATCCACATCGATTTCGGTATCCATATCGATTTCGATATCCCTATGGATTTCGATATCCATATCAAATTCGGTATCCATATCGATTTCGATATCCCTATGGATTTCGATATCCACATCGATTTTGGTATCCCTATGGATTTCGATGTCCATATCGATTTCGATATCCCTATGGATTTCGATATCCATATCGATTTCGATATCCCTATGGACTTCGATATCCCTTTGGATTTCGATATCCACATCGATTTTGGTATCCCTATGGATTTCGATATCCATATCGAATTCGGTATCCATATCGATTTTGATATCCCTATGGATTTAGATATCCCTATGGATTTCGATATCCACATCGATTTCGGTATCCATATCGATTTCGATATCCCTATGGATTTCAATATCCATACCAATTTCGATACCCCATATATTTCGAAATCCATATCGATTTCGATATCCATATCGATTTCGATATCCATATCGATTTCGATATCCATATCGATTTCGATATCCCTATGGATTTCGATATCCATATGGATTTCGATATCCATATGGATTTCGATATTTATATTGATTTTGATATTCATATTGATCTCAATATCCATATCAATTTCGATATCCATATCGATTTCGATATCCCTATGATTTTCGATATCCCCATGGATTTCAATATCCATATCGATTTCGATACCCCTTGGATTTCGATATCCATATGGATTTCGATATCCATATCGATTTCGATATCCCTATGGATTTCGATATTCCTATGTATTTCGATATCCATATCGATTTCGATATCCATATGGATTTCGATATCGATATGGATTTCGATATCCATATCGATTTCGATATCCATATCGATTTCGATAACCATATCGATTTTGATATCCCTATGGATTTCGATATCCATATGGATTTCGATATTTATATTGATTTCGATATTCATATTGATCTCGATATCCATATCGATTTCGATATCCATATCGATTTCGATATCCCTATGAATTTCGATTTCCCCATGGATTTCAATATCCATATCGATTTCGATACCCCTTGGATTTCGATATACATATGGATTTCGATATCCATATCGATTTCGATATCCCTATGGATTTCGATATTCCTATGTATTTCGATATCCATATCGATTTCGATATCCCTATGGATATAGATATCGATATGGATTTCGATATCCATATCGATTTCGATATCCCTATTGATTTCGATATCCATATGGATTTCGATATCCATATGGATTTCGATATCTATATCGATTTCGATATCCCTATAGACTTCGATATCCTTATTTATTTCGATATCCATATCGATTTCGATATCCCTATGGATATCGATATCGATATGGATTTCGATATCCATATCGATTTCGATATCCCTATGGATTTCGATATCCATATGGATTTCGATATTCCTATGTATTTCGATATCCATATCGATTTCGATATCCCTATGGATATCGATATCGATATGGATTTCGATATCCATATCGATTTCGATATCCCTATGGATTTCGATATCCATATGGATTTCGATATTCCTATGTATTTCGATATCCATATCGATTTCGATATCCCTATGGATATCGATATCGATATGGATTTCGATATCCATATCGATTTCGATATCCCTATGGATTTCGATATCCATATGAATTTCGATATCCCAATGGATTTCGATATCCCTATGGATTTCGATATCCCTATGGATTTCGATACCCATATCGATTTAGATATCCATATCGATTTCAATGTCCATATCAATTTCGGTATTCATAAAGATTTCAATATCCATATCGATTTCGATATCCCTATGGATTTCGATATCCATATGGATTTCGATATTCCTATGTATTTCGATATCCATATCGATTTCGATATCCCTATGGATATCGATATGGATTTCGATATCCATATCGATTTCGATATCCCTATGGATTTCGATATCCATATGGATTTCGATATTCCTATGTATTTCGATATCCATATCGATTTCGATATGCCTATGGATATCGATATCCATATGGATTTCGATATACATATGGATTTCGATATCCATATCGATTTCGATATCCCTATGGATTTCGATATTCCTATGTATTTCGATATCCATATCGATTTCGATATCCCTATGGATATCGATATCGATATGGATTTCGATATCCATATCGATTTCGATATCCCTATGGATTTCGATATCCATATGGATTTCGATATTCCTATGTATTTCGATATCCATATCGATTTCGATATCCCTATGGATATCGATATCGATATGGATTTCGATATCCATATCGATTTCGATATCCCTATGGATTTCGATATCCATATGGATTTCGATATTCCTATGTATTTCGATATCCATATCGATTTCGATATCCCTATGGATATCGATATCGATATGGGTTTCGATATCCATATCGATTTCGATATCCCTATGGATTTCGATATCCATATGGATTTCGATATCCCAATGGATTTCGATATCCCTATGGATTTCGATATCCCTATGGATTTCGATACCCATATCGATTTAGATATCCATATCGATTTCAATGTCCATATCAATTTCGGTATTCATAAAGATTTCAATATCCATATCGATTTCGATATCCCAATGGATTTCGATATCCATATCTTCTGGACGTTGACGCGTACAATGCGCAGTACGTTCAAGTGGTCCAAGCGACACCAGGACAAAGCCTGTTACGCGCGAACCCTAACAGACAGCATGCAAAAACGAAGTCGCGCGGACAACGGACGACAACTAAAATAATAATTAAGACTAACTACTAGATAGATAACTTAAAATAGTAGTTTTTAGAATAGTTATAGAGAACTCTGATCCGATTACAGAATAAAGGCGGTTGTAGTCGGAACAGAGAACTCGGAAAGGTTCATGCAAAGAATAGTTAGAAGTACAGCGTGTTAAAGTTAAAGGGACATATGGATTTCGATATTCATATTGATCTCGATATCCATATCGATTTCGATATCCATATCGATTTCGATATCCATATCGATTTCGATATTCATATTGATCTCGATATCCATATCGATTTCGATATCCATATCGATTTCGATATCCCTATGAATTTCGATATCCCCATGGATTTCAATATTCACATCGATTTCGATACCCCTTGGATTTCGATATCCATATGGATTTCGATATCCATATCGATTTCGATATACCTATGGATTTCGATATTCCTATGTATTTCGATATCCATATCGATTTCGATATCCCTATGGATATCGATATCGATATGGATTTCGATATCCATATCGATTTCGATATCCATATCCATTTCGATATCCATATCGATTTCGATATCCATATCGAATTCGATATCCCTATGGATTTCGATATCCATATCGAATTCGATATCCCTATGGATTTCGATATCCATATCGAATTCGATATCCCTATGGATTTCGATATCCATATGGATTTTGATATCCATATGGATTTCGATATCCATATGGATTTCGATACCTATATCGATTTCGATATCCATATAGACTTCGATATCCATATCGATTTCGATATCCCTATGGATTTCGATATCCCAATGGATTTCGATATCCCTATGGATTTCGATATCCCTATGGATTTCGATATCCATATCGATTTAGATATCCATATCGATTTCAATATCCATATCAATTTCGGTATTCATAAAGATTTCAATATCCATATCGATTTCGATATCCATATCGATTTCGATATCCCAATGGATTTCGATATCCATATGGATTTCGATATTCATATTGATCTCGATATCCATATCGATTTCGATATCCATATCGATTTCGATATCCCTATGGATTTCAATATCCATACCAATTTCGATACCCCATATATTTCGAAATCCATATCGATTTCGATATCCATATCGATTTCGATATCCATATCGATTTCGATATCCATATCGATTTCGATATCCATATCGATTTCGATATCCCTATGGATTTCGATATCCCTATGGATTTCGATATCCATATCGATTTCGATATCCCTATGGATTTCGATATCCATATGGATTTCGATATCCATATGGATTTCGATATCTATATCGATTTCGATATCCCTATAGACTTCGATATCCCTATTTATTTCGATATCCATATCGATTTCGATATCCCTATGGATTTCGATATCCATATGTATTTCGATATTTATATTGATTTCGATATTCATATTGATCTGAATATCCATATCGATTTCGATATCCATATCGATTTCGATATCCCTATGAATTTCGATATCCCCATGGATGTCAATATCCATATCGATTTCGATACCCCTTGGATTTATATATCCACATGGATTTCGATATCCATATCGATTTCGATATCCCTATGGATTTCGATATTCCTATGTATTTCGATATCCATATCGATTTCGATATCTCCATGGATTTCGATATTTCTATGGATTTCGATATCCATATGGATTTCGATATCCATATCGATTTCGATATCCACATCGATTTCGATATCCCTATGAATTTCGATATCCCCATGGATTTTAATATCCATATCGATTTCGATACCCCTTGGATTTCGATATCCATATGGATTTCGATATCCATATCGATTTCGATATCCATATCGATTTCGATATCCCTATGAATTTCGATATCCCCATGGATTTTAATATCCATATCGATTTCGATACTCCTTGGATTTCGATATCCAAATCGATTTCGATATCCATATCGATTTCGATATCCCTATGGATTTCGATATTCCTATGTATTTCGATATCCATATCGATTTCGATATCCCTATGGATTTCGATATCGATATGGATTTCGATATCCATATCGATTTCGATATCCATATCGATTTCGATATCCATATCGTCTTCGATATCCATATCGATTTCGATATCCCTATGAATTTCGATAACCCAATGGATTTTAATATCCATATCGATTTCGATACCTCTTGGATTTCGATATCCATATGGATTTCGATATCCATATCGATTTCGATATCCCTATGGATTTCGATATTCCTATGTATTTCGATATCCATATCGACTTCGGTATCCCTATGGACTTCGATATCGATATGGATTTCGATATCCATATCGATTTCGATATCCATATCGATTTCGATATCCATATAGATTTCGATATCCCTATGGATTTCGATATGCATATGGATTTCGATATCCATATGGATTTCGATATCTATATCGATTTCGATATCCCTATAGATTTCGATATCCCTATTTATTTCGATATCCATATCGATTTCGACATCCCTATGGATTTCGATATCCCAATGGATTTCGATATCCCTATGGATTTCGATATCCCTATGGATTTCGATATCCATATCGATTTAGATATCCATATCGATTTCAATATCCATATCAATTTCGGTATCCATAAAGATTTCATAATCCATATCGATTTCGATATCCATATCGATTTCGATATCCCTATGGATTTCGATATCGATATGGATTTCGATATTCATATTGATCTCGATATCCATATCGATTTCGATATCCCTATGGATATCGATATCGATATGGATTTCGATATCCATATCGATTTCGATATCCCTATGGATTTCGATATCCATATGGATTTCGATATTCCTATGTATTTCGATATCCATATCGATTTCGATATCCCTATGGATATCGATATCGATATGGATTTCGATATCCATATCGATTTCGATATCCCTATGGATTTCGATATCCATATGGATTTCGATATTCCTATGTATTTCGAAATCCCTATGGATATCGATATCGATATGGATTTCGATATCCATATCGATTTCGATATCCCTATGGATTTCGATATCCATATGGATTTCGATATCCCAATGGATTTCGATATCCCTATGGATTTCGCTATCCCTATGGATTTCGATACCCATATCGATTTAGATATCCATATCGATTTCAATGTCCATATCAATTTCGGTATTCATAAAGATTTCAATATCCATATCGATTTCGATATCCCAATGGATTTCGATATCCATATGGATTTCGATATTCATATTGATCTCGATATCCATATCGATTTCGATATCCATATCGATTTCGATATCCATATCGATTTCGATATTCATATTGATCTCGATATCCATATCGATTTCGATATCCATATTGATTTCGATATCCCTATGAATTTCGATATCCCCATGGATTTCAATATCCACATCGATTTCGATACCCCTTGGATTTCGATATCCATATGGATTTCGATATCCATATCGATTTCGATATCCCTATGGATTTCGATATTCCTATGTATTTCGATATCCATATCGATTTCGATATCCCTATGGATATCGATATCGATATGGATTTCGATATCCATATCGATTTCGATATCCATATCCATTTCGATATCCATATCGATTTCGATATCCATATCGAATTCGATATCCCTATGGATTTCGATATCCATATCGAATTCGATATCCCTATGGATTTCGATATCCATATGGATTTCGATATCCATATGGATTTCGATATCCATATGGATTTCGATATCTATATCGATTTCGATATCCCTATAGACTTCGATATCAATATCGATTTCGACATCCCTATGGATTTCGATATCCCAATGGATTTCGATATCCCTATGGATTTCGATATCCCTATGGAATTCGATATCCATATCGATTTAGATATCCATATCGATTTCAATATCCATATCAATTTCGGTATTCATAAAGATTTCAATATCCATATCGATTTCGATATCCATATCGATTTCGATATCCCAATGGATTTCGATATCCATATGGATTTCGATATTCATATTGATCTCGATATCCATATCGATTTCGATATCCATATCGACTTCGATATCCCTATGGATTTCAATATCCATACCAATTTCGATACCCCATATATTTCGAAATCCATATCGATTTCGATATCCATATCGATTTCGATATCCATATCGATCTCGATATCCATATCGATTTCGATATCCATATCGATTTCGATATCCATATCGATTTCGATATCCCTATGGATTTCGATATCCCTATGGATTTCGATATCCATATCGATTTCGATATCCCTATGGATTTCGATATCCCTATGGATTTCGATATTCCTATGTATTTCGATATCCATATCGATTTCGATATCCCAATATGTATTTCGATATCCCTATGGATTTCGATATCCATATCGATTTCGATACCACATGTATTTCGATATCCATATGGATTTCGATATCCATATCGATTTCGATATCCATATCGATTTCAATATCCCTATGGATTTCGATATCCATATCGATTTCGATATCCCTATGAATTTCGATATCCCCATGGATGTCAATATCCATATCGATTTCGATACCCCATGGATTTATATATCCACATGGATTTCGATATCCATATCGATTTCGATATCCCTATGGATTTCGATATTCCTATGTAGTTCGATATCCATATCGATTTCGATATCTCCATGGATTTCGATATTTCTATGGATTTCGATATCCATATGGATTTCGATATCCATATCGATTTCGATATCCATATCGATTTCGATATCCATATCGATTTCGATATCCATATCGATTTCGATATCCCTATGGATTTCGATATCCCTATGGATTTCGATATCCCTATGGATTTCGATACCCCTTGGATTTCGATATCCATATGGATTTCGATATCCCCATGGATTTTAACATCCATATCGATTTCGATGCCCCTTGGATTTATATATCCACATGGATTTCGATATCCATATCGATTTCGATATCCATATCGATTTCGATATCCATATCGATTTCGATATCCACATCGATTTCGATATCCTTATGAATTTCGATATCCCCATGGATTTTAATATCCATATCGATTTCGATATCCATATCGATTTCGATATCCTTATGAATTTCGATATCCCCATGGATTTTAACATCCATATCGATTTCGATGCCCCTGGATATTCCATATCGGATTTCGATATCCATATCGATTTCGATATCCCTATGGATTTCGATATTCCTATGTATTTCGATATCCACATCGATTTCGATATCTCCATGGATTTCGATATATCTGGCCTATGGATTTCGATATCCATATCGATTTCGATATCCATATCGATTTCGATATCCATATCGATTTCGATATCCATATCGATTTCGATATCCATATCGATTTCGATATCCATATCGATTTCGATATCCATATCGATTTCGATATCCATATGGATTTCGATATCCCATATGGATTTCGATATCCATATCGATTTCGATATCCACATCGATTTCGATATCCATATGGATTTCGATATCCATATCGATTTCGATATCCCTATGGATTTCGATATTCCTATGTATTTCGATATCCATATCGACTTCGATATCCCTATGGACTTCGATATCGATATGGATTTCGATATCCATATCGATTTCGATATCCATATCGATTTCGATATCCCTATGGATTTCGATATTCCTATGTATTTCGATATCCATATCGACTTCGATATCCCTATGGACTTCGATATCGATATGGATTTCGATATCCATATCGATTTCGATATCCATATCGATTTCGATATCCATATCGATTTCGATATTCATATTGATCTCGATATCCATATCGATTTCGATATCCATATTGATTTCGATATCCCTATGAATTTCGATATCCCCATGGATTTCAATATCCACATCGATTTCGATACCCCTTGGATTTCGATATCCATATGGATTTCGATATCCATATCGATTTCGATATCCCTATGGATTTCGATATTCCTATGTATTTCGATATCCCTATGGATATCGATATCGATATGGATTTCGATATCCATATCGATTTCGATATCCATATCCATTTCGATATCCATATCGATTTCGATATCCATATCGAATTCGATATCCCTATGGATTTCGATATCCATATCGAATTCGATATCCCTATGGATTTCGATATCCATATGGATTTCGATATCCATATGGATTTCGATATCCATATGGATTTCGATATCTATATCGATTTCGATATCCCTATAGACTTCGATATCCATATCGATTTCGACATCCCTATGGATTTCGATATCCCAATGGATTTCGATATCCCTATGGATTTCGATATCCCTATGGAATTCGATATCCATATCGATTTAGATATCCATATCGATTTCAATATCCATATCAATTTCGGTATTCATAAAGATTTCAATATCCATATCGATTTCGATATCCATATCGATTTCGATATCCCAATGGATTTCGATATCCATATGGATTTCGATATTCATATTGATCTCGATATCCATATCGATTTCGATATCCATATCGACTTCGATATCCCTATGGATTTCAATATCCATACCAATTTCGATACCCCATATATTTCGAAATCCATATCGATTTCGATATCCATATCGATTTCGATATCCATATCGATCTCGATATCCATATCGATTTCGATATCCATATCGATTTCGATATCCATATCGATTTCGATATCCCTATGGATTTCGATATCCCTATGGATTTCGATATCCATATCGATTTCGATATCCCTATGGATTTCGATATCCATATGGATTTCGATATCCATATGGATTTCGATATCTATATCGATTTCGATATCCCTATAGACTTCGATATCCCTATTTATTTCGATATCCATATCGATTTCGATATCCCTATGGATTTCGATATCCATATGTATTTCGATATTTATATTGATTTCGATATTCATATTGATCTGAATATCCATATCGATTTCGATATCCATATCGATTTCGATATCCCTATGAATTTCGATATCCCCATGGATTTTAATATCCATATCGATTTCGATACCCCTTGGATTTATATATCCACATGGATTTCGATATCCATATCGATTTCGATATCCCTATGGATTTCGATATTCCTATGTATTTCGATATCCATATCGATTTCGATATCTCCATGGATTTCGATATTTCTATGGATTTCGATATCCATATGGATTTCGATATCCATATCGATTTCGATATCCATATCGATTTCGATATCCATATCGATTTCGATATCCATATCGATTTCGATATCCATATCGATTTCGATATCCATATCGATTTCGATATCCATATCGATTTTGATATCCCTATGAATTTCGATAACCCAATGGATTTTAATATCCATATCGATTTCGATACCTCTTGGATTTCGATATCCATATGGATTTCGATATCCATATCGATTTCGATATCCCTATGGATTTCGATATTCCTATGTATTTCGATATCCATATCGACTTCGATATCCCTATGGACTTCGATATCGATATGGATTTCGATATCCATATCGATTTCGATATTCATATCGATTTCGATATCCATATAGATTTCGATATCCCTATGGATTTCGATATCCATATGGATTTCGATATCCATATGGATTTCGATATCTATATCGATTTCGATATCCCTATAGATTTCGATATCCCTATTTATTTCGATATCCATATCGATTTCGACATCCCTATGGATTTCGATATCCCAATGGATTTCGATATCCCTATGGATTTCGATATCCCTATGGATTTCGATATCCATATCGATTTAGATATCCATATCGATTTCAATATCCATATCAATTTCGGTATCCATAAAGATTTCATAATCCATATCGATTTCGATATCCATATCGATTTCGATATCCCTATGGATTTCGATATCGATATGGATTTCGATATTCATATTGATCTCGATATCCGATATCGATTTCGATATCCAAATCGATTTCGATATCCCTATGGATTTCTATATCCATACCAATTTCGATACCCCATATATTTCGATATCCATATCGTTTTCGATATCCATATCGATTTCGATATCCATATCGATTTCGATATCCCTATGTATTTCGGTATCCCCATGGATGTCAATATCCATATCGATATCGATATCCCCATGGATTTCGTTATCCCTATGGATTTCGATATCCATATCGATTTCGATATCCATATCGATTTCAATATCCATATCAATTTCGGTATTCATAAAGATTTCAATATCCATATCGATTTCGATATCCATATCGATTTCGATATCCCAATGGATTTCGATATCCATATGGATTTCGATATTCATATTGATCTCGATATCCATATCGATTTCGATATCCATATCGACTTCGATATCCCTATGGATTTCAATATCCATACCAATTTCGATACCCCATATATTTCGAAATCCATATCGATTTCGATATCCATATCGATTTCGATATCCATATCGATCTCGATATCCATATCGATTTCGATATCCATATCGATTTCGATATCCATATCGATTTCGATATCCCTATGGATTTCGATATCCCTATGGATTTCGATATCCATATCGATTTCGATATCCATATCGATTTCGATATCCCTATGGATTTCGATATCCATATGGATTTCGATATCCATATGGATTTCGATATCTATATCGATTTCGATATCCCTATAGACTTCGATATCCCTATTTATTTCGATATCCATATCGATTTCGATATCCCTATGGATTTCGATATCCATATGTATTTCGATATTTATATTGATTTCGATATTCATATTGATCTGAATATCCATATCGATTTCGATATCCATATCGATTTCGATATCCCTATGAATTTCGATATCCCCATGGATTTTAATATCCATATCGATTTCGATACCCCTTGGATTTATATATCCACATGGATTTCGATATCCATATCGATTTCGATATCCCTATGGATTTCGATATTCCTATGTATTTCGATATCCATATCGATTTCGATATCTCCATGGATTTCGATATTTCTATGGATTTCGATATCCATATGGATTTCGATATCCATATCGATTTCGATATCCATATCGATTTCGATATCCATATCGATTTCGATATCCATATCGATTTCGATATCCATATCGATTTCGATATCCATATCGATTTTGATATCCCTATGAATTTCGATAACCCAATGGATTTTAATATCCATATCGATTTCGATACCTCTTGGATTTCGATATCCATATGGATTTCGATATCCATATCGATTTCGATATCCCTATGGATTTCGATATTCCTATGTATTTCGATATCCATATCGACTTCGACATCCCTATGGACTTCGATATCGATATGGATTTCGATATCCATATCGATTTCGATATCCATATCGATTTCGATATCCATATAGATTTCGATATCCCTATGGATTTCGATATCCATATGGATTTCGATATCCATATGGATTTCGATATCTATATCGATTTCGATATCCCTATAGATTTCGATATCCCTATTTATTTCGATATCCATATCGATTTCGACATCCCTATGGATTTCGATATCCCAATGGATTTCGATATCCCTATGGATTTCGATATCCCTATGGATTTCGATATCCATATCGATTTAGATATCCATATCGATTTCAATATCCATATCAATTTCGGTATCCATAAAGATTTCATAATCCATATCGATTTCGATATCCATATCGATTTCGATATCCCTATGGATTTCGATATCGATATGGATTTCGATATTCATATTGATCTCGATATCCATATCGATTTCGATATCCAAATCGATTTCGATATCACTATGGATTTCAATATCCATACCAATTTCGATACCCCATATATTTCGATATCCATATCGTTTTCGATATCCATATCGATTTCGATATCCATATCGATTTCGATATCCCTATGAATTTCGATATCCCCATGGATGTCAAAATCCATATCGATATCGATATCCCCATGGATTTCGTTATCCCTATGGATTTCGATATCCATATCGATTTCGATATCCCTGTGGATTTCGATATCCATATGGATTTGGATATAACTAAGGATTTCGATACTCATATGGATTTCGATATCCATATGGATTTCGATATCCATATCGTTTTTGATATCCCTATATGTATTTCGATATCCCTATGGATTTCGATATCCATATCGATTTCGATACCACAAGTATTTCGATATCCATATGGATTTCGATATCCATATCGATTTCGATATCCATATCGATTTCAATATCCCTATGGATTTCGATATCCCTATGGATTTCGATATCCATATCGTTTTCGATATCCCTCTGGATTTCGATATCCCTATGGATTTCGATATCCCTATGGATTTCGATATCCATATCGATTTCGATATCCATATCGAATTCGATATTCCTATGGATTTCGATATCCATATGCATTTCGATATCCATATGGATTTCGATATCTATATCGATTTCGATATCCCTATAGACTTCGATATCCCTATTTATTTCGATAGCCATAACGATTTCGACATCCCTATGGATTTCGATATCCCAATGGATTTCGATATCCCTATGGATTTCGATATCCCTATGGATTTCGATATCCATATCGATTTAGATATCCATATCGATTTCAATATCCATATCAATTTCGGTATTCATAAAGATTTCAATATCAATATCGATTTCGATATCCATATCGATTTCGATATCCCAATGGATTTCGATATCCATATGGATTTCCATATTCATATTGATCTCGATATCCATATCGATTTCGATGTCCATATCGATTTCGATATCCCTATGGATTTCGATATCCCTATGGATTTCGATATTCCTATGTATTTCGATATCCATATCGACTTCGATATCCCTATGGATTTCGATATTCATATTGATCTCGATATCCATATCGATTTCGATATCCATATCGACTTCGATATCCCTATGGATTTCAATATCCATACCAATTTCGATACCCCATATATTTCGAAATCCATATCGATTTCGATATCCATATCGATTTCGATATCCATATCGATCTCGATATCCATATCGATTTCGATATCCATATCGATTTCGATATCCATATCGATTTCGATATCCCTATGGATTTCGATATCCCTATGGATTTCGATATCCATATCGATTTCGATATCCATATGGATTTCGATATCTATATGGATTTCGATATCTATATCGATTTCGATATCCCTATAGACTTCGATATCCCTATTTATTTCGATATCCATATCGATTTCGATATCCCTATGGATTTCGATATCCATATGTATTTCGATATTTATATTGATTTCGATATTCATATTGATCTGAATATCCATATCGATTTCGATATCCATATCGATTTCGATATCCCTATGAATTTCGATATCCCCATGGATTTTAATATCCATATCGATTTCGATACCCCTTGGATTTATATATCCACATGGATTTCGATATCCATATCGATTTCGATATCCCTATGGATTTCGATATTCCTATGTATTTCGATATCCATATCGATTTCGATATCTCCATGGATTTCGATATTTCTATGGATTTCGATATCCATATGGATTTCGATATCCATATCGATTTCGATATCCATATCGATTTCGATATCCATATCGATTTCGATATCCATATCGATTTCGATATCCATATCGATTTCGATATCCATATCGATTTCGATATCCATATCGATTTCGATATCCATATCGATTTTGATATCCCTATGAATTTCGATAACCCAATGGATTTTAATATCCATATCGATTTCGATACCTCTTGGATTTCGATATCCATATGGATTTCGATATCCATATCGATTTCGATATCCCTATGGATTTCGATATTCCTATGTATTTCGATATCCATATCGACTTCGACATCCCTATGGACTTCGATATCGATATGGATTTCGATATCCATATCGATTTCGATATCCATATCGATTTCGATATCCATATAGATTTCGATATCCCTATGGATTTCGATATCCATATGGATTTCGATATCCATATGGATTTCGATATCTATATCGATTTCGATATCCCTATAGATTTCGATATCCCTATTTATTTCGATATCCATATCGATTTCGACATCCCTATGGATTTCGATATCCCAATGGATTTCGATATCCCTATGGATTTCGATATCCCTATGGATTTCGATATCCATATCGATTTAGATATCCATATCGATTTCAATATCCATATCAATTTCGGTATCCATAAAGATTTCATAATCCATATCGATTTCGATATCCATATCGATTTCGATATCCCTATGGATTTCGATATCGATATGGATTTCGATATTCATATTGATCTCGATATCCATATCGATTTCGATATCCAAATCGATTTCGATATCCCTATGGATTTCAATATCCATACCAATTTCGATACCCCATATATTTCGATATCCATATCGTTTTCGATATCCATATCGATTTCGATATCCATATCGATTTCGATATCCCTATGAATTTCGATATCCCCATGGATGTCAATATCCATATCGATATCGATATCCCCATGGATTTCGTTATCCCTATGGATTTCGATATCCATATCGATTTCGATATCCCTGTGGATTTCGATATCCATATGGATTTGGATATAACTAAGGATTTCGATACTCATATGGATTTCGATATCCATATCGATTTCAATATCCATATCCATTTCGATATCCCTATGGATTTCGATATCCATATGGATTTCGATATCCATATCGTTTTCGATATCCCTATATGTATTTCGATATCCCTATGGATTTCGATATCCATATCGATTTCGATACCACAAGTATTTCGATATCCATATGGATTTCGATATCCATATCGATTTCGATATCCATATCGATTTCAATATCCCTATGGATTTCGATATCCCTATGGATTTCGATATCCATATCGTTTTCGATATCCCTCTGGATTTCGATATCCCTATGGATTTCGATATCCCTATGGATTTCGATATCCATATCGATTTCGATATCCATATCGAATTCGATATTCCTATGGATTTCGATATCCATATGCATTTCGATATCCATATGGATTTCGATATCTATATCGATTTCGATATCCCTATAGACTTCGATATCCCTATTTATTTCGATAGCCATAACGATTTCGACATCCCTATGGATTTCGATATCCCAATGGATTTCGATATCCCTATGGATTTCGATATCCCTATGGATTTCGATATCCATATCGATTTAGATATCCATATCGATTTCAATATCCATATCAATTTCGGTATTCATAAAGATTTCAATATCAATATCGATTTCGATATCCATATCGATTTCGATATCCCAATGGATTTCGATATCCATATGGATTTCGATATTCATATTGATCTCGATATCCATATCGATTTCGATGTCCATATCGATTTCGATATCCCTATGGATTTCGATATCCCTATGGATTTCGATATTCCTATGTATTTCGATATCCATATCGACTTCGATATCCCTATGGATTTCGATATCGAAATGGATTTCGATATCCATATCGATTTCGATATCCCTATGGATTTCGATATCCATATGGATTTGGATATCCCTATGGATTTCGATACTTATATGGATTTCGATATCCATATCGATTTCAATATCCATATCCATTACGATATCCCTATGGATTTCGATATCCATATTGATTTCGATATCCATATCGATTTCGATATCCCTATATGTATTTCGATATCCCTATGGATTTCGATACCACATGTATTTCGATATCCATATGGATTACGATATACATATCGATTTCGATATCCATATCGATTTCAATATCCCTATGGATTTCGATATCCCTATGGATTTCGATATCCATATCGATTTCGATATCCCTATGGATTTCGATATCCCTATGGATTTCGATATCCCTATGGATTTCAATATCCATATCGATTTCGATATCCAAATCGAATTCGATATTCCTATGGATTTCGATATCCATATGGATTTCGATATCCATATGGATTTCGATATCCATATGGATTTCGATATCTATATCGATTTCAATATCCCTATGGACTTCGATATCCCTATTTATTTCGATATCCATATCGATTTCGACATCCCTATGGATTTCGATATCCCAATGGATTTTGATATCCCTTTGGATTTCGATATCCATATCGATTTCAATATCCATATCAATTTCGGTATTCATAAAGATTTCAATATCCATATCGATTTCGATATCCATACCAATTTCGATACCCCATATATTTCGAAATCCATATCGATTTCGATATCCATATCGCTTTCGATATCCATATCGATTTCGATATCCCTATGGATTTCGATATCCCTTTGGATTTCGATATCCATATGGATTTCGATATCCCTATGGATTTCGATATCCATATGGATTTCGATATCCATATGGATTTCGGTATCCATATGGATTTCGATATCTATATCGATTTCGATATCCCTATAGACTTCGATATCCCTGTTTATTTCGATATCCATATCGATTTCGATATCCCTATGGATTTCGATATTTATATTGATTTCGATATTCATATTGATCTGGATATCCATATCGATTTCGATATCCATATCGATTTCGATATCCATATCGATTTCGATATCCACATCGATTTCGATATCCCTATGAATTTCGATATCCCCATGGATATTAATAACCATATCGATTTCGATACCCCTTGGATTTCGATATCCATATGGATTTCGATATCCATATCGATTTCGATATCCATATCGATTTCGATATCCATATCGATTTCGATATCCATATCGATTTCGATATCCATATCGATTTCGATATCCCTATGAATTTCGATATCCCAATGGATTTTAATATCCATATCGATTTCGATACCATTTGGATTTCGATATCCATATGGATTTCGATATCCATATCGATTTCGATATCCCTATGGATTTCGATATTCCTATGTATTTCGATATCCATATCGACTTCGATATCCCTATGGATTTCGATATCGATATGGATTTCGATATCCATATGGATTTCGATATCTATATCGATTTCGATATCCCTATAGACTTCGATATCCCTATTTATTTCGATATCCATATCGATTTCGACATCCCTATGGATTTCGATATCCCAATGGATTTCGATATCCCTATGGACTTCGATATCCCTATGGATTTCGATATCCATATCGATTTAGATATCCATATCGATTTCAATATCCATATCAATTTCGGTATTCATAAAGATTTCAATATCCATATCGATTTCGATATCCAAATCGATTTCGATATCCCAATGGATTTCGATATCCATATCGATTTCGATATCCATATGGATTTCGATATCCATATCGATTTCGATATCCATATCGATTTCAATATCCCTATGGATTTCGATATCCCTATGGATTTCGATATCCATATCGATTTCGATATCCCTATGGATTTCGATATCCCTATGGATTTCGATATCCCAATGGATTTCGATATCCCTATGGACTTCGATATCCCTATGGATTTCGATATCCATATCGATTTAGATATCCATATCGATTTCAATATCCATATCAATTTCGGTATTCATAAAGATTTCAATATCCATATCGATTTCGATATCCATATCGATTTCGATATCCATATCGATTTCGATATCCCTATGAATTTCGATATCCCAATGGATTTTAATATCCATATCGATTTCGATACCATTTGGATTTCGATATCCATATGGATTTCGATATCCATATCGATTTCGATATCCCTATGGATTTCGATATTCCTATGTATTTCGATATCCATATCGACTTCGATATCCCTATGGATTTCGATATCGATATGGATTTCGATATCCATATGGATTTCGATATCTATATCGATTTCGATATCCCTATAGACTTCGATATCCCTATTTATTTCGATATCCATAGCGATTTCGACATCCCTATGGATTTCGATATCCCAATGGATTTCGATATCCCTATGGATTTCGATATCCATATCGATTTCGATATCCATATCGATTTCAATATCCCTATGGATTTCGATATCCCTATGGATTTCGATATCCATATCGATTTCGATATCCCTATGGATTTCGATATCCCTATGGATTTCGATATCCCTATGGATTTCGATATCCATATCGATTTCGATATCCATATCGAACTCGATATTCCTATGGATTTCGATATCCATATGGATTTCGATATCCATATGGATTTCGATATCCATATGGATTTCGATATCTATATCGATTTCGATATACCTATGGACTTCGATATCCCTATTTATTTCGATATCCATATCGATTTCAATATCCATATCAATTTCGGTATTCATAAAGATTTCAATATCCATATCGATTTCGATATCCATATCGATTTCGATATCCCAATGGATTTCGATATCCATATGGATTTCGATATTCATATTGATCTCGATATCCATATCGATTTCGATATCCATATCGATTTCGATATCCATATCGATTTCGATATCCATATCGATTTCGATATCACTATGGATTTCGATATCCATATGGATTTGGATATCCCTATGGATTTCGATACTCATATGGATTTCGATATCCATATCGATTTCGATATCCCTATGGATTTCGATATCCCTATGGATTTCGATATTCCTATGTATTTCGATATCCATATCGATTTCGATATCCCTATATGTATTTCGATATCCCTATGGATTTCGATATCCATATCGATTTCGATACCACATGTATTTCGATATCCATATGGATTTCGATATCCATATCGATTTCGATATCCATATCGATTTCAATATCCCTATGGATTTCGATATCCCTATGGATTTCGATATCCATATCGATTTCGATATCCCTATGGATTTCGATATCCCTATGGATTTCGATATCCCTATGGATTTCGATATCCATATCGATTTCGATATCCATATCGAACTCGATATTCCTATGGATTTCGATATCCATATGGATTTCGATATCCATATGGATTTCGATATCTATATCGATTTCGATATCCCTATGGACTTCGATATCCCTATTTATTTCGATATCCATATCGATTTCGACATCCCTATGGATTTCGATATCCCAATGGATTTCGATATCCATATGGATTTCGATATCCATATCGATTTCGATATCCATATCGATTTCGATATCCCTATGGATTTCGATATCCATATGGATTTGGATATCCCTATGGATTTGGATATCCCTATGGATTTCGATACTCATATGGATTTCGATATCCTTATCGATTTCAATATCCATATCCATTTCGATATCCCTATGGATTTCGATATCCATATGGATTTCGATATCCATATCGATTTCGATATCCCTATATGTATTTCGATATCCCTATGGATTTCGATATCCATATCGGTTTCGATACCACATGTATTTCGATATCCATATGGATATCGATATCCATATCGATTTCGATATCCATATCGATTTCAATATCCCTATGGATTTCGATATCCCTATGGATTTCGATATCCATATCGATTTCGATATCCCTATGGATTTCGATATCCCTATGGATTTCGATATCCCTATGGATTTCGATATCCATATGGATTTCGATATCTATATCGATTTCGATATCCCCATGGACTTCGATATCCCTATTTATTTCGATATCCATATCGATTTCGACATCCCTATGGATTTCGATATCCCAATGGATTTCGATATCCGTATGGATTTCGATATCCCTATGGATTTCGATATCCATATCGATTTAGATATCCATATCGATTTCAATATCCATATCAATTTCGGTATTCATAAAGATTTCAATATCCATATCGATTTCGATATCCATACCAATTTCGATACCCCATATATTTCGAAATCCATATATCGATTTTGATATCCCTATGGATTTCGATATCCCTATGGATTTCCATATCCATATCGATTTCGATATCCCTATGGATTTCGATATCCATATGGATTTCGATATCCATATGGATTTCGATATCCATATGGATTTCGATATCTATATCGATTTCGATATCCCTATAGACTTCGATATCCCTATTTATTTCGATATCCATATTGATTTTGATATCCCTATGGATTTTGATATCCTTATGTATTTCGATATTTATATTGATTTCGATATTCATATTGATCTGGATATCCATATCGATTTCGATATCCATATCGATTTCGATATCCCTATGAATTTCGATATCCCCATGGATGTCAATATCCATATCGATTTCGATACCCCTTGGATTTATATATCCATATGGATTTCGATAACCTTATCGATTTCGATATCCCTATGGATTTCGATATTCCTATGTATTTCGATATCCATATCGATTTCGATATCCATATCGATTTCGATATCCCCATGGATTTCGATATCCCTATGGATTTCGATATCCATATGGATATCGATATCCATATCGATTTCGATATCCATATCGATTTCGATATCCATATCGATTTCGATATCCACATCGATTTCGATATTCCTATGGATTTCGATATCCCCATGGATTTTAATATCCATATCGATTTCGATACCCCTTGGATTTCGATATCCATATGGATTTCGATATCCATATCGATTTCGATATCCATATCGATTTCGATATCCATATCGATTTCGATATCCATATCGATTTCGATATCCCTATGAATTTCGATATCCCAATGGATTTTAATATCCATATCGATTTCGATACCCCTTGGATTTCGATATCCATATGGATTTCGATATCCATATGGATTTCGATATCCATATCGATTTCGATATCCCTATGGATTTCGATATTCCTATGTATTTCGATATCTATATCGACTTCGATATCCCTATGGATTTTGATATCGATATGGATTTCGATATCCATATCGATTTCGATATCCATATCGATTTCAATATCCATATCGATTTCGATATCCATATCGATTTCGATATCCCTATATGTATTTCGATATCCCTATGGATTTCGGTATCCATATCGATTTCGATACCACATGTATTTCGATATCCATATGGATTTCGATTTCCATATCGATTTCGATATCCATATCGATTTCAATATCCCTATGGATTTCGATATCCCTATGGATTTCGATATCCATATCGATTTCGATATCACTATGGATTTCGATATCCCTATGGATTTCGATATCCCTATGGATTTCGATATCCCTATGGATTTCGATATCCATATCGATTTCGATATCCATATCGAACTCGATATTCCTATGGATTTCGATATCCATATGGATTTCGATATCCATATGGATTTCGATTTCTATATCGATTTCGATATCCCTATGGACTTCGATATCCTTATTTATTTCGATATCCATATCGATTTCGACATCCCTATGGATTTCGATATCCCAATGGATTTCGATATCCCTGTGGATTTCGATATCCATATGGATTTCGATATCTATATCGATTTCGATATCCATATCAATTTCGGTATTCATAAAGATTTCAATATCCATATCGATTTCGATATCCATATCGACTTAGATATCCCAATGGATTTCGATATCCCTATGGATTTCGATATCCATATCGATTTCGATATCCATATCGAACTCGATATTCCTATGGATTTCGATATCCATATGGATTTCGATATCCATATGGATTTCGATATCTATATCGATTTCGATATCCCTATGGACTTCGATATCCCTACTTATTTCGATATCCATATCGATTTCGACATCCCTATGGATTTCGATATCCCAATGGATTTCGATATCCCTATGGATTTCGATATCCATATGGATTTCGATATCTATATCGATTTCGATATCCATATCAATTTCGGTATTCATAAAGATTTCAATATCCATATCGATTTCGATATCCATATCGATTTCGATATCCCAATGGATTTCGATATCCCTATGGATTTCGATATCCATATCGATTTCGATACCACATGTATTTCGATATCCATATGGATTTCGATATCTATATCGATTTCGATATCCCTATGGACTTCGATATCCCTATTTATTTCGATATCCATATCGATTTCGACATCCCTATGGATTTCGATATCCCAATGGATTTCGATATCCCTATGGATTTCGATATCCATATCGATTTAGATATCCATATCGATTTCAATATCCATATCAATTTCGGTATTCATAAAGATTTCAATATCCATATCGATTTCGATATCCATATCGATTTCGATATCCATATCGATTTCGATTTCCCAATCGATTTCGATATCCATATCGATTTCGATATCCATATCGATTTCGATATCCATATCGATTTCGATATCCATATCGATTTCGATATCCATATCGATTTCGATATCCCTATGGATTTCGATATCCATATGGATTTGGATATCCCTATGGATTTCGATACTCATATGGATTTCGATATCCATATCGATTTCAATATCCATATCCATTTCGATATCCCTATGGATTTCGATATCCATATGGATTTCGATATCCATATCGATTTCGATATCCCTATATGTATTTCGATATCCCTATGGATTTCGATATCCATATCGATTTCGATACCACATGTATTTCGATATCCATATGGATTTCTATATCCATATCGATTTCGATATCCATATCGATTTCAATATCCCTATGGATTTCGATATCCCTATGGATTTCGATATCCATATCGATTTCGATATCCCTATGGATTTCGATATCCCTATGGATTTCGATATCCCTATGGATTTCTTTATCCATATCGATTTCGATATCCATATCGATTTCGATATCCATATCGATTTCGATATCCATATCGATTTCGATATCCCTATGAATTTCGATATCCCAATGGATTTTAATATCCATATCGATTTCGATACCATTTGGATTTCGATATCCATATGGATTTCGATATCCATATCGATTTCGATATCCCTATGGATTTCGATATTCCTATGTATTTCGATATCCATATCGACTTCGATATCCCTATGGATTTCGATATCGATATGGACTTCGATATCCATATGGATTTCGATATCTATATCGATTTCGATATCCCTATAGACTTCGATATCCCTATTTATTTCGATATCCATATCGATTTCGACATCCCTATGGATTTCGATATCCCAATGGATTTCGATATCCCTATGGATTTCGATATCCCTATGGATTTCAATATCCAAATCGATTTAGATATCCATATCGATTTCAATATCCATATCAATTTCGGTATTCATAAAGATTTCAATATCCATATCGATTTCGATATCCATATCGATTTCGATATCCCAATGGATTTCGATATCCATATTGATTTCGATATTCATATTGATCTCGATATCCAAATCGATTTCGATATCCATATCGATTTCGATATCCCTATGGATTTCAATATCCATACCAATTTCGATACCCCATATATTTCGAAATCCATATCGATTTCGATATCCATATCGATTTCGATATCCCTATGGATTTCGATATCCCTATGGATTTCGATATCCATATGGATTTCGACACTCATATGGATTTCGATATCCATATCGTTTTTAATATCCATATCCATTTCGATATCCCTATGGATTTCGATATCCATATGGATTTCTATATCCATATCGATTTCGATATCCATATCGATTTCGATATTCATATCGATTTCGATATCCATATCGATTTCGATATCCATATCGATTTCGATATCCATATCGATTTCGATATCCATACCAATTTCGATACCCCATATATTTCGAAATCCATATCGATTTCGATATCCATATCGATTTCGATATCCCTATGGATTTCGATATCCCTATGGATTTCGATATCCATATGGATTTCGATATCCATATGGATTTCGATACTCATATGGATTTCGATATCCATATCGTTTTCAATATCCATATCCATTTCGATATCCCTTTGATTTCGATATCCATATGGATTTCGATATCCATATCGATTTCGATATCCATATCGATTTCGATATCCATATCGATTTCGATATCCATATCGATTTCGATATCCATATCGATTTCGATATCCATATCGATTTCGATATCCCTATGGATTTCGATATCGATATGGATTTCGATATCCATATCGATTTCGATATCCATATCGATTTCGACATCCCTATGGATTTCGATATCCCAATGGATTTCGATATCCCTATGGATTTCGATATCCCTATGGATTTCAATATCCAAATCGATTTAGATATCCATATCGATTTCAATATCCATATCAATTTCGGTATTCATAAAGATTTCAATATCCATATCGATTTCGATATCTCAATGGATTTCGATATCCATATTGATTTCGATATTCATATTGATCTCGATATCCAAATCGATTTCGATATCCATATCGATTTCGATATCCCTATGGATTTCAATATCCATACCAATTTCGATACCCCATATATTTCGAAATCCATGTCGATTTCGATATCCATATCGATTTCGATATCCCTATGGATTTCGATATCCCTATGGATTTCGATATCCATATCGATTTCGATATCCCTATGGATTTCGATATCCATATGGATTTCGATATCCATATGGATTTCGATATCCATATGGATTTCGATATCCATATGGATTTCGATATCTATATCGATTTCGATATCCCTATAGACTTCGATATCCCTATTTATTTCGATATCCATATCGATTTCGATATCCCTATGGATTTCGATATCCATATGTATTTCGATATTTATATTGATTTCGATATTCATATTGATCTGGATATCCATATCGATTTCGATATCCATATCGATTTCGATATCCTTATGAATTTCGATATCCCCATGGATGTCAATATCCATATCGATTTCGATACCCCTTGGATTTATCGATATCCATATGGATTTCGATATCCATATCGATTTCGATATCCCTATGGATTTCGATATTCCTATGTATTTCGATATCCATATCGATTTCGATATCCATATCGATTTCGATATCCATATCGATTTCGATATCCCCATGGATTTCGATATCCGTATGGATTTCGATATCCATATGGATATCGATATCCATATCGATTTCGATATCCATATCGATTTCGATATCCATATCGATTTCGATATCCACATCGATTTCGATATCCCTATGAATTTCGATATCCCCATGGATTTTAATATCCATATCGATTTCGATATCCCTATGGATTTCGATATCCATATGGATTTCGATATCCATATCGATTTCGATATCCATATCGATTTCGATATCCCTATGAATTTCGATATCCCCATGGATTTTAATATCCATGGGGATTTCCATATGGATTTCGATATCCATATGGATTTCGATATCCATATCGATTTCGATATCCCTATGGATTTCGATATTCCTATGTATTTCGATATCCATATCGACTTCGATATCCCTATGGATTTTGATATCGATATGGATTTCGATATCCATATCGATTTCGATATCCATATCGATTTCGATATCCATATCGAATTCGATATCCACATCGACTTCGATATCCCTATGAATTTCGATATCCCCATGGATTTCAATATCCATATCGATTTCGATACCCCTTGGATTTCGATATACATATGGATTTCGATATCCATATCGATTTCGATATTCCTATGTATTTCGATATCCATATCGATTTCGATATCCCTATGGATATCGATATGGATTTCGATATCCATATCGATTTCGATATCCCTATGGATTTCGATATCCATATGGATTTCGATATCCTTATGGATTTCGATATCTATATCGATTTCGGTATCCCTTTAGACTTCGATATCCCTATTTATTTCGATATCCATATCGATTTTGACATCCCTATGGATTTCGATATCCCAATGGATTTCGATATCCCTATGGATTTCGATATCCCTATGGATTTAGATATCCATATCGATTTCAATATCCATATCAATTTCGGTATTCATAAAGATTTCAATATCCATATCGATTTCGATATCCCAATGGATTTCGATATCCATATGGATTTCGATATTCATATTGATCTCGATATCCATATCGATTTCGATATCCATATCGATTTCGATATCCCTATGAATTTCGATATCCCCATGGATTTCAATATCCACATCGATTTCGATACCCCTTGGATTTCGATATCCATATGGATTTCGATATCCATATCGATTTCGATATCCCTATGGATTTCGATACTCTTATGTATTTCGATATCCATATCGATTTCGATATCCCAATGGATTTCGATATCCCTATGGATTTCGATATCCCTATGGATTTCGATATCCATATCGACTTAGATATCCATATCGATTTCAATATTATGGATATTATATTATATGGATATATCAATTGCGGTATTCGATATCCCCATGGATTTCAATATCCACATCGATTTCGATACCCCTTGGATTTCGATATCCATATGGATTTCGATATCCATATCGATTTCGATATCCCTATGGATTTCGATATTCTTATGTATTTCGATATCCATATCGATTTCGATATCCCTATGGATATCGATATCGATATGGACTTCGATATCCATATCGATTTCGATATCCATATCGGTTTCGATATCCATATCGATTTCGATATCCATATCGATTTCGATATCCCTATGGATTTCGATATCCCTATGGATTTCGATATCCATATCGATTTCGATATCCCTATGGATTTCGATATCCATATGGATTTCGATATCAATATGGATTTCGATATCTACATCGATTTCGATATCCCTATAGACTTCGATATCCCTATTTATTTCGATATCCATATCGATTTCGATATCCCTATGGATTTCGATATCCATATGTATTTCGATATTTATATTGATTTCGATATTCATATTGATCTTGATATCCATATCGATTTCGATATCCCCATGGATGTCAATATCCACATCGATTTCGATATCCATTGGATTTCGATATCCATATGGATTTCGATATCCATATCGACTTCGATATCCCTATGGATTTCGATATTCCTATGTATTTCGATATCCACATCGATTTCGATATCCCTATGAATTTCGATATCGATATGGATTTTAATATCCATATCGATTTCGATACCCCTCGGATTTCGATATCCATATGGATTTCGATATCCATATCAATTTCGATATCTCTATGGATTTCGAAATTCCTATGTATTTCGATATCCATATCGATTTCGATATCCCTATGGATTTCGATATCGATATGGATTTCGATATCCATATCGATTTCGATATCCATATCGATTTCGATAACCATATCGATTTCGATATTTATATCGATTTCGATATACATATCGATTTCGATATCCATATCGATTTCGATATCCCTATGAATTTCGATATCCCAATGGATTTTGATATCCATATCGATTTCGATACCCCTATGGATTTCGATATCCATATGGATTTTGATATCCATATCGATTTCGAAATCCCTATGGATTTCGATATTCCTATGTATTTCGATATCCATATCGACTTCGATATCCCTATGGATTTCGATATCGATATGGATTTCGATATCCATATCGATTTCGATATCCATATCGATTTCGATATCCATATCGATTTCGAAATCCCTATGGTTTTCGATATCCATATGGATTTCGATATCTATATCGATTTCGATATCCCTATAGACTTCAATATCCCTATTTATTTCGATATCCATATCGATTTCGACATCCCTATGGATTTCGATATCCCAATGGATTTCGATATCCCTATGGATTTCGATATCCCTATGGATTTCGATATCCATATCGATTTAGATATCCATATCGATTTCAATATCCATATCAATTTCGGTATACATAAAGATTTCATAATCCATATCGATTTCGATATCCCTATGGATTTCGATATCGATATGGATTTCGATATTCATATTGATCTCGATATCCATATCGATTTCGATATCCATATGGATTTCGATATTCCTATGTATTTCGATATCCATATCGATTTCGATATTCATATTGATCTCGATATCCATATCGATTTCGATATCCCTATGGATATCGATATCGATATGGATTTCGATATCCATATCGATTTCGATATCCCTATGGATTTCGATATCCATATGGATTTCGATATTCCTATGTATTTCGATATCCATAACGATTTCGATATCCCTATGGATATCGATATCGATATGGATTTCGATATCCATATCGATTTCGATATCCCTATGGATTTCGATATCCATATGGATTTCGATATCCCAATGGATTTCGATATCCCTATGGATTTCGATATCCCTATGGATTTCGATACCCATATCGATTTAGATATCCATATCGATTTCAATGTCCATATCAATTTCGGTATTCATAAAGATTTCAATATCCATATCGATTTCGATATTACTATGGATTTCGATATTCCTATGTATTTCGATATCCATATCGATTTCGATATCCCTATGGATATCGATATCGATATGGATTTCGATATCCATATCGATTTCGATATCCCTATGGATTTCGATATCCATATGGATTTCGATATTCCTATGTATTTCGATATCCATATCGATTTCGATATCCCTATGGATATCGATATCGATATGGATTTCGATATCCATATCGATTTCGATATCCCTATGGATTTCGATATCCATATGGATTTCGATATCCCAATGGATTTCGATATCCCTATGGATTTCGATATCCCTATGGATTTCGATACCCATATCGATTTAGATATCCATATCGATTTCAATGTCCATATCAATTTCGGTATTCATAAAGATTTCAATATCCATATCGATTTCGATATTACTATGGATTTCGACATCCATATGGATTTCGATATTCCTATGTATTTCGATATCCATATCGATTTCGATATCCATATCGATTTCGATATCCATATCGATTTCGATATTCATATTGATCTCGATATCCATATCGATTTCGATATCCATATGGATTTCGATATCCCAATGGATTTCGATATCCCTATGGATTTCGATATCCCTATGGATTTCGATACCCATATCAATTTAGATATCCATATCGATTTCAATGTCCATATCAATTTCGGTATTCATAAAGATTTCAATATCCATATCGATTTCGATATTACTATGGATTTCGATATCCATATGGATTTCGATATTCCTATGTATTTCGATATCCATATCGATTTCGATATCCCTATGGATATCGATATCGATATGGATTTCGATATCCATATCGATTTCGATATCCATATCGATTTCGATATCCATATGGATTTCGATATTCCTATGTATTTCGATATCCATATCGATTTCGATATCCCTATGGATATCGATATCGATATGGATTTCGATATCCATATCGATTTCGATATCCCTATGGATTTCGATATCCATATGGATTTCGATATACATATGGATTTCGATATCCATATCGATTTCGATATCCCTATGGATTTCGATATTCCTATGTATTTCGATATCCATATCGATTTCGATATCCCTATGGATATCGATATCGATATGGATTTCGATATCCATATCGATTTCGATATCCCTATGGATTTCGATATCCATATGGATTTCGATATTCCTATGTATTTCGATATCCATATCGATTTCGATATCCCTATGGATATCGATATCGATATGGATTTCGATATCCATATCGATTTCGATATCCCTATGGATTTCGATATCCATATGGATTTCGATATTCCTATGTATTTCGATATCCATATCGATTTCGATATCCCTATGGATATCGATATCGATATGGATTTCGATATCCATATCGATTTCGATATCCCTATGGATTTCGATATCCATATGGATTTCGATATCCCAATGGACTTCGATATCCCTATGGATTTCGATATCCCTATGGATTTCGATACCCATATCGATTTAGATATCCATATCGATTTCAATGTCCATATCAATTTCGGTATTCATAAAGATTTCAATATCCATATCGATTTCGATATCCCAATGGATTTCGATATCCATATGGATTTCGATATTCATATTGATCTCGATATCCATATCGATTTCGATATCCATATCGATTTCGATATCCATATCGATTTCGATATTCATATTGATCTCGATATCCATATCGATTTCGATATCCATATCGATTTCGATATCCCTATGAATTTCGATATCCCCATGGATTTCAATATCCACATCGATTTCGATACCCCTTGGATTTCGATATCCATATGGATTTCGATATCCATATCGATTTCGATATCCCTATGGATTTCGATATTCCTATGTATTTCGATATCCATATCGATTTCGATATCCCTATGGATATCGATATCGATATGGATTTCGATATCCATATCGATTTAGATATCCATATCCATTTCGATATCCATATCGATTTCGATATCCATATCGAATTCGATATGGATATCGAAATCCATATCCATATATCGAATTCGATATCCCTATGGATTTCGATATCCATATGGATTTCGATATCCATATGGATTTCGATATCTATATCGATTTCGATATCCCTATAGACTTCGATATCCATATCGATTTCGACATCCCTATGGATTTCGATATCCCAATGGATTTCGATATCCCTATGGATTTCGATATCCCTATGGATTTCGATATCCATATCGATTTAGATATCCATATCGATTTCAATATCCATATCAATTTCGGTATTCATAAAGATTTCAATATCCATATCGATTTCGATATCCATATCGATTTCGATATCCCAATGGATTTCGATATCCATATGGATTTCGATATTCATATTGATCTCGATATCCATATCGATTTCGATATCCCTATGGATTTCAATATCCATACCAATTTCGATACCCCATATATTTCGAAATCCATATCGATTTCGATATCCATATCGATTTCGATATCCATATCGATTTCGATATCCATATCGATTTCGATATCCCTATGGATTTCGATATCCCTATGGATTTCGATATCCATATCGATTTCGATATCCCTATGGATTTCGATATCCATATAGATTTCGATATCCATATGGATTTCGATATTTATATTGATTTCGATATTCATATTGATCTCGATATCCATATCGATTTCGATATCCATATCGATTTCGATATCCCTACGAATTTCGATTTCCCCATGGATTTCAATATCCATATCGATTTCGATACCCCTTGGGATATCGAAATCGATATGGATATCGAAATCCTTATCGATATCGATATCCATAGGGATATCGAAATCGATATGGATATCGAAATACATAGGAATATCGAAATCCATACGGATATCGAAATCGATATGGATATCGAAATCGATATGGATATCGAAATCGATATGGATTTCGAAATATATGGGGTATCGAAATTGGTATGGATATTGAAATCGATATGGATATCGAAATCGATATGGATATCGAAATACATAGGAATATCGAAATCCATAGGGATATCGAAATCGATATGGATATCGAAATCCATATGTATATCGAAATCCAAGGGGTATCGAAATCGATATGGATATTGAAATCCATGGGGAAATCGAAATTCGTAGGGATATCGAAATCGATATGGATATCGAAATCGATATGGATATCGAGATCAATATGAATATCGAAATCAATATAAATATCGAAATCCATATGGATATCGAAATCCATATGGATATCGAAATCCATAGGGATATCGAAATCGATATGGATATCGAAATCCATAGGGATATCGAAATCCATAGGGATATCGAAATCGATATGGATATCGAAATCGATATGGATATCGAAATCGATATGGATATCGAAATCGATATGGATATCGAAATCGATATGGATTTCGAAATATATGGGGTATCGAAACTGGTATGGATATTGAAATCCATAGGGATATCGAAATCGATATGGATATCGAAATCGATATGGATATCGAGATCAATATGAATATCGAAATCCATATGGATATCGAAATCCATTGGGATATCGAAATCGATATGGATATCGAAATCGATATGGATATTGAAATCTTTATGAATACCGAAATTGATATGGATATTGAAATCGATATGGATATCTAAATCGATATGGATATCGAAATCCATAGGGATATCGAAATCCATAGGGATATCGAAATCCATTGGGATATCGAAATCCATAGGGATGTCGAAATCGATATGGCTATCGAAGTCTATAGGGATATTGAAATCGATATAGATATCGAAATCCATATGGATATCGAAATCCATAGGGATATCGAAATCCATTGGGATATCGAAATCCATAGGGATGTCGAAATCGATATGGATATCGAAGTCTATAGGGATATCGAAATCGATATAGATATCGAAATCCATATGGATATCGAAATCCATATGGATATCGAAATCCATATGTATATCGAAATCCATAGGGATATCGAATTCGATATATGGATATGGATTTCGATATCCATATCGAATTCGATATGGATATCGAAATCGATATGGATATCGAAATGGATATGGATATCTAAATCGATATGGATATCGAAATCCATATCGATATCGATATCCATAGGGATATCGAAATCGATATGGATATCGAAATACATAGGAATATCGAAATCCATAGGGATATCGAAATCGATATGGATATCGAAATCCATATGGATATCGAAATCCAAGGGGTATCGAAATCGATGTGGATATTGAAATCCATGGGGATATCGAAATTCATAGGGATATCGAAATCGATATGGATATCGAAATCGATATGGATATCGAGATCAATATGAATATCGAAATCGATATGGATATCGAAATCGATATGGATATCGAAATCGATATGGATATCGAGATCAATATGAATATCGAAATCCATATGGATATCGAAATCCATTGGGATATCGAAATCGATATGGATATTGAAATCTTTATGAATACCGAAATTGATATGGACATTGAAATCGATATGGATATCTAAATCGATATGGGTATCGAAATCCATAGGGATATCGAAATCCATTGGGATATCGAAATCCATATGGATATCGAAATCCATAGGGATATCGAAATCGATATGGATATCGAAATCCATATCGATATCGATATCCATAGGGATATCGAAATCGATATGGATATCGAAATACATAGGAATATCGAAATCCATATGGATATCGAAATCCATAGGGATATCGAAATCGATATGGATATCGAAATCCATATCGATATCGATATCCATAGGGATATCGAAATCGATATGGATATCGAAATACATAGGAATATCGAAATCCATATGGATATCGAAATCCATAGGGATATCGAAATCGATATGGATATCGAAATCCATATCGATATCGATATCCATAGGGATATCGAAATCGATATGGATATCGAAATACATAGGAATATCGAAATCCATAGGGATATCGAAATCGATATGGATATCGAAATCCATATGTATATCGAAATCCATATGGATATCGAAATCCATAGGGATATCGAAATCGATATGGATATCGAAATCCATATCGATATCGATATCCATAGGGATATCGAAATCGATATGGATATCGAAATACATAGGAATATCGAAATCCATATGGATATCGAAATCCATAGGGATATCGAAATCGATATGGATATCGAAATCCATATCGATATCGATATCCATAGGGATATCGAAATCGATATGGATATCGAAATACATAGGAATATCGAAATCCATATGGATATCGAAATCCATAGTAATATCGAAATCGATATGGATATTGAAATCTTTATGAATACCGAAATTGATATGGACATTGAAATCGATATGGATATCTAAATCGATATGGGTATCGAAATCCATAGGGATATCGAAATCCATAGGGATATCGAAATCCATTGGGATATCGAAATCCATATGGATATCGAAATCCATAGGGATATCGAAATCGATATGGATATCGAAATCCATATCGATATCGATATCCATAGGGATATCGAAATCGATATGGATATCGAAATACATAGGAATATCGAAATCCATATGGATGTCGAAATCCATAGTAATATCGAAATCGATATGGATATTGAAATCTTTATGAATACCGAAATTGATATGGACATTGAAATCGATATGGATATCTAAATCGATATGGGTATCGAAATCCATAGGGATATCGAAATCCATAGGGATATCGAAATCCATTGGGATATCGAAATCGATATGGATATCGAAATCCATAGGGATATCGAAATCGATATGGATATCGAAATCCATATCGATATCGATATCCATAGGGATATCGAAATCGATATGGATATCGAAATACATAGGAATATCGAAATCCATATGGATATCGAAATCCATAGGGATATCGAAATCGATATGGATATCGAAATCCATATCGATATCGATATCCATAGGGATATCGAAATCGATATGGATATCGAAATACATAGGAATATCGAAATCCATAGTAATATCGAAATCGATATGGATATTGAAATCTTTATGAATACCGAAATTGATATGGACATTGAAATCGATATGGATATCTAAATCGATATGGGTATCGAAATCCATAGGGATATCGAAATCCATAGGGATATCGAAATCCATTGGGATATCGAAATCCATATGGATATCGAAATCCATAGGGATATCGAAATCGATATGGATATCGAAATCCATATCGATATCGATATCCATAGGGATATCGAAATCGTTATGGATATCGAAATACATAGGAATATCGAAATCCATATGGATATCGAAATCCATAGGGATATCGAAATCGATATGGATATCGAAATCCATATCGATATCGATATCCATATTTCGATATTTATATTGATTTCGATATTCATATTGATCTGGATATCCATATCGATTTCGATATCCATATCGATTTCGATATCCCTATGAATTTCGATATCCCCATGGATGTCAATATCCATATCGATTTCGATACCCCTTGGATTTATATATCCATATGGATTGCGATATCCATATCGATTTCGATATCCCCATGGATTTCGATATCCCTATGGATTTCGATATCCATATGTATTTCGATATCCATATCGATTTCGATATCCATATCGATTTCGATATCCACATCGATTTCGATATCCCTATGAATTTCGATATCCCCATGGATTTTAATATCCATATCGATTTCGATACCCCTTGGATTTCGATATCCACATGGATTTCGATATCCATATCGATTTCGATATCCATATCGATATCGATATCCCTATGAACTTCGATATCCCCATGGATTTTAATATCCATATCGATTTCGATACCCCTTGGATTTCGATATCCATATGGATTTCGTTATCCATATCGATTTCGATATCCCTATGGATTTCGATATTCCTATGTATTTCGATATCCATATGGATTTCGATATTTATATTGATTTCGATATCCATATTGATCCCAATATCCATATCAATTTCGATATCCATATCGATTTCGATACCTCATGTATTTCGATATCCATATGGATTTCGATATCCCTATGGATTTCGATATCCCTATGGATTTCGATATCCATATCGATTTCGATATCCCTATGGATTTCGATATCCATATGGATTTCGATATCCATATGGATTTCGATATCCATATGGATTTCGATATTTATATTGATTTCGATATCCCTATGGATTTCGATATCCATATCGATTTCGATATCCATATCGATTTCGATATCCCAATGGATTTCGATATCCATATCGATTTCGATATCCCTATGGATTTCAATATCCATACCAATTTCGATACCCCATATATTTCGAAATCCATATCGATTTCGATATCCATATCGATTTCGATATCCATATCGATTTCGATATCCATATCGATTTCGATATCCATATGGATTTCGATATCCATATCGATTTCGATATCCATACGGATTTCGATATCCCTATGGATTTCGATATCCCTATGGATTTCGATATCCATATCGATTTCGATATCCCTATGGATTTCGATATCCATATAGATTTCGATATCCATATGGATTTCGATATCCATATGGATTTCGATATCCATATGGATTTCGATATCCATATGGATTTCGATATCTATATCGATTTCGATATCCCTATAGACTTCGATATCCCTATTTATTTCGATATCCATATCGATTTCGATATCCCTATGGATTTCGATATCCATATGTATTTCGATATTTATATTGATTTCGATATTCATATTGATCTGGATATCCATATCGATTTCGATATCCATATCGATTTCGATATCCCTATGAATTTCGATATCCCCATGGATGTCAATATCCATATCGATTTCGATACCCCTTGGATTTATATATCCATATGGATTTCGATATCCATATCGATTTCGATATCCCCATGGATTTCGATATCCCTATGGATTTCGATATCCATATGTATTTCGATATCCATATCGATTTCGATATCCATATCGATTTCGATATCCACATCGATTTCGATATCCCTATGAATTTCGATATCCCCATGGATTTTAATATCCATATCGATTTCGATACCCCTTGGATTTCGATATCCACATGGATTTCGATATCCATATCGATTTCGATATCCATATCGATATCGATATCCCTATGAACTTCGATATCCCCATGGATTTTAATATCCATATCGATTTCGATACCCCTTGGATTTCGATATCCATATGGATTTCGTTATCCATATCGATTTCGATATCCCTATGGATTTCGATATTCCTATGTATTTCGATATCCATATCGATTTCGATATCCCTATGTATTTCGATATCGATATGGATTTCGATATCCATATCGATTTCGATATCCATATCGATTTCGATATCCATATCGATTTCGATATCCCTATGAATTTCGATATCCCAATGGATTTTAATATCCATATCGATTTCGATACCTCTTGTATTTCGATATCCATATGGATTTCGATATCCATATCGATTTCGATATCCCTATGGATTTCGATATTCCTATGTTTTTCGATATCCATATCGACTTCGATATCCCTATGGATTCGATATCGATATGGATTTCGATATCCATATCGATTTCGATATCCATATCGATTTCGATATCCATATCGATTTCGATATCCCTATGGATTTCGATATCCATATGGATTTCGATATCCATATGGATTTCGATATCTATATCGATTTCGATATCCCTATAGACTTCGATATCCCTATTTATTTCGATATCCATATCGATTTCGACATCCCTAAGGATTTCGATATCCCTATGGATTTCGATATCCATATCGATTTAGATATCCCTGTGGATTTCGATATCCATATGGATTTGGATATCCCTATGGATTTCGATACTCATATGGATTTCGATATCCATATCGATTTCAATATCCATATCCATTTCGATATCCCTATGGATTTCGATATCCATATGGATTTCGATATCCATATCGATTTCGATATCCATATCGATTTCGATATCCCTATGAATTTCGATATCCCCATGGATTTTAATATCCATATCGATTTCGATACCCCTTGGATTTCGATACCCCTTGGATTTCGATATCCATATCGACTTCGATATCCCTATGGATTTCGATATCGATATGGATTTCGATATCCATATCGATTTCGATATCCATATCGATTTCGATATCCATATCGATTTCGATATCCATATCGATTTCGATATCCCTATGGATTTCGATATTCCTATGTATTTCGATATCCATATCGATTTCGATATCCATATCGATTTCGATATCCCTATGAATTTCGATATCCCCATGGATTTTAATATCCATATGGATTTCGATACCCCTTGGATTTCGATATCCATATCGACTTCGATATCCCTATGGATTTCGATATCGATATGGATTTCGATATCCATATCGATTTCGATATCCATATCGATTTCGATATCCCTATGGATTTCGATATTTCTATGTATTTCGATATCCATATCGACTTCGATATCCCTATGGATTTCGATATCGATATGGATTTCGATATCCATATGGATTTCGATATCTATATCGATTTCGATATCCCTATAGACTTCGATATCCCTATTTAATTCGATATCCCTATGGATTTCGATATTCCTATGTATTTCGATATCCATATCGATATCGATATCCCCGTGGATTTCTATATCCCTATGGATTTCGATATCCATATCGATTTCGATATCCCTGTGGATTTCGATATCCATATGGATTTGGATATCCCTATGGATTTCGATACTCATATGGATTTCGATATCCATATCGATTTCAATATCCATATCCATTTCGATATCCCTATGGATTTCGATATCCATATCAATTTCAATATCCATAACGATTTCAATATCCATATCGATTTCGATATCCCTATGGATTTCGATATCCATTTCGATTTCGGTATCCCTATGGATTTCGAAATCGATATGGATATTGAAATCGATAAGGATACCGAAATTAATATGGATATCGAAATCCATAGGGATATCGAAATTGATATGAATATCGAAATCCATAGGGATATCGAAATCCATAGGGATATCGAAATCGATATGGATATCGAAATCGATTTGGATATAGAAATCGATATGGATATCGAAATCGATATGGATATCGAAATCCATAGGGATTTCGAAATCCATAGGGATATCGAAATCGAGATGGATATCGAAATCGATATGGATATCAAAATCCATAAGGATATCGAAATCCATAGGGATATCAAAATCCATAGGGATATCGAAATCCATAGGGATATCGAAATCGATATGGATATCGAAATCCATATGGATATCGAAATCCATAGGGTATCGAAATCGATATGAATATTGAAAACCATAGGGATATCGAAATCGATATGGATATCGAAATCGATATGGATATCGAAATCGATATGGATATCGAAATCGATATGGATATCGAAATCGATATGGATATCGAAATCGAAATGGATATCGAAATCGATATGGATATCGAAATCCATATCGATATCGAAATCCATAGGGATATCGAAATCGATATGGATATCGAAATACATAAGGATATCGAAATCCATAGGGATATCGAAATCGATGTGGATATCGAAATCCATATGGATATCGAAATCCAAGGGGTATCGAAATCGATATGGATATTGAAATCCATGGGAATATCGAAATTCATAGGGATATCGAAATCGATATGGATATCGAAATCGATATGTATATCGAGATCGCTATGAATATCGAAATCCATATGGATATCGAAATCCATAGGGATATCGAAATCGAAATGGATATCGAAATCCAAAGCGATATCGAAATCGATAGGGATATCGAAATCGATATGGACATCGAAATCCATAGGGATATCGAAATCGATATGGATATCGAAATCCATATGGATATCGAAATCGATATGTATATCGAAATCCATATGGATATTGAAATCCATGGGGATATCGAAATTCATAGGGATATCGAAATCGATATTGATATCGAAATCGATATGGATATCGAAATCGATATGGATATCGAAATCGATATGGATATTGAAATCCAAAGGGATATCGAAATCGATATGGATAACGAATTCTATATCCATATCGATTTCGATATCTATATCGATATCGAAATCCCCATGGATTTCGATATCCCTATGGAATTCGATATCCATATCGATATCCCTGTGGATTTCGATATCCATATGGATTTGGATATCCCTATGGATTTCGATACTCATATGTATTTCGATATCCTTATCGATTTCAATATCCATATCCATTTCGATATCCCTATGGATTTCGATATCCATATGGATTTCGATATCCATATCGATTTCGATATCCCTATATGTATTTCGATATCCCTATGGATTTCGATATCCATATCGATTTCGATACCTCATGTATTTCGATATCCATATGGATTTCGATATCCATATCGATTTCGATATCCATATCGATTTCAATATCCCTATGGATTTCGATATCCCTATGGATTTCGATATCCATATCGATTTCGATATCCCTATGGATTTCGATATCCCTATGGATTTCGATATCCCTATGGATTTCGATATCCATATCGATTTCGATATCCCTATGGATTTCGATATCTATATGGATTTCGATATCCATATGGATTTCGATATTTATATTGATTTTGATATTCATATTGATCTTAATATCCATATCAATTTCGATATCCATATCGATTTCGATATCCCTATGAATTTCGATATCCCCATGGATTTCAATATCCATATCGATTTCGATACCCCTTGGATTTCGATATCCATATGGATTTCGATATCCATATCGATTTCGATATCCCTATGGATTTCGATATTCCTATGTATTTCGATATCCATATCGATTTCGATATCCATATGGATTTCGATATCGATATGGATTTCGATATCCATATCGATTTCGATATCCATATCGATTTCGATAACCATATCGATTTCGATATCCCTATGGATTTCGATATCCATATGGATTTCGATATTTATATTGATTTCAATATTCATATTGATCTCGATATCCATATCGATTTCGATATCCCAATGAATTTCGATTTCCCCATGGATTTCAATATCCATATCGATTTCGATACCCCTTGGATTTCGATATACATATGGATTTCGATATCCATATCGATTTCGATATCCCTATGGATTTCGATATTCCTATGTATTTCGATATCCATATCGATTTCGATATCCCTATGGATATCGATATCGATATGGATTTCGATATCCATATCGATTTCGATATCCCTATGGATTTCGATATCCATATGGATTTCGATATCCATATGGATTTCGATATCCATATGGATTTCGATATCGATATGGATATTGAAATCTTTATGAATACCGAAATTGATATGGACATTGAAATCGATATGGATATCTAAATCGATATGGGTATCGAAATCCATAGGGATATCGAAATCCATTGGGATATCGAAATCCATATGGATATCGAAATCCATAGGGATATCGAAATCGATATGGATATCGAAATCCATATCGATATCGATATCCATAGGGATATCGAAATCGATATGGATATCGAAATACATAGGAATATCGAAATCCATATGGATATCGAAATCCATAGGGATATCGAAATCCATAGGGATATCGAAATCCATTGGGATATCGAAATCCATATGGATATCGAAATCCATAGGGATATCGAAATCGATATGGATATCGAAATCCATATCGATATCGATATCCATAGGGATATCGAAATCGTTATGGATATCGAAATACATAGGAATATCGAAATCCATATGGATATCGAAATCCATATCGATATCGATATCCATAGGGATATCGAAATCGATGTGGATATCGAAATACATAGGAATATCGAAATCCATATGGATATCGAAATCCATAGTAATATCGAAATCGATATGGATATTGAAATCTTTATGAATACCGAAATTGATATGGACATTGAAATCGATATGGATGTCTAAATCGATATGGGTATCGAAATCCATAGGGATATCGAAATCCATAGGGATATCGAAATCCATTGGGATATCGAAATCCATATGGATATCGAAATCCATAGGGATATCGAAATCGATATGGATATCGAAATACATAGGAATATCGAAATCCATATGGATATCGAAATCCATAGGGATATCGAAATCGATATGGATATCGAAATCCATATCGATATCGATATCCATAGGCATATCGAAATCGATATGGATATCGAAATACATAGGAATATCGAAATCCATATGGATATCGAAATCCATAGGGATATCGAAATCGATATGGATATCGAAATCCATATCGATATCGATATCCATAGGGATATCGAAATCGATATGGATATCGAAATAAATAAGGATATCGAAGTCTATAGGGATATCGAAATCGATATAGATATCGAAATCCATATGGATATCGAAATCGATATGAATATCGAAATCCATAGGGATATCGAAATCCATAGGGATATCGAAATCGATATGGATATCGAAATCGATTTGGATATAGAAATCGATATGGATATCGAAATCGATATGGATATCGAAATACATAGGAATATCGAAATCCATAGGGATATCGAAATCGATATGGATATCGAAATCGATTTGGATATAGAAATCGATATGGATATCGAAATCGATATGGATATCGAAATACATAGGAATATCGAAATCCATAGGGATATCGAAATCGATATGGATATCGAAATCGATTTGGATATAGAAATCGATATGGATATCGAAATCGATATGGATATCGAAATACATAGGAATATCGAAATCCATAGGGATGTCGAAATCGATATGGATATCGAAATCCATATGGATATCGAAATCCAAGGGGTATCGAAATCGATATGGATATTGAAATCCATGGGGATATCGAAATTCATAGGGATATCGAAATCGATATGGATATCGAAATTGATATGGATATTAAGATCAATATGAATATCAAAATCAATATAAATATCGAAATCCATATGGATATCGAAATCGATATGGATATCGAAATCGATTTGGATATAGAAATCGATATGGATATCGAAATCGATATGGATATCGAAATACATAGGAATATCGAAATCCATAGGGATGTCGAAATCGATATGGATATCGAAATCCATATGGATATCGAAATCCAAGGGGTATCGAAATCGATATGGATATTGAAATCCATGGGGATATCGAAATTCATAGGGATATCGAAATCGATATGGATATCGAAATTGATATGGATATTAAGATCAATATGAATATCAAAATCAATATAAATATCGAAATCCATATGGATATCGAAATCCATATAGATATCGAAATCCATAGGGATATCGAAATCGATATGGATATCGAAATCCATAGGGATATCGAAATCCATAGGGATATCGAAATCCATAGGGATATCGAAATCGATATGGATATCGAAATCCATAGGGATATCGAAATCCATAGGGATATTGAAATCGATATGGATATCGAAATCGATATGGATATCGAAATCCATATGGATATCGAAATACATGAGGTATCGAAATCGATATGGATATCGAAATCCATAGGGATATCGAAATACATATAGGGATATCGAAATCGATATGGATATCGAAATCCATATGGATATCGAAATCCATAGGGATATCGAAATGGATATGGATATTGAAATCGATAAGGATATCGAAATACATATGAGTATCGAAATCCATAGGGATATCCAAATCCATATGGATATCGAAATCCACAGGGATATCGATATCGATATGGATATCGAATTCCATAGGGATATCGAAATCCATGGGGATTTCGATATCGATATAGATATCGAAATCGATATGGATATAGAATTCGTTATCCATATCGATTTCGATATCCCTTTGGATTTCAATATCCATATCGATTTCGATATCCATATCGATTTCGATATCCATATCGATTTCGATATCACATATCGATTTCGATATCCCTATGGATTTCGATATTCATATCGATTTCGATATCCTATGATTTCGATATTCATATCGATTTCGATATCCCTATGGATTTCGATGTCCATATCGATTTCGATATCCCTATCGATTTCGATATCGCTTTGGATTTCGATATCCATTTCGATTTCGATATCCCTATGGATTTCGATATCCATATGGATTTCGATATTCATAGCGATCTCGATATACATATCAATTTCGATATCCATATCGATTTCGATATCCCTATGAATTTCGATATTCCCATGGATTTCAATATCCATATCGATTTCGATACCCCTTGGATTTCGATATCCATATGGATTTCGATATCCACATCGATTTCGATATCCCTATGGATTTCGATATCCTTATGTATTTCGATATCCATATCGATTTCGATATCCCTATGGATTTCGATATCGATATGGATTTCGATATCCATATCGATTTCGATATCCATTTCGATTTCGATATCCATATCGATTTAGATATCCATATCGATTTCGATATCCATATCGATTTCGATATCCATATCGATTTCGATATCCATATCGATTTCGATATCCATATCGATTTCGATATCCCTATGGTTTTCAATATTCATATCGATTTCGATACCCTATGGATTTCGATATCCATATGGATTTCGATATCCCTATGGATTTTGATATCCCTATGGATTTCGATATCCTTATGGATTTTGATATCCATATCGATTTCGATATCCATCTCGATTTCGATATCCCTATGGATTTCGAAATCCCTATGGATTTCGATATCCATATCGATTTCGATATCCATATCGATTTCTTTATCCAAATCGATTTCGATATCCATATCGATTTCGATATCCCTATGGATTTCGATATCCCTATGGATTTCGATATCCCTATGGATTTCGATATTCGATATTCGATATCCCTATGGATTTCGATATCCATATTAATTTCGGTATCCTTATCGATTTCAATATCCATATCGATTTCGAAATCCATAGGGATACCGAAATCGAAATGGATATCGAAATCCATAGGGATATCGAAATCGATATGGATATTGAAATCGTTATGGATATTGAAATTGATATGGATATCGAAATCCATAGGGATATCGAAATGGATATGGATATTGAAATCGATATGGATATCGAAATCCATATGAGTATCGAAATCCATAGGGATATCCAAATCCATATGGATATCGAAATCCACAGGGATATCGAAATCGATATGGATATCGAAATCCATAGGGATATAGAAATCCACGGGGATATCGATATCGATATGGATATCGAAATACATAGGAATATCGAAATCCATAGGGATATCGAAATAAATAGGGATATCGAAGTCTATAGGGATATCGAAATCGATATAGATATCGAAATCCATATGGATATCGAAATCCATATCGATATCGAAATCCATAGGGATATCGAAGTCGATATGGATATCGAAATACATAGAAATATCGAAATCCATAGGGATATCGAAATCGATATGGATATCGAAATCGATATGGATATCGAAATCCATATCGATATCGAAATCCATAGGGATATCGAAGTCGATATGGATATCGAAATCCAAGGGGATATCGAAATCGATATGAATATCGAAATCCATAGGGATATCGAAATCCATAGGGATATCGAAATCGATATGGATATCGAAATCGATTTGGATATAGAAATCGATATGGATATCGAAATCGATATGGATATCGAAATCCATAGGGATTTCGAAATCCATAGGGATATCGAAATCGAGATGGATATCGAAATCGATATGGATATCAAAATCCATAAGGATATCGAAATCCATAGGGATATCAAAATCCATAGGGATATCGAAATCCATAGGGATATCGAAATCGATATGGATATCGAAATCCATATGGATATCGAAATCCATAGGGTATCGAAATCGATATGAATATTGAAAACCATAGGGATATCGAAATCGATATGGATATCGAAATCGATATGGATATCGAAATCGATATGGATATCGAAATCGATATGGATATCGAAATCGAAATGGATATCGAAATCGATATGGATATCGAAATCCATAAGGATATCGAAATCCATAGGGATATCAAAATCCATAGGGATATCGAAATCCATAGGGATATCGAAATCGATATGGATATCGAAATCCATATGGATATCGAAATCCATATGGATATCGAAATCCATAGGGTATCGAAATCGATATGAATATTGAAAACCATAGGGATATCGAAATCGATATGGATATCGAAATCGATATGGATATCGAAATCGATATGGATATCGAAATCGATATGGATATCGAAATCGATATGGATATCGAAATCGATATGGATATCGAAATCGAAATGGATATCGAAATCGATATGGATATCGAAATCCATATCGATATCGAAATCCATAGGGATATCGAAATCGATATGGATATCGAAATACATAAGGATATCGAAATCCATAGGGATATCGAAATCGATGTGGATATCGAAATCCATATGGATATCGAAATCCAAGGGGTATCGAAATCGATATGGATATTGAAATCCATGGGAATATCGAAATTCATAGGGATATCGAAATCGATATGGATATCGAAATTGATATGTATATCGAGATCGCTATGAATATCGAAATCCATATGGATATCGAAATCCATAGGGATATCGAAATCGAAATGGATATCGAAATCCAAAGCGATATCGAAATCGATAGGGATATCGAAATCGATATGGACATCGAAATCCATAGGGATATCGAAATCGATATGAATATCGAAATGCATAGGGATATCGAAATCGATATGGATATTGAAATCTTTATGAATACCGAAATTGATATGGACATTGAAATCGATATGGATATCTAAATCGATATGGGTATCGAAATCCATATGGATATTAAAATCCATGGGGATATCGAAATTCATAGGGATATCGAAATCGATATGGATATCGAAATCGATATGGATATCGAAATACATAGGAATATCGAAATCCATAGGGATATCGAAATCGATATGGATATCGAAATCGATATGGATATCGAAATCGATATGGATATCGAAATCGATATGGATATCGATATCCATAGGGATATCGAAATCGATATGGATATCGAAATACATAGGAATATCGAAATCCATATGGATATCGAAATCCATAGTAATATCGAAATCGATATGGATATTGAAATCTTTATGAATACCGAAATTGATATGGACATTGAAATCGATATGGATATCTAAATCGATATGGGTATCGAAATCCATAGGGATATCGAAATCCATAGGGATATCGAAATCCATTGGGATATCGAAATCCATAGGGATATCGAAATCGATAGGGATATCGAAATCGATATGGATATCGAAATCCATATCGATATCGATATCCATAGGGATATCGAAATCGATATGGATATCGAAATACATAGGAATATCGAAATCCATATGGATATCGAAATCCATAGTAATATCGAAATCGATATGGATATTGAAATCTTTATGAATACCGAAATTGATATGGACATTGAAATCGATATGGATATCTAAATCGATATGGATATCTAAATCGATATGGGTATCGAAATCCATATGGATATTAAAATCCATGGGGATATCGAAATTCATAGGGATATCGAAATCGATATGGATATCGAAATCGATATGGATATCGAAATACATAGGAATATCGAAATCCATAGGGATATCGAAATCGATATGGATATCGAAATCGATATGGATATCGAAATCGATATGGATATCGAAATCCATATCGATATCGAAATCCATAGGGATATCGAAGTCGATATGGATATCGAAATCCAAGGGGTATCGAAATCCAAGGGGTATCGAAATCGATATGGATATTAAAATCCATGGGGATATCGAAATTCATAGGGATATCGAAATCGATATGGATATCGAAATCGATATGGATATCGAAATCCATATGGATATCGAAATCCATAGGGATATCGAAATGGATATGGATATTGAAATCGATATGGATATCGAAATCCATATGAGTATCGAAATCCATAGGGATATCCAAATCCATATGGATATCGAAATCCACAGGGATATCTAAATCGATATGGATATCGAAATCCATAGGGATATCGAAATCCTTAGGGATGTCGAAATCGATATGGATATCGAAATAAATAGGGATATCGAAGTCTATAGGGATATCGAAATCGATATAGATATCGAAATCCATATGGATATCGAAATCCATATGGATATCGAAATCCATAGGGATATCGAAATCGATATGGATATCGAAATCGATATGGATATCGAAATCGATATGGATATCGAAATCCATATCGATATCGAATCCATAGGGATATCGAAGTCGATATGGATATCGAAAAACATAGGAATATCGAAATCGATATGGATATCGAAATCCATATGGATATCGAAATACAAGAGGTATCGAAATCGATATGGATATTAAAATCCATTGGGATATCGAAATTCATAGGGATATCGAAATCGATATGGATATCGAAATCGATATGGATATCGAAATCGATATGGATATCGAAATCCATATCGATATCGAAATACATAGGGATATCGAAATCGATATGGATATCGAAATACATAGGAATATCGAAATCCATAGGGATATCGAAATCGATATGGATAACGAAATCCATATGGATATCGAAATCCAAGGGGTATCGAAATCGATATGGATATTAAAATCCATGGGGATATCGAAGTTCATAGGGATATCGATATCGATATGGATATCGAAATCGATATGGATATCGAAATCCATGTGGATATCGAAATCCAAGGGGTATCGAAATCGATATGGATATTAAAATCCATGGGGATATCGAAATTCATAGGGATATCGAAATCGATGTGGATATCGAAATCGATATGGATATCGAAATCGATATGGATATCGAAATACATATGGATATCGAAATCCATAGGGATATCGAAATCCATGGGGATATCGAAATCGATATGGATATCGAAATCCATATGGATATATAAATCCAAGGGGTATCGAAATCGATATGGATATTGACATCCATGGGGATATCGAAATTCATAGGGATATCGAAATCGATATGGATATCGAAATCGATATGGATATCCAGATCAATATATATATAGGGATATCGAAATCAATATAAATATCGAAATCCATATGGATATCGAAATCCATATGGATATCGAAATCCATAGGGATATCGAAATCGATATGGATATCGAAATCCATAGGGATATCGAAATCCATAGGGATATCGAAATCCATATGGATATCGAAATACATGAGGTATCGAAATCGGTATGGATATCGAAATTGATATGGATATTGGGATCAATATGGATATCGAAATCAATATAAATATCGAAATCCATATGGATATCGAAATACATAGGAATATCGAAATCCATAGGGATATCGAAATCGATATGGATAACGAAATCCATATGGATATCGAAATCCAAGGGGTATCGAAATCGATATGGATATTAAAATCCATGGGGATATCGAAGTTCATAGGGATATCGATATCGATATGGATATCGAAATCGATATGGATATCGAAATCCATGTGGATATCGAAATCCAAGGGGTATCGAAATCGATATGGATATTAAAATCCATGGGGATATCGAAATTCATAGGGATATCGAAATCGATGTGGATATCGAAATCGATATGGATATCGAAATCGATATGGATATCGAAATACATATGGATATCGAAATCCATAGGGATATCGAAATCCATGGGGATATCGAAATCGATATGGATATTGACATCCATGGGGATATCGAAATTCATAGGGATATCGAAATCGATATGGATATCGAAATCGATATGGATATCCAGATCAATATGAATATCGAAATCAATATAAATATCGAAATACATATGGATATCGAAATCCATAGGGATATCGAAATCGATATGGATATCGAAATAAATAGGGATATCGAAGTCTATAGGGATATCGAAATCGATATAGATATCGAAATCCATATGGATATCGAAATCCATATGGATATCGAAATCCATATGGATATCGAAATCCATATGGATATCGAAATCCATATGGATATCGAAATCCATATGGATATCGAAATCCATAGGGATATCGAAATCGATATGGATATCGAAATCCATAGGGATATCGAAATCCATAGGGATATCGAAATCCATATGGATATCGAAATCGATATGGATATCGAAATCCATATGGATATCGAAATCGATATGGATATCGAAATCGATATGGATATCGAAATCGATATGGATATCGAAATCGATATGGATATCGAAATCGATATGGATTTCGAAATATATGGGGTATCGAAATTGGTATGGATATTGAAATCCATAGGGATATCGAAATCGATATGGATATCGAAATCCATTGGGATATCGAAATCGATATGGATATCGAAATCGATATGGATATCGAAATCCATAGGGATATCGAAATCAATATAAATATCGAAATCCATATGGATATCGAAATCCATATGGATATCGAAATCCATAGGGATATCGAAATCCATAGGGATATCGAAGTCGATATGGATATCGAAATACGTAGGAATATCGAAATCCATAGGGATATCGAAATCGATATGGATATCGAAATCCATATGGATATCGAAATCCAAGAGGTATCGAAATCGATATGGATATTAAAATCCATTGGGATATCGAAATCGATATGGATATTGAAATCTTTATGAATACCGAAATTGATATGGATATTGAAATCGATATGGATATCGAAATCGATATGGATATTGAAATCTTTATGAATACCGAAATTGATATGGATATTGAAATCGATATGGATATCTAAATCGATTTGGATATTGAAATCCATAGGGATATCGAAATCCATATGGATATCGAAATCCATTGGGATATCGAAATCCATAGGGATTTCGAAATCGATATGGATATCGAAATAAATAGGGATATCGAAGTCTATAGGGATATCGAAATCGATATAGATATCGAAATCCATATGGATATCGAAATACATATGGATATCGAAATCCATGGGATATCGAATTCGATATGGATATCGAAATCGATATGGATATCGAAATCGATATGGATATCGAAATCGATATGGATATCGAAATCGATATGGATATCGAAATCGATATGGATATCGAAATCCATATGGATATCGAAATAGATATGAATATCGAAATCCATATGGATATGGATAACCATAGGGATATCGAAATGGATATGGATATTGAAATCGATATGGATATCGAAATCCATATGAGTATCGAAATCCATAGGGATATCCAAATCCATATGGATATCGAAATCCACAGGGATATCTAAATCGATATGGATATCGAAATCCATAGGGATATCGAAATCCATAGGGATGTCGAAATCGATATGGATATCGAAATAAATAGGGATATCGAAGTCTATAGGGATATCGAAATCGATATAGATATCGAAATCCATATGGATATCGAAATCCATATGGATATCGAAATCCATAGGGATATCGAAATCCATAGGGATATCGAAGTCGATATGGATATCGAAATACGTAGGAATATCGAAATCCATAGGGATATCGAAATCGATATGGATATCGAAATCCATATGGATATCGAAATCCAAGAGGTATCGAAATCGATATGGATATTAAAATCCATTGGGATATCGAAATCGATATGGATATTGAAATCTTTATGAATACCGAAATTGATATGGATATTGAAATCGATATGGATATCTAAATCGATTTGGATATTGAAATCCATAGGGATATCGAAATCCATAGGGATATCGAAATCCATTGGGATATCGAAATCCATAGGGATGTCGAAATCGATATGGATATCGAAATAATCAGGGATATCGAAGTCTATAGGGATATCGAAATCGATATAGATATCGAAATCCATATGGATATCGAAATCCATATGGATATCGAAATCCATATGGATATCGAAATCCATAGGGATATCGAATTCGATATGGATATCGAAATCGATATGGATATTGAAATCGATATGGATATCGAAATCGATATAGATATCGAAATCGATATGGATATCGAAATCGATATGGATATCGAAATCCATATGGATATCGAAATCGATATGAATATCGAAATCCATAAGGATATCGAAATCCATAGGGATATCGAAATGGATATGGATATTGAAATCGATATGGATATCGAAATCCATATGAGTATCAAAATCCATAGGGATATCCAAATCCATATGGATATCGAAATCCACAGGGATATCTAAATCGATATGGATATCGAAATCCATAGGGATATCGAAATCCATAGGGATGTCGAAATCGATATGGATATCGAAATAAATAGGGATATCGAAGTCTAGGGTATCGAAGTCGATATGGATATCGAAATACATAGGAATATCGAAATCCATAGGGATTTCGAAATCGATATGGATATCGAAATCCACATGGATATCGAAATCCAAGAGGTATCGAAATCGATATGGATATTAAAATCCATTGGGATATCGAAATCGATATGGATATCGAAATCGATATGGATATTGAAATCTTTATGAATACCGAAATTGATATGGATATAGAAATCGATATGGATATCTAAATCGTTTTGGATATTGAAATCCATAGGGATATCGAAATCCATAGGGATATCGAAATCCATTGGGATATCGAAATCCATAGGGATGTCGAAATCGATATGGATATCGAAATAAATAGGGATATCGAAGTCTATAGGGATATCGAAATCGATATAGATATCGAAATCCATATGGATATCGAAATCCATATGGATATCGAAATCCATAGGGATATCGAATTCGATATGGATATCGAAATCGATATCCATATCGAATTCGATATGGATATCGAAATCGATATGGATATCGAAATCGATATGGATATCGAAATCGATATGGATATCGAAATCGATATGGATATCGAAATCGATATGGATATCGAAATCCATATGGATATCGAAATCGATATGAATATCGAAATCCATATGGATATCGAAATCCATAGGGATATCGAAATGGATATGGATATTGAAATCGATATGGATATCGAAATCCATATAAGTATCGAAATCCATAGGGATATCCAAATCCATATGGATATCGAAATCCACAGGGATATCTAAATCGATATGGATATCGAAATCCATAGGGATATCGAAATCCATAGGGATGTCGAAATCGATATGGATATCGAAATAAATAGGGATATCGAAGTCTATAGGGATATCGAAATCGATATAGATATCGAAATCCATATGGATATCGAAATCCATATGGATATCGAAATCGATATGGATATCGAAATCCATATGGATATCGAAATCCATAGGGATATCGAAATCCATGGGGATATCGAAATCGATATGGATATCGAAATACATAGGGATATCGAAATCCATAGGGATATCGAAATCGATATGGATATCGAAATCCATATGGATATATAAATCCAAGGGGTATCGAAATCGATATGGATATTGATATCCATGGGGATATCGAAATTCATAGGGATATCGAAATCGATATGGATATCGAAATCGATATGGATATCCAGATCAATATGAATATCGAAATCAATATAAATATCGAAATACATATGGATATCGAAATCCATAGGGATATCGAAATAAATAGGGATATCGAAGTCTACAGGGATATCGAAATCGATATAGATATCGAAATCCATATGGATATCGAAATCCATATGGATATCGAAATCCATAGGGATATCGAAATCGATATGGATATCGAAATCCATAGGGATATCGAAATCCATAGGGATATCTAAATCCATATGGATATCGAAATCGATATGGATATCGAAATCGATATGGATATCGAAATCGATATGGATATCGAAATCGATATGGATATCGAAATCGATATGGATTTCGAAATATATGGGGTATCGAAATTGGTATGGATATTGAAATCCATAGGGATATCGAAATCGATATCGAAATCCATACGGATATCGAAATCGATATGGATATCGAAATCGATATGGCTATCGAAATCGATATGGATATCGAAATCGATATGGATATCGAAATCGATATGGATTTTGAAATATATGGGGTATCGAAATTGGTATGGATATTGAAATCCATAGGGATATCGAAATCGATATGGATATCGAAATCGATTTGGATATCGAGATCAATATGAATATCGAAATCAATACGGATATCGAAATCCATTGGGAGATCGAAATCGATATGGATATCGAAATCGATATGGATATTGAAATCTTTATGAATACCGAAATTGATATGGATATTGAAATCGATATGGATATCTAAATCGATTTGGATATTGAAATCCATAGGGATATCGAAATCCATAGGGATATCGAAATCCATTGTGATATCGAAATCCATAGGGATGTCGAAATCGATATGGATATCGAAATAAATAGGGATATCGAAGTCTATAGGGATATCGAAATCGATATAGATATCGAAATCCATATGAATATCGAAATCCATATGGATATAGAAATCCATAGGGATATCGAATTCGATATGGATATCGAAATCGATATGGATATCGAAATCGATATGGATATCGAAATCGATATGGATATCGAAATCGATATGGATATCGAAATCGATATGGATATCGAAATCGATATGGATATCGAAATGGATATGGATATTGAAATCGATATGGATATCGAAATCCATATGAGTATCGAAATCCATAGGGATATCCAAATCCATATGGATATCGAAATCCACAGGGATATCTAAATCGATATGGATATCGAAATCCATAGGGATATCGAAATCCATAGGGATGTCGAAATCGATATGGATATCGAAATAAATAGGGATATCGAAGTCTATAGGGATATCGAAATCGATATAGATATCGAAATCCATATGGATATCGAAATCCATATGGATATTGAAATCCATAGGGATATCGAAATCGATATGGATATCGAAATCGATATGGATATCGAAATCCATATCGATATCGAAATCCATAGGGATATCGAAGTCGATATGGATATCAAAATACATAGGAATATCGAAATCCATAGGGATATCGAAATCGATATGGATATCGAAATCCATATGGATATCGAAATCCAAGAGGTATCGAAATCGATATGGATATTAAAATCCATTGGGATATCGAAGTTCATAGGGATATCGAAATCGATATGGATATCGAAATCGATATGGATATCGAAATCGATATGGATATCGAAATCGATATGGATATCGAAATCGATATGGATATCGAAATCGATATGGATATCGAAATCGATATGGATATCGAAATCGATATGGATATCGAAATCCATGGGGATATCGAAATCGATATGGATATCGAAATACATAGGAATATCGAAATCCATAGGGATATCGAAATCGATATGGATATCGAAATCCAATGGTTATATAAATCCAAGGGGTATCGGAATCGATATGGATATTGACATCCATGGGGATATCGAAATTCATAGGGATATCGAAATCGATATGGATATCCAGATCAATATGAATATCGAAATCAATATATATATCGAAATACATATGGATATCGAAATCCATGGGGATATCGAAATAAATAGGGATATCGAAGTCTACAGGGATATCGAAATCGATATGGATATTAAAATCCATTGGGATATCGAAATTCATAGGGATATCGAAATCGATATGGATATCGAAATCGATATGGATATCGAAATCGATATGGATATCGAAATTCATAGGGATATCGAAATCGATATGGATATCGAAATCGATATGGATATCGAAATCGATATGGATATCGAAATCCATATGGATATCGAAATCCATAGGGATATCGAAATCCATGGGGATATCGAAATCGATATGGATATCGAAATACATAGGGATATCGAAATCCATAGGGATATCGAAATCGATATGGATATCGAAATCCATATGGATATATAAATCCAAGGGGTATCGAAATCGATGTGGATATTGACATCCATGGGGATATCGAAATTCATAGGGATATCGAAATCGATATGGATATCGAAATCGATATGGATATCCAGATCAATATGAATATCGAAATCAATATAAATATCGAAATACATATGGATATCGAAATCCATAGGGATATCGAAATCGATATGGATATCGAAATAAATAGGGATATCGAAGTCTACAGGGATATCGAAATCGATATAGATATCGAAATCCATATGGATATCGAAATCCATATGGATATCGAAATCCATAGGGATATCGAAATCGATATGGATAACGAAATCCATAGGGATATCGAAATCCATAGGGATATCGAAATCCATATGGATATCGAAATCGATATGGATATCGAAATCGATATGGATATCGAAATCGATATGGATATCGAAATCGATATGGATATCGAAATCGATATGGATTTCGAAATATATGGGGTATCGAAATTGGTATGGATATTGAAATCCATAGGGATATCGAAATCGATATCGAAATCCATATGGATATCGAAATCGATATCGAAATCCATATGGATATCGAAATCGATATGGATATCGAAATCGATATGGATATCGAAATCGATATGGATATCGAAATCGATATGGATATCGAAATCGATATGGATTTCGAAATATATGGGGTATCGAAATTGGTATGGATATTGAAATCCATAGGGATATCGAAATCGATATGGATATCGAAATCGATTTGGATATCGAGATCAACATGAATATCGAAATCAATATGGATATCGAAATCCATTGGGAGATCGAAATCGATATGGATATCGAAATCGATATGGATATTGAAATCTTTATGAATACCGAAATTGATATGGATATTGAAATCGATATGGATATCTAAATCGATTTGGATATTGAAATCCATAGGGATATCGAAATCCATAGGGATATCGAAATCCATTGGGATATCGAAATCCATAGGGATGTCGAAATCGATATGGGTATCGAAATAAATAGGGATATCGAAATCGATATAGATATCGAAATCCATATGAATATCGAAATCCATATGGATATAGAAATCCATAGGGATATCGAATTCGATATGGATATCGAAATCGATATGGATATCGAAATCGATATGGATATCGAAATCGATATGGATATCGAAATCGATATGGATATCGAAATCGATATGGATATCGAAATCCATATGGATATCGAAATCGATATGAATATCGAAATCCATATGGATATCGAAATCCATAGGGATATCGAAATGGATATGGATATTGAAATCGATATGGATATCGAAATCCATATGAGTATCGAAATCCATAGGGATATCCAAATCCATATGGATATCGAAATCCACAGGGATATCTAAATCGATATGGATATCGAAATCCATAGGGATATCGAAATCCATAGGGATGTCGAAATCGATATGGATGTCGAAATCAATAGGGATATCGAAGTCTATAGGGATATCGAAATCGATATAGATATCGAAATCCATATGGATATCGAAATCCATATGGATATTGAAATCCATAGGGATATCGAAATTGATATGGATATTGAAATCGATATGGATATCGAAATCGATATGGATATCGAAATCCATATCGATATCGAAATCCATAGGGATATCGAAGTCGATATGGATATCGAAATACATAGGAATATCGAAATCCATAGGGATATCGAAATCGATATGGATATCGAAATCCATATGGATATCGAAATCCAAGAGGTATCGAAATCGATATGGATATTAAAATCCATTGGGATATCGAAGTTCATAGGGATATCGAAATCGATATGGATATCGAAATCGATATGGATATCGAAATCGATATGGATATCGAAATCCATAGGGATATCGAAATCGATATGGATATCGAAGTACATAGGAATATCGAAATCCATAGGGATATCGAAATCGATATGGATATCGAAATCCATATGGATATATAAATCCAAGGGGTATCGAAATCGATATGGATATTGACATCCATTGGGATATCGAAATTCATAGGGATATCGAAATGGATATGGATATCGAAATCGATATGGATATCCAGATCAATATGAATATCGAAATCAATATAAATATCGAAATACATATGGATATCGAAATCCATGGGGATATCGAAATCGATATGGATATCGAAATAAATAGGGATATCGAAGTCTATAGGGATATCGAAATCGATATAGATATCGAAATCCATATGGATATCGAAATCCAAATGGATATCGAAATCCATAGGGATATCGAAATCGATATGGATATCGAAATCCATAGGGATATCGAAATCCATAGTGATATCGAAATCCATATGGATATCGAAATCGATATGGATATCGAAATCCATATGGATATCGAAATCGATATGGATATCGAAATCGATATGGATTTCGAAATATATGGGGTATCGAAATTGGTATGGATATTGAAATCCATAGGGATATCGAAATCGATATGGATATCGAAATCGATATGGATATCGAAATCGATATTGGATATCGAGATCAATATGAATATCGAAATCAATATGGATATCGAAATCCATTGGGATATCGAAATCGATATGGATATTGAAATCTTTATGAATACCGAAATTGATATGGATATTGAAATCGATATGGATATCTAAATCGATTTGGATATTGAAATCCATAGAATATCGAAATCCATTGGGATATCGAAATCCATAGGGATGTCGAAATAGATATGGATATCGAAATCGATATGGATATCGAAATCGATATGGATATCGAAATCGATATAGATATCGAAATCCATATGGATATCGAAATCCATATGGATATCGAAATCCATAGGGATATCAAATTCGATATGGATATCGAAATCGATATGGATATCGAAATCCATATCGATATCGATATCCATAGGGATATCGAAATCGATATGGATATCGAAATACATAGGAATATCGAAATCCATAGGGATATCGAAATCGATATGGATATCGAAATCCATATGGATATCGAAATCCAAGGGGTATCGAAATTCATAGGGATATCGAAATCGATATGGATATCGAAATCGATATGGATATCGAGATCAATATGAATATCGAAATCGATATGGATATCGAAATCGATATGGATATCGAAATCCATATGGATATCGAAATCCATGGGGATATCGAAATCGATATGGATATCGAAATCCATATGGATATCGAAATCCAAGAGGTATCGAAATCGATATGGATATTGAAATCTTTATAAATACCGAAATTGATATGGATGTTGAAATCGATATGGATATCTAAATCGATTTGGATATTGAAATCCATAGGGATATCGAAATCCATAGGGATATCGAAATCCATTGGGATATCGAAATCCATAGGGATGTCGAAATCGATATGGATATCGAAATAAATAGGGATATCGAAGTCTATAGGGATATCGAAATCGATATAGATATCGAAATCCATATGGATATCGAAATACATATGGATATCGAAATCCATAGGGATATCGAATTCGATATGGATATCGAAATCGATATGGATATCGAAATCGATATGGATATCGAAATCGATATGGATATCGAAATCGATATGGATATCGAAATCGATATGGATATCGAAATCGATATGGATATCGAAATCGATATGGATATCGAAATCCATATGGATATCGAAATCGATATGAATATCGAAATCCATATGGATATGGAAATCCATAGGGATATCGAAATGGATATGGATATTGAAATCGATATGGATATCGAAATCCATATGAGTATCGAAATCCATAGGGATATCCAAATCCATATGGATATCGAAATCCACAGGGATATCTAAATCGATATGGATATCGAAATCCATAGGGATATCGAAATCCATAGGGATGTCGAAATCGATATGGATATCGAAATAAATAGGGATATCGAAGTCTTTAGGGATATCGAAATCGATATAGATATCGAAATCCATATGGATATCGAAATCCATATGGATATCGAAATCCATAGGATATCGAAATCGATATGGATATCGAAATCGATATGGATATCGAAATCCATATCGATATCGAAATCCATAGGGATATCGAAGTCGATATGGATATCGAAATACGTAGGAATATCGAAATCCATAGGGATATCGAAATCGATATGGATATCGAAATCCATATGGATATCGAAATCCAAGAGGTATCGAAATCGATATGGATATTAAAATCCATTGGGATATCGAAATCGATATGGATATTGAAATCTTTATGAATACCGAAATTGATATGGATAATAAATCGATTTGGATATTGAAATCCATAGGGATATCGAAATCCATAGGGATATCGAAATCCATTGGGATATCAAAATCCATAGGGATGTCGAAATCGATATGGATATCGAAATAAATAGGGATATCGAAGTCTATAGGGATATCGAAATCGATATAGATATCGAAATCCATATGGATATCGAAATCCATATGGATATCGAAATCCATAGGGATATCGAATTCGATATGGATATCGAAATCGATATGGATATCGAAATCGATATGGATATCGAAATCGATATAGATATCGAAATCGATATGGATATCGAAATCGATATGGATATCGAAATCCATATGGATATCGAAATCGATATGAATATCGAAATCCATATGGATATCGAAATCCATAGGGATATCGAAATGGATATGGATATTGAAATCGATATGGATATCGAAATCCATATGAGTATCGAAATCCACAGGGATATCTAAATCGATATGGATATCGAAATCCATAGGGATATCGAAATCCATAGGGATGTCGAAATCGATATGGATATCGAAATAAATAGGGATATCGAAGTCTATAGGGATATCGAAATCGATATAGATATCGAAATCCATATGGATATCGAAATCGATATGGATATCGAAATCCATAGGGATATCGAAATCGATATGGATATCGAAATCGATATGGATATCGAAATCCATATCGATATCGAAATCCATAGGGATATCGAAGTCGATATGGATATCGAAATACATAGGAATATCGAAATCCATAGGGATTTCGAAATCGATATGGATATCGAAATCCATATGGATATCGAAATCCAAGAGGTATCGAAATCGATATGGATATTAAAATCCATTGGGATATCGAAATCGATATGGATATCGAAATCGATATGGATATTGAAATCTTTATGAATACCGAAATTGATATGGATATTGAAATCGATATGGATATCTAAATCGTTTTGGATATTGAAATCCATAGGGATATCGAAATCCATAGGGATATCGAAATCCATTGGGATATCGAAATCCATAGGGATGTCGAAATCGATATGGATATCGAAATAAATAGGGATATCGAAGTCTATAGGGATATCGAAATCGATATAGATATCGAAATCCATATGGATATCGAAATCCATATGGATATCGAAATCCATAGGGATATCGAATTCGATATGGATATCGAAATCGATAGCCATATCGAATTCGATATGGATATCGAAATCGATATCGAAATCGATTTGGATATCGAAATCGATATGGATATCGAAATCGATATGGATATCGAAATCGATATGGATATCGATATGGATATCGAAATCCATATGGATATCGAAATCGATATGAATATCGAAATCCATATGGATATCGAAATCCATAGGGATATCGAAATGGATATGGATATTGAAATCGATATGGATATCGAAATCCATATGAGTATCGAAATTCATAGGGATATCCAAATCCATATGGATATCGAAATCCACAGGGATATCTAAATCGATATGGATATCGAAATCCATAGGGATATCGAAATCCATAGGAATGTCGAAATCGATATGGATATCGAAATAAATAGGGATATCGAAGTCTATAGGGATATCGAAATCGATATAGATATCGAAATCCATATGGATATCGAAATCCATATGGATATCGAAATCCATAGGGATATCGAAATCGATATGGATATCGAAATCGATATGGATATCGAAATCCATATCGATATCGAAATCCATAGGGATATCGAAGTCGATATGGATATCGAAATACATAGGGATATCGAAATCCATAGGGATATCGAAATCGATATGGATATCGAAATCCATATGGATATCGAAATCCAAGAGGTATCGAAATCGATATGGATATTAAAATCCATTGGGATATCGAAATTCATAGGGATATCGAAATCGATATGGATATCGAAATCGATATGGATATCGAAATTCATAGGGATATCGAAATCGATATGGATATCGAAATCGATATGGATATCGAAATCGATATGGATATCGAAATCCATAGGGATATCGAAATCCATAGGGATGTCGAAATCGATATGGATGTCGAAATCAATAGGGATATCGAAGTCTATAGGGATATCGAAATCGATATAGATATCGAAATCCATATGGATATCGAAATCCATATGGATATTGAAATCCATAGGGATATCGAAATTGATATGGATATTGAAATCGATATGGATATCGAAATCGATATGGATATCGAAATCCATATCGATATCGAAATCCATAGGGATATCGAAATCGATATGGATATCGAAATACATAGGAATATCGAAATCCATAGGGATATCGAAATCGATATGGATATCGAAATCCATATGGATATCGAAATCCAAGAGGTATCGAAATCGATATGGATATTAAAATCCATTGGGATATCGAAGTTCATAGGGATATCGAAATCGATATGGATATCGAAATCGATATGGATATCGAAATCGATGTGGATATCGAAATCCATGGGGATATCGAAATCGATATGGATATCGAAGTACATAGGAATATCGAAATCCATAGGGATATCGAAATCGATATGGATATCGAAATCCATATGGATATATAAATCCAAGGGGTATCGAAATCGATATGGATATTGACATCCATTGGGATATCGAAATTCATAGGGATATCGAAATCGATATGGATATCGAAATCGATATGGATATCCAGATCAATATGAATATCGAAATCAATATAAATATCGAAATACATATGGATATCGAAATCCATGGGGATATCGAAATCGATATGGATATCGAAATAAATAGGGATATCGAAGTCTATAGGGATATCGAAATCGATATAGATATCGAAATCCATATGGATATCGAAATCCAAATGGATATCGAAATCCATAGGGATATCGAAATCGATATGGATATCGAAATCCATAGGGATATCGAAATCCATAGTGATATCGAAATCCATATGGATATCGAAATCGATATGGATATCGAAATCCATATGGATATCGAAATCGATATGGATATCGAAATCGATATGGATTTCGAAATATATGGGGTATCGAAATTGGTATGGATATTGAAATCCATAGGGATATCGAAATCGATATGGATATCGAAATCGATATGGATATCGAAATCGATTTGGATATCGAGATCAATATGAATATCGAAATCAATATGGATATCGAAATCCATTGGGATATCGAAATCGATATGGATATTGAAATCTTTATGAATACCGAAATTGATATGGATATTGAAATCGATATGGATATCTAAATCGATTTGGATATTGAAATCCATAGAATATCGAAATCCATTGGGATATCGAAATCCATAGGGATGTCGAAATAGATATGGATATCGAAATCGATATGGATATCGAAATCGATATGGATATCGAAATCGATATAGATATCGAAATCCATATGGATATCGAAATCCATATGGATATCGAAATCCATAGGGATATCAAATTCGATATGGATATCGAAATCGATATGGATATCGAAATCCATATCGATATCGATATCCATAGGGATATCGAAATCGATATGGATATCGAAATACATAGGAATATCGAAATCCATAGGGATATCGAAATCGATATGGATATCGAAATCCATATGGATATCGAAATCCAAGGGGTATCGAAATTCATAGGGATATCGAAATCGATATGGATATCGAAATCGATATGGATATCGAGATCAATATGAATATCGAAATCGATATGGATATCGAAATCGATATGGATATCGAAATCCATATGGATATCGAAATCCATGGGGATATCGAAATCGATATGGATATCGAAATCCATATGGATATCGAAATCCAAGAGGTATCGAAATCGATATGGATATTAAAATCCATTGGGATATCGAAATCGATATGGATATCGAAATCGATATGGATATTGAAATCTTTATAAATACCGAAATTGATATGGATGTTGAAATCGATATGGATATCTAAATCGATTTGGATATTGAAATCCATAGGGATATCGAAATCCATAGGGATATCGAAATCCATTGGGATATCGAAATCCATAGGGATGTCGAAATCGATATGGATATCGAAATAAATAGGGATATCGAAGTCTATAGGGATATCGAAATCGATATAGATATCGAAATCCATATGGATATCGAAATACATATGGATATCGAAATCCATAGGGATATCGAATTCGATATGGATATCGAAATCGATATGGATATCGAAATCGATATGGATATCGAAATCGATATGGATATCGAAATCGATATGGATATCGAAATCGATATGGATATCGAAATCGATATGGATATCGAAATCGATATGGATATCGAAATCCATATGGATATCGAAATCGATATGAATATCGAAATCCATATGGATATGGAAATCCATAGGGATATCGAAATGGATATGGATATTGAAATCGATATGGATATCGAAATCCATATGAGTATCGAAATCCATAGGGATATCCAAATCCATATGGATATCGAAATCCACAGGGATATCTAAATCGATATGGATATCGAAATCCATAGGGATATCGAAATCCATAGGGATGTCGAAATCGATATGGATATCGAAATAAATAGGGATATCGAAGTCTTTAGGGATATCGAAATCGATATAGATATCGAAATCCATATGGATATCGAAATCCATATGGATATCGAAATCCATAGGGATATCGAAATCGATATGGATATCGAAATCGATATGGATATCGAAATCCATATCGATATCGAAATCCATAGGGATATCGAAGTCGATATGGATATCGAAATACGTAGGAATATCGAAATCCATAGGGATATCGAAATCGATATGGATATCGAAATCCATATGGATATCGAAATCCAAGAGGTATCGAAATCGATATGGATATTAAAATCCATTGGGATATCGAAATCGATATGGATATTGAAATCTTTATGAATACCGAAATTGATATGGATAATAAATCGATTTGGATATTGAAATCCATAGGGATATCGAAATCCATAGGGATATCGAAATCCATTGGGATATCGAAATCCATAGGGATGTCGAAATCGATATGGATATCGAAATAAATAGGGATATCGAAGTCTATAGGGATATCGAAATCGATATAGATATCGAAATCCATATGGATATCGAAATCCATATGGATATCGAAATCCATAGGGATATCGAAATCGATATGGATATCGAAATCGATATGGATATCGAAATCGATATGGATATCGAAATCGATATAGATATCGAAATCGATATGGATATCGAAATCGATATGGATATCGAAATCCATATGGATATCGAAATCGATATGAATATCGAAATCCATATGGATATCGAAATCCATAGGGATATCGAAATGGATATGGATATTGAAATCGATATGGATATCGAAATCCATATGAGTATCGAAATCCACAGGGATATCTAAATCGATATGGATATCGAAATCCATAGGGATATCGAAATCCATAGGGATATCGAAATCGATATGGATATCGAAATCAATAGGGATATCGAAATCTATAGGGATATCGAAATCGATATAGATATCGAAATCCATATGGATATCGAAACCCATATGGATATCGAAATCCATAGGGATATCGAAATCGATATGGATATCGAAATCGATATGGATATCGAAATCCATATCGATATCGAAATCCATAGGGATATCGAAGTCGATATGGATATCGAAATACATAGGAATATCGAAATCCATAGGGATTTCGAAATCGATATGGATATCGAAATCCATATGGATATCGAAATCCAAGAGGTATCGAAATCGATATGGATATTAAAATCCATTGGGATATCGAAATCGATATGGATATCGAAATCGATATGGATATTGAAATCTTTATGAATACCGAAATTGATATGGATATTGAAATCGATATGGATATCTAAATCGTTTTGGATATTGAAATCCATAGGGATATCGAAATCCATAGGGATATCGAAATCCATTGGGATATCGAAATCCATAGGGATGTCGAAATCGATATGGATATCGAAATAAATAGGGATATCGAAGTCTATAGGGATATCGAAATCGATATAGATATCGAAAACCATATGGATATCGAAATCCATATGGATATCGAAATCCATAGGGATATCGAATTCGATATGGATATCGAAATCGATAGCCATATCGAATTCGATATGGATATCGAAATCGATATCGAAATCGATTTGGATATCGAAATCGATATGGATATCGAAATCGATATGGATATCGAAATCGATATGGATATCGATATGGATATCGAAATCCATATGGATATCGAAATCGATATGAATATCGAAATCCATATGGATATCGAAATCCATAGGGATATCGAAATGGATATGGATATTGAAATCGATATGGATATCGAAATCCATATGAGTATCGAAATTCATAGGGATATCCAAATCCATATGGATATCGAAATCCACAGGGATATCTAAATCGATATGGATATCGAAATCCATAGGGATATCGAAATCCATAGGAATGTCGAAATCGATATGGATATCGAAATAAATAGGGATATCGAAGTCTATAGGGATATCGAAATCGATATAGATATCGAAATCCATATGGATATCGAAATCCATATGGATATCGAAATCCATGGGGATATCGAAATCGATATGGATATCGAAATCGATATGGATATCGAAATCCATATCGATATCGAAATCCATAGGGATATCGAAGTCGATATGGATATCGAAATACATAGGAATATCGAAATCCATAGGGATATCGAAATCGATATGGATATCGAAATCCATATGGATATCGAAATCCAAGAGGTATCGAAATCGATATGGATATTAAAATCCATTGGGATATCGAAATTCATAGGGATATCGAAATCGATATGGATATCGAAATCGATATGGATATCGAAATTCATAGGGATATCGAAATCGATATGGATATCGAAATCGATATGGATATCGAAATCGATATGGATATCGAAATCCATATGGATATCGAAATCCATAGGGATATCGAAATCCATGGGGATATCGAAATCGATATGGATATCGAAATACATAGGGATATCGAAATCCATAGGGATATCGAAATCGATATGGATACGAAATCCATATGGATATATAAATCCAAGGGGTATCGAAATCGATATGGATATTGACATCCATGGGGATATCGAAATTCATAGGGATATCGAAATCGATATGGATATCGAAATCGATATGGATATCCAGATCAATATGAATATCGAAATCAATATAAATATCGAAATACATATGGATATCGAAATCCATAGGGATCGAAATCGATATGGATATCGAAATAAATAGGGATATCGAAGTCTACAGGGATATCGAAATCGATATAGATATCGAAATCCTTATGGATATCGAAATCCATATGGATATCGAAATCCATAGGGATATCGAAATCGATATGGATATGGATTCATAGGGATATCGAAATCCATAGGGATATCGAAATCCATATGGATATCGAAATCGATATGGATATCGAAATCGATATGGATAACGAAATCGATATGGATATCGAAATCGATATGGATATCGAAATCGATATGGATTTCGAAATATATGGGGTATCGAAATTGGTATGGATATTGAAATCCATAGGGATATCGAAATCGATATGGATATCGAAATCGATTTGGATATCGAGATCAATATGAATATCGAAATCAATATGGATATCGAAATCCATTGGGAGATCGAAATCGATATGGATATTGAAATCTTTATGAATACCGAAATTGATATGGATATTGAAATCGATATGGATATCTAAATCGATTTCGATATTGAAATCCATAGGGATATCGAAATCCATTGGGATATCGAAATCCATAGGGATGTCGAAATCGATATGGATATCGAAATAAATAGGGATATCGAAGTCTATAGGGATATCGAAATCGATATAGATATCGAAATCCATATGAATATCGAAATCCATATGGATATAGAAATCCATAGGGATATCGAATTCGATATGGATATCGAAATCGATATGGATATCGAAATCGATATGGATATCGAAATCGATATGGATATCGAAATCCATATGGATATCGAAATCGATATGAATATCGAAATCCATATGGATATCGAAATCCATAGGGATATCGAAATGGATATGGATATTGAAATCGATATGGATATCGAAATCCATATGGATATCGAAATCCATAGGGATATCCAAATCCATATGGATATCGAAATCCACAGGGATATCTAAATCGATATGGATATCGAAATCCATAGGGATATCGAAATCCATAGGGATGTCGAAATCGATATGGATATCGAAATAAGTAGGGATATCGAAGTCTATAGGGATATCGAAATCGATATAGATATCGAAATCCATATGGATATGGAAATCCATATGGATATTGAAATCCATAGGGATATCGAAATCGATATGGATATCGAAATCGATATGGATATCGAAATCGATATGGATATCGAAATCCATATCGATATCGAAATCCATAGGGATATCGAAGTCGATATGGATATCGAAATACATAGGAATATCGAAATCCATAGGGATATCGAAATCGATATGGATATCGAAATCCATATGGATATCGAAATCCAAGAGGTATCGAAATCGATATGGATATTAAAATCCATTGGGATATTGAAGTTCATAGGGATATCGAAATCGATATGGATATCGAAATCGATATGGATATCGAAATCCATGGGGATATCGAAATCGATATGGATATCGAAATACATAGGAATATCGAAATCCATAGGGATATCGAAATCGATATGGATATCGAAATCCATATGGATATATAAATCCAAGGGGTATCGAAATCGATATGGATATTAAAATCCATTGGGATATCGAAATCGATATGGATATTGAAATCTTTATGAATACCGAAATTGATATGGATATTGAAATCGATATGGATATCTAAATCGATTTGGATATTGAAATCCATAGGGATATCGAAATCCATAGGGATATCGAAATCCATTGGGATATCGAAATCCATAGGGATGTCGAAATCGATATGGATATCGAAATAAATAGGGATATCGAAATCTATAGGGATATCGAAATCGATATAGATATCGAAAACCATATGGATATCGAAATCCATATGGATATCGAAATCGATATGGATATCGAAATCGATATGGATATCGAAATCCATATGGATATCGAAATCCATGGGGATATCGAAATCGATATGGATATCGAAATACATAGGGATATCGAAATCCATATGGATATCGAAATCCATAGGGATATCGAAATCGATATGGATATCGAAATCCATATCGATATCGAAATCCATAGGGATATCGAAATCCATAGGGATATCGAAATCGATATGGATATCGAAATCCATATGGATATCGAAATCCATATGGATATCGAAATCCATAGTGATATCGAAATCCATGGGGATATCGAAATCGATATGGATATCGAAATACATAGGGATATCGAAATCCATAGGGATATCGAAATCGATATGGATATCGAAATCCATATGGATATCGAAATCCAAGAGGTATCGAAATCGATATGGATATTAAAATCCATTGGGATATCGAAATTCATAGGGATATCGAAATCGATATGGATGTCGAAATCGATATGGATATCGAAATAAATAGGGATATCGAAGTCTATAGGGATATCGAAATCGATATAGATATCGAAATCCATATGGATATCGAAATCCATATGGATATCGAAATCCATAGGGATATCGAAATCGATATGGATATCGAAATCGATATGGATATCGAAATCCATATCGATATCGAAATCCATAGGGATATCGAAGTCGATATGGATATCGAAATACATAGGAATATCGAAATCCATAGGGATATCGAAATCGATATGGATATCGAAATCCATATGGATATCGAAATCCAAGAGGTATCGAAATCGATATGGATATTAAAATCCATTGGGATATCGAAATTCATAGGGATATCGAAATCGATATGGATATCGAAATCGATATGGATATCGAAATCGATATGGATATCGAAATTCATAGGGATATCGAAATCGATATGGATATCGAAATCAATATGGATATCGAAATCGATATGGATATCGAAATCCATATGGATATCGAAATCCATAGGGATATCGAAATCCATGGGGATATCGAAATCGATATGGATATCGAAATACATAGGGATATCGAAATCCATAGGGATATCGAAATCGATATGGATATCGAAATCCATATGGATATCGAAATCCAAGAGGTATCGAAATCGATATGGATATTAAAATCCATTGGGATATCGAAATTCATAGGGATATCGAAATCGATATGGATATCGAAATCGATATGGATATCGAAATCGATATGGATATCGAAATCGATATGGATATCGAAATCGATATGGATATCGAAATCGATATGGATATCGAAATCGATATGGATATCGAAATCGATATGGATATCGAAATCCATATGGATATCGAAATCCATAGGGATATCGAAATCCATAGGGATATCGAAATCGATATGGATATCGAAATACATAGGGATATCGAAATCCATAGGGATATCGAAATCGATATGGATATCGAAATCCATATGGATATATAAATCCAAGGGATATCGAAATCGATATGGATATCGAAATCGATATGGATATCGAAATCGATATGGATATCGAAATCCATATGGATATCGAAATCCATGGGGATATCGAAATCGATATGGATATCGAAATACATAGGGATATCGAAATCCATAGGGATATCGAAATCGATATGGATATCGAAATCCATATGGATATCGAAATCCATAGGGATATCGAAATCCATGGGGATATCGAAATCGATATGGATATCGAAATACATAGGGATATCGAAATCCATATGGATATCGAAATCCATATGGATATCGAAATCCATAGGGATATCGAAATCGATATGGATATCGAAATCGATATGGATATCGAAATCCATATGGATATCGAAATTCATAGGGATATCGAAATCGATATGGATATCGAAATCGATATGGATATCCAGATCAATATGAATATCGAAATCAATATAAATATCGAAATACATATGGATATCGAAATCCATAGGGATATCGAAATCGATATGGATATCGAAATAAATAGGGATATCGAAGTCTACAGGGATATCGAAATCGATATAGATATCGAAATCCATATGGATATCGAAATCCATATGGATATCGAAATCCATAGGGATATCGAAATCGATATGGATATCGAAATCCATAAGGATATCGAAATCCATAGGGATATCGAAATCGATATGGATATCGAAATCGATATGGATATCGAAATCGATATGGATATCGAAATCGATATGGATATCGAAATCGATATGGATATCGAAATCGATATGGATATCGAAATCGATATGGATTTCGAAATATATGGGGTATCGAAATTGGTATGGATATTGAAATCCATAAGGATATCGAAATCGATATGGATATCGAAATCGATTTGGATATCGAGATCAATATGAATATCGAAATCAATATGGATATCGAAATCCATTGGGAGATCGAAATCGATATGGATATCGAAATCGATATGGATATTGAAATCTTTATGAATACCGAAATTGATATGGATATTGAAATCGATATGGATATCTAAATCGATTTGGATATTGAAATCCATAGGGATATCGAAATCCATAGGGATATCGAAATCCATTGGGATATCGAAATCCATAGGGATGTCGAAATCGATATGGATATCGAAATAAATAGGGATATCGAAGTCTATAGGGATATCGAAATCGATATAGATATCGAAATCCATATGAATATCGAAATCCATATGGATATAGAAATCCATAGGGATATCGAAATCGATATGGATATCGAAATCGATATGGATATCGAAATCGATATGGATATCGAAATCGATATGGATATCGAAATCGATATGGATATCGAAATCGATATGGATATCGAAATCGATATGGATATCGAAATCGATATGGATATCGAAATCGATATGGAATTCGAAATCGATATGGATATCGAAATCGATATGGATATCGAAATCCATATGGATATCGAAATCGATATGAATATCGAAATCCATATGGATATCGAAATCCATAGGGATATCGAAATGGATATGGAAATTGAAATCGATATGGATATCGAAATCCATATGAGTATCGAAATCCATAGGGATATCCAAATCCATATGGATATCGAAATCCATATGGATATCGAAATCCATATGGATATCGAAATCCATAGGGATATCGAAATCGATATGGATATCGAAATCGATATGGATATCGAAATCCATATGGATATCGAAATTCATAGGGATATCGAAATCGATATGGATATCGAAATCGATATGGATATCCAGATTAATATGAATATCGAAATCAATATAAATATCGAAATACATATGGATATCGAAATCCATAGGGATATCGAAATCGATATGGATATCGAAATAAATAGGGATATCGAAGTCTACAGGGATATCGAAATCGATATAGATATCGAAATCCATATGAATATCGAAATCCATATGGATATAGAAATCCATAGGGATATCGAAATCGATATGGATATCGAAATCGATATGGATATCGAAATCGATATGGATATCGAAATCGATATGGATATCGAAATCGATATGGATATCGAAATCGATATGGATATCGAAATCGATATGGATATCGAAATCGATATGGATATCGAAATCGATATGGATATCGAAATCCATATGGATATCGAAATCGATATGAATATCGAAATCCATATGGATATCGAAATCCATAGGGATATCGAAATCCATTGGGATATCGAAATCCATAGGGATGTCGAAATCGATATGGATATCGAAATAAATAGGGATATCGAAGTCTATAGGGATATCGAAATCGATATAGATATCGAAATCCATATGAATATCGAAATCCATATGGATATAGAAATCCATAGGGATATCGAAATCGATATGGATATCGAAATCGATATGGATATCGAAATCGATATGGATATCGAAATCGATATGGATATCGAAATCGATATGGATATCGAAATCCATATGGATATCGAAATCGATATGAATATCGAAATCCATATGGATATCGAAATCCATAGGGATATCGAAATGGATATGGAAATTGAAATCGATATGGATATCGAAATCCATATGAGTATCGAAATCCATAGGGATATCCAAATCCATATGGATATCGAAATCCACAGGGATATCTAAATCGATATGGATATCGAAATCCATAGGGATATCGAAATCCATAGGGATGTCGAAATCGATATGGATATCGAAATAAATAGGGATATCGAAGTCTATAGGTATATCGAAATCGATATAGATATCGAAATCCATATGGATATCGAAATCCATATGGATATTGAAATCCATAGGGATATCGAAATCGATATGGATATCGAAATCGATATGGATATCGAAATCGATATGGATATCGAAATCCATATCGATATCGAAATCCATAGGGATATCGAAGTCGATATGGATATCGAAATACATAGGAATATCGAAATCCATAGGGATATCGAAATCGATATGGATATCGAAATCCATATGGATATCGAAATCCAAGAGGTATCGAAATCGATATGGATATTAAAATCCATTGGGATATCGAAGTTCATAGGGATATCGAAATCGATATGGATATCGAAATCGATATGGATATCGAAATCGATATGGATATCGAAATCGATATGGATATCGAAATCGATATGGATATCGAAATCCATGGGGATATCGAAATCGATATGGATATCGAAATACATAGGAATATCGAAATCCATAGGGATATCGAAATCGATATGGATATCGAAATCCATATGGATATATAAATCCAAGGGGTATCGAAATCGATATGGATATTGACATCCATGGGGATATCGAAATTCATAGGGATATCGAAATCGATATGGATATCGAAATCGATATGGATATCCAGATCAATATGAATATCAAAATCAATATAAATATCGAAATACATATGGATATCGAAATCCATAGGGATATCGAAATCGATATGGATATCGAAATCCAAGAGGTATCGAAATCGATATGGATATTAAAATCCATTGGGATATCGAAATTCATAGGGATATCGAAATCGATATGGATATCGAAATCCATAGGGATGTCGAAATCGATATGGATATCGAAATAAATAGGGATATCGAAGTCTATAGGGATATCGAAATCGATATAGATATCGAAATCCATATGGATATCGAAATCCATATGGATATCGAAATCCATATGGATATCGAAATCCATAGGGATATCGAAATCGATATGGATATCGAAATACATAGGAATATCGAAATATATAGGGATATCGAAATCGATATGGATATCGAAATCCATATGGATATCGAAATCGATATGGATATCGAAATCCATATGGATATCGAAATCGATATGAATATCGAAATCCATATGGATATCGAAATCCATAGGGATATCGAAATGGATATGGATATTGAAATCGATATGGATATCGAAATCCATATGAGTATCGAAATCCATAGGGATATCCAAATCCATATGGATATCGAAATCCACAGGGATATCTAAATCGATATGGATATCGAAATCCATAGGGATATCGAAATCCATAGTGATGTCGAAATCGATATGGATATCGAAATAAATAGGGATATCGAAGTCTATAGGGATATCGAAATCGATATAGATATCGAAATCCATATGGATATCGAAATCCATATGGATATTGAAATCCATAGGGATATCGAAATCGATATGGATATCGAAATCGATATGGATATCGAAATCGATATGGATATCGAAATCGATATGGATATCGAAATCGATATGGATATCGAAATCCATATCGATATCGAAGTCCATAGGGATATCGAAGTCGATATGGATATCGAAATACATAGGAATATCGAAATCTATAGGGATATCGAAATCGATATGGATATCGAAATCCATAGGGATATCGAAATGGATATGGATATTGAAATCGATATGGATATCGAAATCCATATGAGTATCGAAATCCATATGAATATCGAAATCCATATGGATATAGAAATCCATAGGGATATCGAAATCGATATGGATATCGAAATCGATATGGATATCGAAATCGATATGGATATCGAAATCGATATGGATATCGAAATCGATATGGATATCGAAATCGATATGGATATCGAAATCGATATGGATATCGAAATCCATATGGATATCGAAATCGATATGAATATCGAAATCCATATGGATATCGAAATCCATAGGGATATCGAAATCCATTGGGATATCGAAATCCATAGGGATGTCGAAATCGATATGGATATCGAAATAAATAGGGATATCGAAGTCTATAGGGATATCGAAATCGATATAGATATCGAAATCCATATGAATATCGAAATCCATATGGATATAGAAATCCATAGGGATATCGAAATCGATATGGATATCGAAATCGATATGGATATCGAAATCGATATGGATATCGAAATCGATATGGATATCGAAATCGATATGGATATCGAAATCGATATGGATATCGAAATCGATATGGATATCGAAATCCATATGGATATCGAAATCGATATGAATATCGAAATCCATATGGATATCGAAATCCATAGGGATATCGAAATGGATATGGAAATTGAAATCGATATGGATATCGAAATCCATATGAGTATCGAAATCCATAGGGATATCCAAATCCATATGGATATCGAAATCCACAGGGATATCTAAATCGATATGGATATCGAAATCCATAGGGATATCGAAATCCATAGGGATGTCGAAATCGATATGGATATCGAAATAAATAGGGATATCGAAGTCTATAGGTATATCGAAATCGATATAGATATCGAAATCCATATGGATATCGAAATCCATATGGATATTGAAATCCATAGGGATATCGAAATCGATATGGATATCGAAATCGATATGGATATCGAAATCGATATGGATATCGAAATCCATATCGATATCGAAATCCATAGGGATATCGAAGTCGATATGGATATCGAAATACATAGGAATATCGAAATCCATAGGGATATCGAAATCGATATGGATATCGAAATCCATATGGATATCGAAATCCAAGAGGTATCGAAATCGATATGGATATTAAAATCCATTGGGATATCGAAGTTCATAGGGATATCGAAATCGATATGGATATCGAAATCGATATGGATATCGAAATCGATATGGATATCGAAATCGATATGGATATCGAAATCGATATGGATATCGAAATCCATGGGGATATCGAAATCGATATGGATATCGAAATACATAGGAATATCGAAATCCATAGGGATATCGAAATCGATATGGATATCGAAATCCATATGGATATATAAATCCAAGGGGTATCGAAATCGATATGGATATTGACATCCATGGGGATATCGAAATTCATAGGGATATCGAAATCGATATGGATATCGAAATCGATATGGATATCCAGATCAATATGAATATCAAAATCAATATAAATATCGAAATACATATGGATATCGAAATCCATAGGGATATCGAAATCGATATGGATATCGAAATCCAAGAGGTATCGAAATCGATATGGATATTAAAATCCATTGGGATATCGAAATTCATAGGGATATCGAAATCGATATGGATATCGAAATCCATAGGGATGTCGAAATCGATATGGATATCGAAATAAATAGGGATATCGAAGTCTATAGGGATATCGAAATCGATATAGATATCGAAATCCATATGGATATCGAAATCCATATGGATATCGAAATCCATATGGATATCGAAATCCATAGGGATATCGAAATCGATATGGATATCGAAATATGAGTATCGAAATCCATAGGGATATCCAAATCCATATGGATATCGAAATCCACAGGGATATCTAAATCGATATGGATATCGAAATTCATAGGGATATCGAAATCGATATGGATATCGAAATCGATATGGATATCGAAATCGATATGGATATCGAAATCCATTGGGATATCGAAGTTCATAGGGATATCGATATCGATATGGATATCGAAATCGATATGGATATCGAAATCGATATGGATATCGAAATCGATATGGATATCGAAATCCATGGGGATATCGAAATCGATATGGATATCGAAATACATAGGAATATCGAAATCCATAGGGATATCGAAATCGATATGGATATCGAAATCCATATGGATATATAAATCCAAGGGGTATCGAAATCGATATGGATATTGACATCCATGGGGATATCGAAATTCATAGGGATATCGAAATCGATATGGATATCGAAATCGATATGGATATCCAGATCAATATGAATATCGAAATCAATGTAAATATCGAAATACATATGGATATCGAAATCCATAGGGATATCGAAATCGATATGGATATCGAAATAAATAGGGATATCGAATTCTATAGGGATATCGAAATCGATATAGATATCGAAATCCATATGGATATCGAAATCCATATGGATATCGAAATCCATAGGGATATCGAAATCGATATGGATATCGAAATCCATAGGGATATCGAAATCCATAGTGATATCGAAATCCATATGGATATCGAAATCGATATGGATATCGAAATCGATATGGATATCGAAATCGATATGGATATCGAAATCGATATGAATATCGAAATCAATATGGATATCGAAATCCATTGGGATATCGAAATCGATATTGATATCGAAATCGATATGGATATTGAAATCTTTATGAATACCGAAATTGATATGGATATTGAAATCGATATGGATATATAAATCGATTTGGATATTGAAATCCATAGGGATATCGAAATCCATAGGGATATCGAAATCCATTGGGATATCGAAATCCATAGGGATGTCGAAATCGATATGAATATCGAAATCCATATGGATATCGAAATCCATAGGGATATCGAAATGGATATGGATATTGAAATCGATATGGATATCGAAATCCATATGAGTATCGAAATCCATAGGGATATCCAAATCCATATGGATATCGAAATCCACAGGGATATCTAAATCGATATGGATATCGAAATCCATAGGGATATCGAAATCCATAGGCATGTCGAAATCGATATGGATATCGAAATAAATAGAGATATCGAAGTCTATAGGGATATCGACTTCGATATAGATATCGAAATCGATATGGATATCGAAATTCATAGGGATATCGAAATCGATATGGATATCGAAATCGATATGGATATCGAAATCGATATGGATATCGAAATCGATATGGATATCGAAATCGATATGGATATCGAAATCGATATGGATATCGAAATCGATATGGATATCGAAATCGATATGGATATCGAAATCGATATGGATATCCAAATCCATATGGATATCGAAATCCACAGGGATATCTAAATCGATATGGATATCGAAATCCATAGGGATATCGAAATCCATAGGGATGTCGAAATCGATATGGATATCGAAATAAATAGGGATATCGAAGTCTATAGGGATATCGAAATCGATATAGATATCGAAATCCATATGGATATCGAAGTCGATATGGATATCGAAATCCATATCGATATCGAAATCCATAGGAATATCGAAGTCGATATGGATATCGAAATACATAGGAATATCGAAATCCATAGGGATATCGAAATCGATATGGATATCGAAATCCATATGGATATCGAAATCCATATGGATATATAAATCCAAGGGGTATCGAAATCGATATGGATATTGACATCCATGGGGATATCGAAATTCATAGGGATATCGAAATCGATATGGATATCCAGATCAATATGAATATCGAAATCAATATAAATATCGAAATACATATGGATATCGAAATCCATAGGGATATCGAAATCGATATGGATATCGAAATAAATAGGGATATCGAAGTCTATAGGGATATCGAAATCGATATGGATATTGAAATCCATAGGGATATCGAAATCGATATGGATATCGAAATCGATATGGATATCGAAATCGATATGGATATCGAAATCCATATCGATATCGAAATCCATAGGAATATCGAAGTCGATATGGATATCGAAATACATAGGAATATCGAAATCCATAGGGATATCGAAATCGATATGGATATCGAAATCCATATGGATATCGAAATCCAAGAGGTATCGAAATCGATATGGATATTAAAATCCATTGGGATATCGAAGTTCATAGGGATATCGAAATCGATATGGATATCGAAATCGATATGGATATCGAAATCGATATGGATATCGAAATCGATATGGATATCGAAATCGATATGGATATCGAAATCGATATGGATATCGAAATCCATGGGGATATCGAAATCGATATGGATATCGAAATACATAGGAATATCGAAATCCATAGGGATATCGAAATCGATATGGATATCGAAATCCATATGGATATATAAATCCAAGGGGTATCGAAATCGATATGGATATTGACATCCATGGGGATATCGAAATTCATAGGGATATCGAAATCGATATGGATATCCAGATCAATATGAATATCGAAATCAATATAAATATCGAAATACATATGGATATCGAAATCCATAGGGATATCGAAATCGATATGGATATCGAAATAAATAGGGATATCGAAGTCTATAGGGATATCGAAATCGATATAGATATCGAAATCCATATGGATATCGAAATCCATATGGATATCGAAATCCATAGGGATATCGAAATCGATATGGATATCGAAATCCATAGGGATATCGAAATCCATAGTGATATCGAAATCCATATGGATATCGAAATCGATATGGATATCGAAATCGATATGGATATCGAAATCGATATGGATATCGAAATCGATATGGATTTCGAAATATATGGGGTATCGAAATTGGTATGGATATTGAAATCCATAGGGATATCGAAATCGATATGGATATCGAAATCGATTTGGATATCGAGATCAATATGAATATCGAAATCAATATGGATATCGAAATCCATTGGGATATCGAAATCGATATTGATATCGAAATCGATATGGATATTGAAATCTTTATGAATACCGAAATTGATATGGATATTGAAATCGATATGGATATCTAAATCGATTTGGATATTGAAATCCATAGGGATATCGAAATCCATAGGGATGTCGAAATAGATATGGATATCGAAATCGATATGGATGTCGAAATCGATATGGATATCGAAATCGATATAGATATCGAAATCCATATGGATATCGAAATCCATATGGATATCGAAATCCATAGGGATATCGAATTCGATATGGATATCGAAATCGATATGGATATCGAAATCGATATGGATATCGAAATCGATATGGATATCGAAATCCATATCGATATCGATATCCATAGGGATATCGAAATCGATATGGATATCGAAATCCATATCGATATCGATATCCATAGGGATATCGAAATCGATATGGATATCGAAATACATAGGAATATCGAAATCCATAGGGATATCGAAATCGATATGGATATCGAAATCCATATTGATATCGAAATCCATGGGGATATCGAAATTCATAGGGATATCGAAATCGATATGGATATCGAAATCGATATGGATATCGAGATCAATATGAATATCGAAATCGATATGGATATCGAAATCGATATGGATATCGAGATCAATATGATTATCGAAATCCATATGGTATCGAAGTCCATTGGAATATCGAAATCGATATGGATATTGAAATCTTTATGAATACCGAAATTGATATGGATATTGAAATCGATATGGATGTCTAAATCGATTTGGATATTGAAATCCATAGGGATATCGAAATCCATAGGGATATCGAAATCCATTGGGATATCGAAATCCATAGGGATGTCGAAATCGATATGGATATCGAAATAAATAGGGATATCGAAGTCTATAGGGATATCGAAATCGATATAGATATCGAAATCCATATGGATATCGAAATCCATATGGATATCGAAATCCATATGGATATCGAAATCCATAGTGATATCGAAATCGATATGGATATCGAAATCGATATGGATATCGAAATCGATATGGATATCGAAATCCATATCGATATCCTTGGATATATCCTATTCCTATATATCCATAGGGATATCGAAATCGATATGGATATCGAAATACATAGGAATATCGAAATCCATAGGGATATCGAAATCGATATGGATATCGAAATCCATATGGATATCGAAATCCAAGGGGTATCGAAATTCATAGGGATATCGAAATCGATATGGATATCGAAATCGATATGGATATCGAGATCAATATGAATATCGAAATCGATATGGATATCGAAATCGATATGGATATCGAAATCCATATCGATATCGATATCCATAGGGATATCGAAATCGATATGGATATCGAAATACATAGGAATATCGAAATCCATAGGGATATCGATATGGATATCGAAATCCATATGGATATCGAAATCCATGGGGATATCGAAATCCATAGGGATATCGAATTCGATATGGATATCGAAATCCATTGGGATATCGAAATCCATAGGGATGTCGAAATCGATATGGATATCGAAATAAATAGGGATATCGAAGTCTATAGGGATATCGAAATCGATATAGATATCGAAATCCATATGGATATCGAAATCCATATGGATATCGAAATCCATATGGATATCGAAATCCATATGGATATCGAAATCCATAGTGATATCGAAATCGATATGGATATCGAAATCGATATGGATATCGAAATCGATATGGATATCGAAATCCATATCGATATCGATATCCATAGGGATATCGAAATCGATATGGATATCGAAATACATAGGAATATCGAAATCCATAGGGATATCGAAATCGATATGGATATCGAAATCCATATGGATATCGAAATCCAAGGGGTATCGAAATTCATTGGGATATCGAAATCGATATGGATATCGAAATCGATATGGATATCGAGATCAATATGAATATCGAAATCGATATGGATATCGAAATCGATATGGATATCGAAATCCATATCGATATCGATATCCATAGGGATATCGAAATCGATATGGATATCGAAATCGATATGGATATCGAGATCAATATGAATATCGAAATCGATATGGATATCGAAATCGATATGGATATCGAGATCAATATGATAATCGAAATCCATATGGATATCGAAATCCATTGGAATATCGAAATCGATATGGATTTTGAAATCTTTATGAATACCGAAATTGATATGGATATTGAAATCGATATGGATATCTAAATCGATATGGGTATCGAAATCCATAGGGATATCGAAATCCATTGGGATATCGAAATCCATAGGGATGTCGAAATCGATATGAATATCGAAATAAATAGGGATATCGAAGTCTATAGGGATATCGAAATCGATATAGATATCGAAATCCATATGGATATCGAAATCCATATGGATATCGAAATCCATAGGGATATCGAATTCGATATGGATATCGAAATCGATATGGATATTGAAATCTTTATGAATACCGAAATTGATATGGATATTGAAATCGATATGGATATCTAAATCGATTTGGATATTGAAATCCATAGGGATATCGAAATCCATAGGGATATCGAAATCCATTGGGATATCGAAATCCATAGGGATGTCGAAATAGATATGGATATCGAAATCGATATGGATGTCGAAATCGATATGGATATCGAAATCGATATAGATATCGAAATCCATATGGATATCGAAATCCATATGGATATCGAAATCCATAGGGATATCGAATTCGATATGGATATCGAAATCGATATGGATATCGAAATCGATATGGATATCGAAATCGATATGGATATCGAAATCCATATCGATATCGATATCCATAGGGATATCGAAATCGATATGGATATCGAAATCCATATCGATATCGATATCCATAGGGATATCGAAATCGATATGGATATCGAAATACATAGGAATATCGAAATCCATAGGGATATCGAAATCGATATGGATATCGAGATCCATATTGATATCGAAATCCATGGGGATATCGAAATACATAGGGATATCGAAATCGATATGGATATCGAAATCGATATGGATATCGAGATCAATATGAATATCGAAATTGATATGGATATCGAAATCGATATGGATATCGAGATCAATATGATTATCGAAATCCATATGGATATCGAAATCCATTGGAATATCGAAATCGATATGGATATTGAAATCTTTATGAATACCGAAATTGATATGGATATTGAAATCGATATGGATATCTAAATCGATTTGGATATTGAAATCCATAGGGATATCGAAATCCATAGGGATATCGAAATCCATTGGGATATCGAAATGAATAGGGATGTCGAAATCGATATGGATATCGAAATAAATAGGGATATCGAAGTCTATAGGGATATCGAAATCGATATAGATATCGAAATCCATATGGATATCGAAATCCATATGGATATCGAAATCCATATGGATATCGAAATCCATAGTGATATCGAAATCGATATGGATATCGAAATCGATATGGATATCGAAATCGATATGGATATCGAAATCGATATGGATATCGAAATCCATATCGATATCGATATACATAGGGATATCGAAATCGATATGGATATCGAAATACATAGGAATATCGAAATCCATAGGGATATCGAAATCGATATGGATATCGAAATCCATATGTATATCGAAATCCAAGGGGTATCGAAATTCATAGGGATATCGAAATCGATATGGATATCGAAATCGATATGGATATCGAGATCAATATGAATATCGAAATCGATATGGATATCGAAATCGATATGGATATCGAAATCCATATCGATATCGATATCCATAGGGATATCGAAATCGATATGGATATCGAAATACATAGGAATATCGAAATCCATAGGGATATCGAATGGATATCGAAATCCATATGGATATCGAAATCCATGGGGATATCGAAATCCATAGGGATATCGAATTCGATATGGATATCGAAATCCATTGGGATATCGAAATCAATAGGGATGTCGAAATCGATATGGATATCGAAATAAATAGGGATATCGAAGTCTATAGGGATATCGAAATCGATATAGATATCGAAATCCATATGGATATCGAAATCCATATGGATATCGAAATCCATATGGATATCGAAATCCATATGGATATCGAAATCCATAGTGATATCGAAATCGATATGGATATCGAAATCGATATGGATATCGAAATCGATAAGGATATCGAAATCCATATCGATATCGATATCATAGGGATATCGAAATCGATATGGATATCGAAATACATAGGAATATCGAAATCCATAGGGATATCGAAATCGATATGGATATCGAAATCATATGGATATCGAAATCCAAGGGGTATCGAAATTCATTGGGATATCGAAATCGATATGGATATCGAAATCGATATGGATATCGAGATCAATATGAATATCGAAATCGATATGGATATCGAAATCGATATGGATATCGAAATCCATATCGATATCGATATCCATAGGGATATCGAAATCGATATGGATATCGAAATCGATATGGATATCGAGATCAATATGAATATCGAAATCGATATGGATATCGAAATCGATATGGATATCGAGATCAATATGATAATCGAAATCCATATGGATATCGAAATCCATTGGAATATCGAAATCGATATGGATTTGAAATCTTTATGAATACGGAAATTGATATGGATATTGAAATCGATATGGATATCTAAATCGATATGGGTATCGAAATCCATATGGATATCGAAATCCATTGGGATATCGAAATCAATAGGGATGTCGAAATCGATATGAATATCGAAATAAATAGGGATATCGAAGTCTATAGGGATATCGAAATCGATATAGATATCGAAATCCATATGGATATCGAAATCCATATGGATATCGAAATCCATATGGATATCGAATCGATATGGATATCGAAATCATAGGGATATCGAAATCATATGGATATCGAATCATATGAATATCGAAATGATATGGATATCGAAATCGATTGATATCAATCATAGATATCGAAATCATATGGATATCGAAATCTTGGTATCGAAATCGATATGGATATTGAAATCCATTGGAATATCGAAATCGATATGGATATTGAAATCTTATGAATAGGAAATGATTGGATATCGAAATCGATATGGATATCAAATCGATATGGATATCGAAATCCATATGGATATCGAAATCCATTGGGATATCGAAATGAATAGGGATTCGAAATCGATATGGATATCGAAATATAGGGATATCGAATCTATAGGGATATCGAAATCGATATGATATCGAAATCCATATGGATATCGAAATCCATATGGATATCGAAATCCATATGGATATCGAAATCCATAGTGATATCGAAATCGATATGGATATCGAAATCGATATGGATATCGAAATCGATAGGATATCGAAATCCATATCGATATCGATATATAGGATATCGAAATCGATATGGATATCGAAATCAGATATCGAAACAAGGGATAGAATGATATGGATTGAAAAGTGAATGAAGGATATCGAAATTCATAGGGATATCGAAATCGATATGGATATCGAGATCAATATGAATATCGAAATCAATATAAATATCGAAATCCATATGGATATCGAAATCCATAGTGATATCGAAATCGATATGGATATCGAAATCGATATGGATATCGAAATCGATAAGGATATCGAAATCCATATCGATATCGATATACATAGGGATATCGAAATCGATATGGATATCGAATTACATAGGAATATCGAAATCCATAGGGATATCGAAATCGATATGGATATCGAAATCCATATGTATATCGAAATCCAAGGGGTATCGAAATCGATATGGATATTGAAATCCATGGGGATATCGAAATTCATAGGGATATCGAAATCGATATGGATATCGAGATCAATATGAATATCGAAATCGATATAAATATCGAAATCCATATGGATATCGAAATCCATAGGGATATCGAAATCGATATGGTTATCGAAATCGATATGGATATCGAAATCGACATGGATATCGAAATCCATATCGATATCGAAATCCATAGGGATTTCGAAATCGATATGGATATCGAAATACATAGGAATATCGAAATCCATAGGGATATCGAAATCGATATGGATATCGAAATCCATATGGATATCGAAGTCCGAGGGGTATCGAAATCGATATGGATACTGAAATCCATGGGGATATCGAAATTCATAGGGATATCGAAATCGATATGGATATCGAAATCGATATGGATATCGAAATCCATAGGGATATCGAAATCCATAGGGATATTGAAATCGATATGGATATCGAAATCGATATGGATATCGAAATCCATATGGATATCGAAATACATGTGGTATCGAGATCGAAATGGATATCGAAATCCATAGGGATATCGAAATACATATAGGGATATCGAAATCGATATGGATATCGAAATCCATATGGATATCGAAATCCATATGGATATCGAAATCCATAGGGATATCGAAATGGATATGGATATTGAAATCGATAAGGCTATCGAAATCCGTATGAGTATCGAAATCCATAGGGATATCCAAATCCATATGGATATCGAAATCCACAGGGATATCGAAATCGATATGGATATCGAAATCCATAGGGATATCGAAATCCATGGGGATATCGATATCGATATGGATATCGAAATCGATGTGGATATCGAAATCCCTATGGATTTCGAAATCGATATGGATATTGAAATCGATAAGGATACCGAAATTGCTATGGATATCGTAATCCATAGGGATATCAAAATCGATATGAATATCGAAATCCATAGGGATATTGAAATCCATAGGGATATCGAAATTCATAGGGATATCGAAATCGATATGGACATCGAAATCGATATGGATATAAAAATCGATATGGATATCGAAAACCATATCGATATCGAAATCCATAGGGATATCGAAATCGATATGGATATCGAAATCGATATGGATATCAAAATCCGTAAGGATATCGAAATCCATAGGGATATCAAAATCCATAGGGATATCGAAATCGATATGGATATCGAAATCGATATGGATATCAAAATCCGTAAGGATATCGAAATCCATAGGGATATCAAAATTCATAGGGATATCGAAATCCATAGGGATATCGAAATCGATATGGATATCGAAATCGATATGGATATCGAAATCCATATGGATATCGAAATCATATGATATCGAAATCGATATGGATATCGAAATCGATATGGATATCGAAATCGATATGGATATGAAATCCATATGAATATCGAAATCGATATGGATATCGAAATCGTATGGATATCGATATCGATATGGATATCGAAATGATAGGATATCGAAATCGATATGGATATCGAAATCGATATGGATATCGAAATCGATATGGATTCGAAATCGATATGGATTCGAAATCCATATGATTCGAAATCGATATGGATATCGAATCATATCGATATGGATATCTGATATCGATATGATTCGATATTCTATGGATTTCGATATATATGGATTCGATATCATATGGATTCGATATCCATATGGATTTGATATCCATATGATTTCGATATCCATATGATTTGATATCCATATGGATTCGATATCCTATGGATTTCGAATATCCTATGGATTTCGATATTCATATGGATTTGATATCTATGGATTTCGATATCCATAGCGATTTCGATATCCATATGATATTCGATATCCCTATGGATTGATATCCATATCGATTTCGATATCCATATGGATTCGAAATCGATATGGATTTGAAATCGATATGGATATCGAAATTGATATGGATATCGTAATTGATAGGGATATCGAAATCGATATGGATATCGAAATCCATATGATTATGAAATCCATATGGATATCGAAATTCATAGGAATATCGAAATCGATATGGATATTGAAATCGATATGGATTCGAAATCGATATGGATTCGAAATTATATGGATATGAAATCCATATGGATATCGAAATCGATATGGATATCGAAATCGATATGGATTCGAAATCCATATGGATATCGAAATCGATATGGATATCGAAATCCATATGGATATCGAAATCTATATGGATATCGAAGTCGATATGGATATCGAAATCGTATGGATATCGAAATCCATATGGATATCGAAATCATATGGATATCGAAATCCATATGGATATCGAAATCGATATGGATTCGAATCCATATGGATATCGAAATCGATATGGATATCGATATCCATATGATTCGATATCCATATCGATATCGATATCTATGGATTTCGATATCGATATGGATTTCGATATCCATATGATTCGATATCCATATGGATTCGATATCCATATGATTTCGATATCCTATGGATTTCGATATCGATATGGATTTGAATATCTATGGATTTCGATATTCATATGATTCGATATCCCTATGGATTTCGATATCAATTGATATCGATTCAATATATATGATTCGAAATCCATATGGATTCGATATCATATGATTTCGATATCGATATGGATTCGATATCGATATGGATTCGATATCCATATGGATTTCGATATCCTATGGATTCGATATTCATAGGGATTCGATATCGATATGGATTTCGATATCATAGAATATCGATATCCATATGGATATCGAAATCGATATGGATATCGAAATCCATATGGATATCGATATGATATGGATATCGAAATCGATATGGATATTGAAATCCATAGGGATATCGAAATTCATAGGGATATCGAAATCGATATGGATATCGAGATCCATATGGATATCGAAATCAATATGGATATCGAAATCCATATGGATATCGAAATCCATAGGGATATCGAAATCGATATGGATTATCGAAATCGATATGGATATCGAAATCGATATGGATATCGAAATCCATATCGATATCGAAATCCATAGGGATTTCGAAATCGATATGGATATCGAAATACATAGGATATCGAAATCCATAGGGATATCGAAATCGATATGGATATCGAAATCCATATGGATATCGAAGTCCGATATGGATATCGAAATCGATATGGATACTGAAATCCATGGGGATATCGAAATTCATAGGGATATCGAAATCGATATGGATATCGAAATCCATATGGATATCGAAATCCATAGGGATATCGAAATCCATAGGGATATCGAAATCGATATGGATATCGAAATCGATATGGATATCGAAATCCATATGGATATCGAAATACATGTGGTATCGAGATCGAAATGGATATCGAAATCCATAGGGATATCGAAATACATATAGGGATATCGAAATCGATATGGATATCGAAATCCATATGGATATCGAAATCCATATGGATATCGAAATCCATAGGGATATCGAAATGGATATGGATATTGAAATCGATAAGGCTATCGAAATCCGTATGAGTATCGAAATCCATAGGGATATCCAAATCCATATGGATATCGAAATCCACAGGGATATCGAAATCGATATGGATATCGAAATCCATAGGGATATCGAAATCCATGGGGATATCGATATCGATATGGATATCGAAATCGATGTGGATATCGAAATCCCTATGGATTTCGAAATCGATATGGATATTGAAATCGATAAGGATACCGAAATTGCTATGGATATCGTAATCCATAGGGATATCAAAATCGATATGAATATCGAAATCCATAGGGATATTGAAATCCATAGGGATATCGAAATTCATAGGGATATCGAAATCGATATGGACATCGAAATCGATATGGATATAAAAATCGATATGGATATCGAAAACCATATCGATATCGAAATCCATAGGGATATCGAAATCGATATGGATATCGAAATCGATATGGATATCAAAATCCGTAAGGATATCGAAATCCATAGGGATATCAAAATCCATAGGGATATCGAAATCGATATGGATATCGAAATCGATATGGATATCAAAATCCGTAAGGATATCGAAATCCATAGGGATATCAAAATTCATAGGGATATCGAAATCCATAGGGATATCGAAATCGATATGGATATCGAAATCCATAGGGATATCGAAATCGATATGGATATCGAAAGCGATATGGATATCGAAATCGATATGGATATCGAAAGCGATATGGATATCGAAATCGATATGGATATTGAAATCCAAAGGAATATCGAAATCGATATGGATATAGAATTCGTTATCCATATCGATTTCGATATCCCTTTGGATTTCAATATCCATATCGATTTCGATATCCGTATCGATTTCGATATCCATATCGATTTCGATAGCCCTATGGATTTCGATATTCATATCGATTTCGATATCCATATCGATTTCGATATCCATATCGATTTCGATATCCCTATGGATTTCGATATTCATATCGATTTGGATATCCCTATGGATTTCGATGTCCATATCGATTTCGATTTCCCTATCGATTTCGATATCGCTATGGATTTCGATATCCTTATGTATTTCGATATCCATATCGATTTCGATATCCATATCGATTTCGATGTCCATATCGATTTCGATATCCCTATGAATTTCGATATCCCTATGGATTTCAATATCCCTATGGATTTCGATATTCATATCGATTTTGATATCCCTATGGATTACGATATCCATAGCAATTTCGATATCCGTATCGGTTTCGATATCCATATCGATTTCGATATCCTATGGATTTCGATATTCATATCGATTTCGATATCCATATGATTCGATATCCATATGATTTCGATATCCTTGGATTTGATATCCATATGGATTTGATATTCATAGGATGCGATATCCATATCGATTTCGATATCCATATGATTTCGATATTCCTATGAATTTCGATATTCCCTGGATTTCAATATCCATATGATTTCGTCCCCTTGGATTTTATATCCTATGGATTTTGATATCAATGATTTGATTCCTATGGATTTGTTCCTTATTATTTGATATCCATACGTTTCGTATCTATGATTTCGATATCCATATGATTTCGATATCCATATGATTTGATATCCCTATGGATTTCGATATTCTATGGATTTCATATCTTGATTTCGATACCCTATGGATTTGATTCATATGGATTTGATATCCATAGATTTGATTCCCTTGGATTTCGATATCCCTATGAATTTTGATATCCCTATGGATTTCGATATCCTTACGGATTTTGATATCCATATCGATTTCGATATCCATATCGATTTCGATATCCCTATGGATTTCGATATCGATATGGTTTTCGACATCCATATCGATTTTTATATCCATATCGATTTCGATGTCCATATCGATTTCGATATCCCTATGAATTTCGATATCCCTATGGATTTCAATATCCCTATGGATTTCGATATTCATATCGATTTTGATATCCCTATGGATTACGATATCCATAGCAATTTCGGTATCCTTATCGATTTCAATATCCATATCGATTTCGAAATCCATAGGGATTTCGATATTCATATCGATATCGATATCCACATCGATTTCGATATCCACATCGATTTCGATATCCATATCGATTTCGATATCCCTATGGATTTCGATATTCATATCGATTTCGATATCCCTATGGATTTCGATATCCATATCAATTTCGGTATTCATATCGATTTCAATATCCATATCGATTTCGATATCCCTATGGATTTCGATATCCATTTCGATTTCGGTATCCCTATGGATTTCGAAATCGATATGGATATTGAAATCGATAAGGATACCGAAATTGCTATGGATATCGTAATCCATAGGGATATCAAAATGGATATGAATATCGAAATCCATAGGGATATTGAAATCCATAGGGATATCGAAATTCATAGGGATATCGAAATCGATATGGACATCGAAATCGATATGGATATCGAAATCGATATGGATATCGAAATACATAAGGATATCGAAATCCATAGCGATATCGAAATCGATAGGGAAATCGAAATCGATGTGGACATCGAAATCCATAGGGATATCGAAATCGATATGAATATCGAAATCCATAGGGATATCGAAATCGATATGGATATCGAAATCGATATGGATATCGAAATTGATATGAATATCGAAATCCATAGGGATATCGAAATCGATATGGATATCGAAATCGATACGGATATCGAAATCGATATGGATATTGAAATCCAAAGGGATATCGAAATCGATATGGATAACGAATTCTACATCCATATCGATTTCGATATCCATATCGATATCGATATCCCCGTGGATTTCGATATCCCTATGGATTTCGATATCCATATCGATTTCGATATCCCTGTGGATTTCGATATTCATATCGATTTCGATATCCATATCGATTTCGATATCCATATCGATTTCGATATCCCTATGGATTTTGATTTTCATATCGATTTCGATATCCCTATGGATTTCGATATCCATATCAATTTCGGTATTCATATCGATTTCAATATCCATATCGATTTCGATATCCCTATGGATTTCGATATCCATTTCGATTTCGGTATCCCTATGGATTTCGAAATCGATATGGATATTGAAATCGATAAGGATACCGAAATTGCTATGGATATCGTAATCCATAGGGATATCAAAATCGATATGAATATCGAAATCCATAGGGATATTGAAATCCATAGGGATATCGAAATTCATAGGGTTATCGAAATCGATATGGACATCGAAATCGATATGGATATCGAAATCGATATGGATATCGAAATACATAAGGATATCAAAATCCATAGCGATATCGAAATCGATAGGGAAATCGAAATCGATGTGGACATCGAAATCCATAGGGATATCGAAATCGATATGAATATCGAAATCCATAGGGATATCGAAATCGATATGGATATCGAAATCGATATGGATATCGAAATCGATATGAAAATCGAAATCCATAGGGATATCGAAATCGATATGGATATCGAAATCGATACGGATATCGAAATCGATATGGATATTGAAATCCAAAGGGATATCGAAATCGATATGGATAACGAATTCTATATCCATATCGATTTCGATATCCATATCGATATCGATATCCCCGTGGATTTCGATATCCCTATGGATTTCGATATCCATATCGATTTCGATATCCGAATCGATTTCGATATCCATATCGATTTCGATATCCCTATGGATTTCGATATTCATATCGATTTCGATATCCATATCGATTTCGATATCCATATCGATTTCGATATCCCTATGGATTTCGATATTCATATCGATTTCGATATCCCTATGGATTTCGATGTCCACATCGATTTCGATTTCCCTATCGATTTCGATATCGCTATGGATTTCGATATCCTTATGTATTTCGATATCCCTATGGATTTCAATATCCCTATGGATTTCGATATTCATATCGATTTTGATATCCCTATGGATTACGATATCCATAGCAATTTCGGTATCCTTATCGATTTCAATATCCATATCGATTTCGAAATCCATAGGGATACCGAAATCGATATGGATATCGAAATCGATATGGATATCGAAATCGATATGGATATCGAAATCGATATGGATATCGAAATACATAAGGATATCGAAATCCATAGGGATATCGAAATCGATGTGGATATCAAAATCCATATGGATATAGAAATCCAAGGGGTATCGAAATCGATATGGATATTGAAATCCATGGGAATATCGAAATTCATAGGGATATCGAAATCGATATGGATATCGAAATCGATATGGATATCGCGATCGCTATGAATATCGAAATCCATATGGATATCGAAATCCATAGGGATATCGAAATCGATATGGATATCGAAATCGATATGGATATCGAAATCGATATGAATATCGAAATCCATAGGGATATCGAAATCGATATGGATATCGAAACCGATACGGATATCGAAATTGCTATGGATATCGTAATCCATAGGGATATCAAAATCGATATGAATATCGAAATCCATAGGGATATTGAAATCCATAGGGATATCGAAATTCATAGGGATATCGAAATCGATATGGATATCGAAATCGATACGGATATCGAAATCGATACGGATATCGAAATCGATATGGATATCGAAATCCACGGGGTTATCGATATCGATATGGATATCGAAATCGATATGGATATAGAATTCGATATGAATGTCGAAATCCATAGGGATATCGAAATCGATATGGATATCGAAACCGATACGGATATCGAAATTGCTATGGATATCGTAATCCATAGGGATATCAAAATCGATATGAATATCGAAATCCATAGGGATATTGAAATCCATAGGGATATCGAAATTCATAGGGATATCGAAATCGATATGGATATCGAAATCGATATGGATATCGCGATCGCTATGAATATCGAAATCCATATGGATATCGAAATCCATAGGGATATCGAAATCGATATGGATATCGAAATCGATATGGATATCGAAATCGATATGAATATCGAAATCCATAGGGATATCGAAATCGATATGGATATCGAAACCGATACGGATATCGAAATTGCTATGGATATCGTAATCCATAGGGATATCAAAATCGATATGAATATCGAAATCCATAGGGATATTGAAATCCATAGGGATATCGAAATTCATAGGGATATCGAAATCGATATGGATATCGAAATCGATATGGATATCGAAATACATAAGGATATCGAAATCCATAGCGATATCGAAATCGATAGGGAAATCGAAATCGAAATGGATATCGAAATCCATAGGGATATCGAAATCGATATGGATATTGAAATCGATATGAATACCGAAATTGATATGGATATCGAAATCCATAGGGATATCGAAATTCATAGGGATATCGAAATCGATATGGATATCGAAATCCATATGGAGATAGAAATCCAAGGGGTATCGAAATCGATATGGATATTGAAATCCATGGGAATATCGAAATTCATAGGGATATCGAAATCGATATGGATATCGAAATCGATATGGATATCGCGATCGCTATGAATATCGAAATCCATATGGATATCGAAATCCATAGGGATATCGAAATCGATATGGATATCGAAATCGATATGGATATCGAAATCGATATGAATATCGAAATCCATAGGGATATCGAAATCGATATGGATATCGAAATCGATATGGATATCGAAACCGATACGGATATCGAAATTGCTATGGATATCGTAATCCATAGGGATATCAAAATCGATATGAATATCGAAATCCATAGGCATATTGAAATCCATAGGGATATCGAAATTCATAGGGATATCGAAATCGATATGGATATCGAAATCGATATGGATATCGAAATCGATATGGATATCGAAATACATAAGGATATCGAAATCCATAGCGATATCGAAATCGATAGGGAAATCGAAATCGAAATGGATATCGAAATCCATAGGGATATCGAAATCGATATGGATATTGAAATCGATATGAATACCGAAATTGATATGGATATCGAAATCCATAGGGATATCGAAATCGATATGAAAATCGAAATCCATAGGGATATCGAAATCGATATGGATATCGAAATCGATATGGATATCGAAATCGATATGAATATCGAAATCCATAGGGATATCGAAATCGATATGGATATCGAAATACATAAGGATATCGAAATCCATAGGGATATCGAAATCGATGTGGATATCGAAATCCATATGGATATCGAAATCCAAGGGGTATCGAAATCGATATGGATATTGAAATCCATGGGAATATCGAAATTCATAGGGATATCGAAATCGATATGGATATCGAAATCGATATGGATATCGCGATCGCTATGAATATCGAAATCCATATGGATATCGAAATCCATAGGGATATCGAAATCCATAGGGGATATCGAAATCGATATGGATATCGAAATCGATATGGATATCGAAATCGATATGAATATCGAAATCCATAGGGATATCGAAATCGATATGGATATCGAAATCCATAGGGATATCGAAATCGATATGGATATCGAAATCGATATGGATATCGAAATCGATATGAATATCGAAATCCATAGTGATATCGAAATCGATATGGATATCGAAATCCATAGGGATATCGAAATCCATAGGGATATCGAAATCGAAAATTGCAATTTCGGTATCCTTATCGATTTCAATATCCATATCGATTTCGAAATCCATAGGGATACCGAAATCGAAATGGATATCGAAATCGATATGGATATTGAAATCGATATGAATACCGAAATTGATATGGATATCGAAATCCATAGGGATATCGAAATCGATATGAAAATCGAAATTTATAGCGATATCGAAATCGATAGGGAAATCGAAATCGATATGGACATCGAAATCCATAGGGATATCGAAATCGATATGAATATCGAAATCCATAGGGATATCGAAATCGATATGGATATCGAAATCGATATGGATATCGAAATCGATATGAATATCGAAATCCATAGGGATATCGAAATCGATATCGATATCGAAATCCATAGGGATATCGAAATCCATAGGGATATCGAAATCGATATGGATATCGAAATCGATATGGATATCGAAATCGATATGGATATCGAAATCGATATGGATATCGAAATCCATATCGATATCGAAATCCATAGGGATCCATATCGATTTCGATATCCCTATGGATTTCGATATCCCTATGGATTTCGATATCCATATCGATTTCGATATCCATATCGATTTCGATATCCATAACAATTTCTATATCGATATCGATTTCGATATCCATATCGATTTCGATATCCCTATGGATTTCGATATCCATATCAATTTCGGTATTCATATCGATTTCAATATCCATATCGATTTCGATATCCCTATGGATTTCGATATTCATATCGATTTCGATATCCACATCGATTTCGATATCCACATCGATTTCGATATCCATATCGATTTCGATATCCCTATGGATTTCGATATTCATATCGATTTCGATATCCCTATGGATTTCGATATCCATATCAATTTCGGTATTCATATCGATTTCAATATCCATATCGATTTCGATATCCCTATGGATTTCGATATCCATATCAATTTCGGTATTCATATCGATTTCAATATCCATATCGATTTCGATATCCCTATGGATTTCGATATCCATATCGATTTCGATATCCATATCGATTTCGATATCCATATCGATTTCGATATCCATATGGATTTCGATATTCATATCGATTTCGATACCCTATGGATTTCGATATCCATATGGATTTTGATATCCATATCGATTTCGATATCCATATCGATTTCGATATCCCTATGGATTGCGATATCGATATGGTTTTCGATATCCATATCGATTTCGATATCCCTATGGATTTCGATATCGATGTGGTTTTCGATATCCATATCGATTTCGATATCCATATCGATTTCGATATCCCTATGGATTTCGATATCCATATGGATTTCGATATCCATATCGATTTCGATATCCATATCGATTTCGATATCCATATCGATTTCGATATCCATATCGATTTCGATATCCATATCGATTTCGATATCCCTATGGATTTCGATATCCCTATGGATTTCAATATTCATATCGATTTCGATACCCTATGGATTTCGATATCCATATGGATTTCGATATCCATATCGATTTCAATATCCCTATGTATTTCGATATCCCTATGGATTTTGATATCCCTATGGATTTCGATATCCTTATGGATTTTGATATCCATATCGATTTCGATATCCATATCGATTTCGATATCCCTATGGATTTCGAAATCCCTATGGATTTCGATATCCATATCGACTTCGATATCCATATCGATTTCTATATCCAAATCGATTTCGATATCCATATCGATTTCGATATCCCTATGGATTTCGATATCCCTACGGATTTCGATATTCATATCGATTTTGATATCCCTATGGATTACGATATCCATATCAATTTCGGTATCCTTATCGATTTCAATATCCATATCGATTTCGAAATCTATAGGGATACCGAAATCGAAATGGATATCGAAATCCATAGGGATATCGAAATCGATATGGATATTGAAATCGATATGAATACCGAAATTGATATGGATATCGAAATCCATAGGGATATCGAAATCGATATGGATATCGAAATCGATATCGATATAGAAATCGTTATGGATATCGAAATCGATATGGATATCGAAATCGATATGGATATCGAAATCCATAGGGACATCGAAATCCATAGGGATATCGAAATCGATATGGATCCATATGGATTTCGATATCCATATGGATTTCGATATCTATATCGATTTCGATATCCCTATAGACTTCGATATCCCTATTAATTTCGATATCCATATCGATTTCGATATCCCTATGCATTTCGATATCCATATGGATTTCGATATCCATATCGATTTCTATATCCATATCGATTTCGATATCCCTATGGATTTCGATATCCCTATGGATTTCGATATCCATATCGTTTAAGATATCCCTATGGATTTCGACATCCATATGGATTTCGATATCCATATCGATTTCGATATCCATATAGATTTCGATATCCCTATGGATGTCGATATCCCAATGGATTTCGATATCTATATCGATTTCGGTATCCATATCGATTTCGATATATATATCGATTTCTATATCCATATCGATTTCGATATCCATATCGATTTCGATATCCCTATTGATTTCGATATCCCTATGGATTTCGATGTCCATATCGATTTCGATATCCATATCGATTTCGATATCCATATCGATTTCGATATCCATATTGATTTCGATATCCATATTGATTTCGATATTCATATCGATTTCGTTATCCCTATGGATTTCGATATCCCTATGGATTTCGATGTCCATATCGATTTCGATATCCCTATCGATTTCGATATCCCTATGGATTTCGATATCCATATCGATTTCGATATCCCTGTGGATTTCGATATCCCTATGTATTTCGATATCCATATCGATTTCGATATCCATATCGATTTCGATATAAATATCGTTTTCGATATCTCTATGGATTTCCATATCCATATGGATTTCGATATCCATATCGATTTCGATATCCATAACGATTTCTATATCCATATCGATTTCGATATCCATATTGATTTCGATATCCCTATGGATTTCGATATCCATATCAATTTCGGTATTCATATCGATTTCAATATCCATATCGATTTCGATAAACCTATGTATTTCGATATCCATATCGATTTCGATATCCCTATGGATTTCGATATCCCTATGGATTTCGATATCCATATCAATTTCAATATCCATAACGATTTCAATATCCATATCGATTTCGATATCCCTATGGATTTCGATATATATTTCGATTTCGGTATCCCTATGGATTTCGAAATCGATATGGATATTGAAATCGATAAGGATACCGAAATTGATATGGATATCGAAATCCATAGGGATATCGAAATCGATATGAATATCGAAATCCATAGGGATATCGAAATCCATAGGGATATCGAAATCGATATGGATATCGAAATCGATTTGGATATAGAAATCGATATGGATATCGAAATCGATTTGGATACAGAAATCGATATGGATATCGAAATCGATATGGATATCGAAATCCATAGGGATATCGAAATCGATATGGATATCGAAATCGATATGGATATCGAAATCGATATGGATATCAAAATCCATAAGGATATCGAAATCCATAGGGATATCAAAATCCATAGGGATATCGAAATCCATAGGGATATCGAAATCGATATGAATATCGAAATCCATAGGGATATCGAAATCCATAGGGATATCGAAATCGATATGGATATCGAAATCGATTTGGATATAGAAATCGATATGGATATCGAAATCGATATGGATATCGAAATCCATAGGGATTTCGAAATCCATAGGGATATCGAAATCGATATGTATATGAAAATCCATAAGGATATCGAAATCCATAGGGATATCAAAATCCATAGGGATATCGAAATCCATAGGGATATCTAAATCGATATGGATATCGAAATCCATATGGATATCGAAATCCATAGGGTATCGAAATCGAAATGAATATTGAAATCCATAGGGATATCGAAATCCATAGGGATATCGAAATCGATATGGATATCGAAATCGATATGGATATCGCGATCGCTATGAATATCGAAGTCCATATGGATTTCGAAATCCATAGGGATATCGAAATCGAAATGGATATCGACATCCATAGCGATATCGAAATCGATAGGGATATCGAAATCGATATGGACATCGAAATCCATATGGATATCGAAATCGATATGAATATCGAAATCCATAGGGATATCGAAATCGATATGGATATCGAAATCGATGTGGATATCGAAATCGATATGAATATCGAAATCCATAGGGATATCGAAATCGATATGGATATCGAAATCGATATGGATATCGAAATCCATATGGATATCGAAATCCATAGGGATATCGAAATCCACGGGGATATCGATATCGATATGGATATCGAAATCGATATGGATATAGAATTCGTCCATATGGATATCGAAATCGATATGGATATCGAAATCAATATGGATATCGAAATCGATATGGATATTGAAATCTTTGTGGATACCGAAATTGATATGGATATTGAAATCGATATGGATATCTATATCGATATGGATATCGAAATCCATAGGGATATCGAAATCTATAGGGATGTCGAAATCGATATGGATATCGAAATAAATAGGGATATCGAAGTCTATAGGGATATCGAATTCGATATAGATATCGAAATCCATATGGATATCGAAATCCATATGGATATCGAAATCCATTGGGATATCGAAATCGATATGGATATCGAAATTGATATGGATATCGCAATCCATATGGATATCGAAATCCATAGGGATATCGAAATCGATATGGATATCGAAATACATAGGGATATCGAAATCGAAATGGATATCGAAATCTATAGGGATATCGAAATCCATAGGGATATCGAAATCGATATGGATATCGAAATCCATATGGATATGGAAATCCATAGGGATATCGAAAACGATATTTATATCGATATCCATAGGGATATTGAAATCCATAGGGATATCGAAATCGATATGGATATCGAAATTGATATGGATATCGCAATCCATATGGATATCGAAATCCATAGGGATATCGAAATCGATATGGATATCGAAATACATAGGGATATCGAAATTCATAGAGATATCGAAATCCACAGGGATATCGAAATGGATATGGATATTGAAATCGATATGGATATCGAAATCCATATGAGTATCGAAATCCATAGGGATATCGAAATACATAGGGATATCGAAATTCATAGAGATATCGAAATTGATATGGATATCGAAATCGATATGGATATCGAAACCCATATAGATATCGAAATCGATAAGGATATCGAAATCGATATGGATGTCGAAATCGATATGCATATCAAAATCCATAGGGATATCGAAATCCATAGGGATATCGAAATCCATAGGGATATCGAAATCGATATGGATATAGAAATCGATATGTATATCGAAATCCACATGAATATCGAAATCGATATGGATATCGAAAAACATAGGGATATCGAAATCCATATGGATATCGAAATCCATAGGGATATCGAAATCGATATGGATATCGAAATTGATATGGATATCGCAATCCATATGGATATCGAAATCCATAGGGATATCGAAATCGATATGGATTTCGAAATCCATAGGGGCATCGAAATCAATAGGGATATCGAAATCGATACGAACATCGAAATCCATAGGGATATCGAAATCCATAGGGATATCGAAATCGATATGGATATCGAAACCCATATAGATATCGAAATCGATAGGGATATCGAAATCGATATGGATGTCGAAATCGATATGCATATCAAAATCCATAGGGATATCGAAATCCATAGGGATATCAAAATCCATAAGGATATCGAAATCGATATGGATATAGAAATCGATATGTATATCGAAATCCATATGGATATCGAAATCGATATGAATATCGAAATCCATAGGGATATCGAAATCGATGTGGATATCGAAATCGATATGAATATCGAAATCCATAGGGATATCGAAATCGATATGGATATCGAAATCGATATGGATATCGAAATCGATATGGATATCGAAATCGATATGGATATCGAAATCCATAGGGATATCGAAATCCACGGGGATATCGATATCGATATGGATATCGAAATCGATATGGATATAGAATTCGTCCATATGGATATCGAAATCGATATGGATATCGAAATCAATATGGATATCGAAATCGATATGGATATTGAAATCTTTGTGGATACCGAAATTGATATGGATATTGAAATCGATATGGATATCTATATCGATATGGATATCGAAATACATAGGGATATCGAAATCCACAGGGATATCGAAATCGATATGGAAAAAGAAATGATTGAACTCTCAACCTTGCCGGTCGTGTTTTTCTGGGCGCTCTCACTATTAATTCTTTCCTGCTTATATCGCGAATTTTTATTTTGTCAAAATTGCTTAAAAGCTTTTTTAACTAATCATCTATTACAATTAATTGTTCTTTCGTTTCGATTTGTTGCTAAACATTAAATCAAAGCTATTGTTACTTTTTGTATAAAACCAACAACAAAACTCTTTGCTTTGTTGTTGTGTCTCATAAACTTTGATTTTTTCGTTTGTGCTTTACCTGCATGCACTCGCGATCTCTTTTGTACACAGTGTTGTTTGCGTGTTCTTGCTCTCTTTTCTATATTTGCTTGTGTTAGCGCCCGTTACTCTCGCGTTAGTTAATCTCGCGTTTGTGATCTGATTTGTGTTGTGCGTTCACTGCTCTTAACTTTTTCTCTTTCGTCTTGAAAGCAGCTGCTGCACCTTAACCCTTGTGTGGGACTTTTGGTTCGTATACGCCCTATTTTTTACATAAATCTTTTTTTACTTCTGTTAGTTTATTTTTCTGTTATTAATATTTACTATTAATAAAATTGAGTATAATCTAACAATGTCGGTCTGCTCAAATAAGAAGTGCCCTCACCCTCTCAAAGCCCAGGAAGATTTTTTGCTTTGTTGGCTGTGTGACAACGTTATGCATTTTAAATGTGCTGGTTACACAGTCAAGGTAAAAGACAGCCTCGGAAATGGTGGGGGCCTCAAATGGAGTTGTGAAGCGTGTCGGGATGCCGAGAGGGAGATGCGTGTATTCATGAGGCGCACTCGTGAGGGATTTAAGAACCTGTCGGCTGGTCTTATGAAGCTTCGGGATGAGTTTTCATCACTGGAAACTCAGTTTAATAGTTTTAAACTATTAAACGAATCCCCGAAGCGAAAGAGGACCATCCCTAGGAATTTGTCCCCCGGTCCGCCAGTGTCTCTTACTCTCGCTGTTCCGAGCACGACAAATGACTCAAACACACCGAATTCACGGCACTTGATATCGTTTAAAAGTCCGATTTCATCCAATTGTGTGGACTCCATTGGAATTTCCCCCGGTAATGGAATCACGCAAGTTACCGAGATATCAGGTGTAGTCTCTGATTTGTCCGGGCGAATATCCTGCCCCAAGGATATTCCCAATCAGATATTGACAAGAGGGGCTCGTAAAGCATTGTCAGCCGCGGTAGCTTCAGCGCCCAGTGCTGTGGCTGCTGTGCCTACTGGTGTGTCGAGTTCACTTGTCGGTATACCACCCAAAAAACAGATATTTATTTCGAGGCTTGACCCTAACACTACATCTGACGATGTCTTAGCCCATATCCGGGCAAAAACTCAGGCCTCAAACATAGCGGTGGAAAATTTTAGGTTTTCATATACCCGTGACATCTCGTCATTTAAAGTAAGTGTTCCACCTAATCTTTTTGACCAAATTTGTAGAAAAGATTTTTGGCCGGAACACCTTATTATAAAGGAGTATACGACGAAAAAGAGAAATCGGCCTCCGATTCGACTGCCCTCTGCTATCACCCCGTCTTCTAATAACAAACTTCTACCTTCTTCTGGTACGTCAGCATCTACTGACGGGCCAAAAAACTAACTTTATCCTTTATTCTGGCCTACCAGAATGTTAGAGGACTTAAATCGAAACTGTCTAGACTCTTTGTAGATAGTCTATCCTTTGATTTTCATGTTCTTGCTTTTACAGAGACGTGGCTTAAACCAGACATTGCTGACGCTTCAGTTTTATCCACTAAATTTTCAATTTATAGAAAAGATCGGATTATCCGCAATGGTGGTGGTGTGCTTATTGCTGTCGATTCAGCTTTTCCATCTGAAATTATTCAGTTAACTTCCGCTCATGAAATTGAGTTTATTAGTGTCAAAATTTCACTTAAATCTTTTTGCACTTATGTTACTTGCTCTTACATTCCACCTCTTTCCGACTTAATTACATATAATAATCACTTGGAAGCAATTCAAGCAGTTTCTTCACTTCTTTCTGATAGAGATACCCTCATTGTTCTCGGTGACTTTAATTTACCAGATATTTTCTGGTCGCTTTCTGATGAGTCCTCAGTGTTGTTGCCCTCCTCGTCACATTGCTTTATTGATGGTCTGTTTGATTTATCCCTTACTCAAATTAATCCTGTACGCAATTCAATTGATAGATCACTGGATCTTGTATTTGTGTTGGACTCCTCAATCCTGGAAACGACGCAGTTGGGTTTCCAGGATTGAACCTCTCGTTTTACCTGAAGACAAATTTCATCCAACCTTGGATGTAACTATTGACCTTTCTATTTGTGCGCCGACTTACAATACTCATCCGGTAACAGGAAGCCACTGCTTTCGTAAGACTGACTTTGTCAGACTTAATAATATTATTTGGAACCTTGATTGGTCATATCTGTACAATTGTACAACCATGGACTCTGCTATTCATTATTTCTATAATATGCTTGATTCCGTTTTTAAAATTTGTGTTCCTCTCGGTAGATCAGTTCGGTCTAATAAACCCCCCTGGTTCACTCGGGAGCTGTCCAATTTAAAAATGTTAAGTCGAGATATTATAAGAGTTATAAAAAGGCAGGTCGTCCATCAGATTTTTCTAAATATGCTATTGCTCGTTTAAATTTCATGAAGCTAAATACAAAATGCTACAAGGATTATCTTCGGCGATGTAAACTTCAGTTTTACAGTGATCCTAAGCAGTTTTACAACTTTGTGAACGCTAAACGCAAGACGAGCATAAGCCCATCATATTTAACTTTTGGAAATAAGACTGCGGACAGTGATCAGGCCATTGCCGATATGTTTGCTGATTTTTTCAAAACAACCTATTCCTTAACGGAATACCACTTTAACTCTCCGTATCCTTATGAGTTAAAAAAGTCAAATTGCATATTCAATCCTTTAATTGACGAAAGTTCGCTTCTCAGCGTGCTTAAGCAAGTCAAACCTGTGTACGCGCCAGGTCCCGATAGGATTCCTGGTTGTGTACTCAGATTTTGCGCTGAATCGTTATGTAAGCCTATTCAGAAATTATTCTCGTTGTCTGTTGAAACCTCCGCTTTCCCGTTGATTTGGAAGGAATCATTTATAATTCCTCTCCATAAAAAGGGTAGTAAGTCTGATGTTTCTAACTATAGGGGTATTTCCAAGTTGTCCGCTATTCCAAAAGCTTTTGAAAAAATTGTAACTTTTCAACTGCAACATTTTTGTAGTTCTATAATTTCACCAGCCCAACACGGTTTCGTGAAACGTAGATCAACAACCACTAACCTTTTAGAATTTACATCTAGGACGATCAAAGGATTTGAAAGTGCAAAGCAAACTGATGTCATATATACAGATTTCAGTAAGGCTTTTGTCTCTGTTAACCATAAGTTATTGCTTATAAAGTTAAATGCAATTGGCTTCCCAAATATTCTACTCCGTTGGATTCGTGAGTATCTGACAAGTAGAACACAAAAGGTCTTATTTAAGTCTTCCTTTTCCAGATGCATCAATGTGACTTCGGGGGTGTCCCAGGGTAGTCATCTTGGTCCGTTGCTGTTCACCCTTTTCATAAATGATCTTCCTTCCGTCTTGCATCATTCACATGTGCTCATGTATGCTGACGATGTTAAGCTTTGCCTTAGCTATAGCAATATGGTTTCGTCCAGTAGATTGCAAGCTGATCCTATGATCTTAATCATTTTCAGTGTTGGTGTCAGCACAATCTTTTAAACTTAAACACCACTAAGTGCAAGGTAATGTCGTTCTATAGGACCTCTCCTCAGATGATGACATATTCCTTGAACAACACTCCATTAGAACGCCTTGATGAAATGAATGATTTAGGTGTACTTATGGATCGTAAATTAACCTTCAACTCCCATATCTCTACGATAATCGCTAAAGCCACAGGCGTTCTTGGTTTTGTCATAAGATGGTCGAAAGAATTCGATGATCCTTACACTACCAAAATTCTCTATACCTCTTTGGTCCGTCCTATTTTGGAGTACGGATCATGCATATGGTCACCTCAATATGAGTCACACCAAATTAGAATTGAATCTATTCAAAAACAATTTCTGTTTTTTGCTCTTCGTGCTCTTAACTGGGATCGAAATATCAACCTGCCATCGTACTCTAGTAGACTTCTTTTAATTAACCTTCCTTCTCTTACTAACCGTAGAATAATGCTTGGTGTTATCTTTATGCACAAGCTCCTAATTGGTGATATCGACTCGCCTGAGTTATAACACCAAGTAGATCTTTTTGCACCATCTAGACCTACAAGAAACTATATTCCCTTATCCCTTGCACACTGTACTACTAACTATGCATTGCATAATCCATTTCGAGTCCTGTCGGCTGATTATAATCGACTTTATCGTGTGATCAGCCCAGAGCTCTCTTTATCAGTACTAAAATCTTCTATCATCTCCTACTTAGCTCGTAAATAGCTGTAGCTCTCGTTATTTGTCTGTTTTTTGTCAACTGTTCCCCGCGACTCGTGCCGTACGTCATGCGGTTTGCGCCCCTCGGTCGGTTGGGCGGGAGGATGTGGGCACTTAGTGCACCCGATGGGATTCGCGCGTAAAAAAAAAAAAAAAAAAAAAAATATCGAAATCCATAGGGATATCGAAATCGATAGGGATATCGAAATCGATATGGACATCGAAATCGATATGGATATCGAAATCGATATGGATATCGAAATCGATATGGATATCGAAATCGATATGGATATCGAAATCGATATGGATATCGAAATACATAGGGATATCGAAATCCACAGGGATATCGAAATCGATATGGATATCGAAATCCATAGGGATATCGAAATCGATATGGATATCGAAATCGATTTGGATATCGAAATCGATATGGATATCGAAATCGATATGGATATCGAAATCGATATGGATATCGAAATCCATAGGTATATCGAAATCAATAGGGATATCGAAATCAATAGGGATATCGAAATCGATATGGATATCGAAATCGATATGGATATAGAAATCGATATATATATCGAAATCGATATAGATATCGAAATCCATTGGGATATCGACATCCATAGGGATATCGAAATCTATATGGATATCGAAATTGATATGCATATCGCAATCCATATGGATATCGAAATCCATAGGTATATCGAAATCGATATGGATATCGAAATACATAGGGATATCGAAATTCATAGAGATATCGAAATCGATATGGATGTAGAAATCGATATGGATATCGAAATCGATATGGATATCGAAATCCATAGCGATATCGAAATCGATATGGATATCGACATCCATATGGATATCGTAATCCATAGGGATATCTTAAACGATATGGATATCGAAATCCATAGGGATATCGAAATCCATAGGGATATCGAAATCGATATGGATATAAAAATCGGTATGGATATCGAAATCGATATGAATATCGAAATCGATATGAATATCGAAATCGATATGAATATCGAAATACATAGGGATATCGAAATCCATAGGAATATCGAAATCGATATGGATATCGAAATCGGTATGGATATCGAAGTCGATATGGATAGCGAAATCGATATGGATATCGAAATCGATATGGATGTCGAAATCGATATGAATATCGAAATCCATATGGATATCGAAATCCAAGGGGTATCGAAATCGATATGGATATTGAAATCCATGGGAATATCGAAATTCATATGGATATCGAAATCGATATGGATATCGAAATCGATATGGATATCGAGATCGATATGATATCGAAATCCATAGGGATATCGAAATCGAAGGGGATATCGAAATTGATATGGACATCGAAATCCATAGGGATATCGAAATCCATAGGGATATCGAAATCGATATGGATATCGAAATCGATATGGATATCGAAATCGATATGGATATCGAAATCGATATGTATATCGAAATCGATATGTATATCGAAATACATAGGGATATCGAAATCCACAGGGATATCGAAATCGATATGGATATCGAAATCCATGGGGATATCGAAATCGATAGGGATATCGAAATCGATATGGACATCGAAATCCATAGGGATATCGAAATCCATAGGGATATCGAAATCGATATGGATATCGAAATCGATATGGATATCGAAATCGATATGGATATCGAAATGGATATGGATATCGAAATCGATATGGATATCGAAATCGATATGGATATCGAAATCCATATGGATATCGAAATCGTTAGGGATATCGAAATCGATATGGATATCGAAATCGATATGGATATCGAAATCGATATGGATATCGAAATCCATAGGGATATCGAAATCGATATGGATATCGAAATCGATATGGATATCGAAATCGATATGAGTATCGAAATCGATATGGATATTAAAATCCATAGGGATATCGAAATCCATAAGGATATCGAAATTTATAGGGATATCGAAATCGATATGGATATCGAAATCCATAGGGATATCGAGATCGATATGGATATCAAAATCAATGGGAAAATCGAAATAGAAATGGATATCAAAATCCATAGGGATATCGAAATCGAAATTGATATCGAAATCCATATGAATATCGAAATCGATACGGATATCGAAATCCATAGGGATATCGAAATCGAAATGGATATCGAAATCTATAGGGATATCGAAATCCATAGGGATATCGAAATCGATATGGATATCGAAATCCATATGGATATGGAAATCCATAGGGATATCGAAAACGATATTTATATCGAAATCCATAGGGATATTGAAATCCATAGGGATATCGAAATCGATATGGATATCGAAATTGATATGGATATCGCAATCCATATGGATATCGAAATCCATAGGGATATCGAAATCGATATGGATATCGAAATACATAGGGATATCGAAATTCATAGAGATATCGAAATCGATATGGATATCGCGATCGATATGACATCGAAATCCATATGGATATCGAAATCCATAGGGATATCATAATCGATATGGATTTCGAAATCCATAGGGGCATCGAAATCAATAGGGATATCGAAATCGATACGAACATCGAAATCCATAGGGATATCGAAATCCATAGGGATATCGAAATCGATATGGATATCGAAACCCATATAGATATCGAAATCGATAGGGATATCGAAATCGATATGGATGTCGAAATCGATATGCATATCAAAATCCATAGGGATATCGAAATCCATAGGGATATCAAAATCCATAAGGATATCGAAATCGATATGTATATAGAAATCGATATGTATATCGAAATCCACATGAATATCGAAATCGATATGGATATCGAAAAACATAGCGATATCGAGATCCATATGGATATCGAAATCCATAGGGATATCGAAATCCATAGGGATATCGAAATGGATATGGATATTGAAATCGATATGGATATCGAAATCCATATGAGTATCGAAATCCATAGGGATATCGAAATACATAGGGATATCGAAATTCATAGAGATATCGAAATCGATATGGATATCGAAATCGATATGGATATCGAAACCCATATAGATATCGAAATCGATAAGGATATCGAAATCGATATGGATGTCGAAATCGATATGCATATCAAAATCCATAGGGATATCGAAATCATTAGGGATATCGAAATCCATAGGGATATCGAAATCGATATGGATATAGAAATCGATATGTATATCGAAATCCACATGAATATCGAAATCGATATGGATATCGAAAAACATAGGGATATCGAAATCCATATGGATATCGAAATCCATAGGGATATCGAAATCGATATGGATATCGAAATTGATATGGATATCGCAATCCATATGGATATCGAAATCCATAGGGATATCGAAATCGATATGGATATCGAAATACATAGGGATATCGAAATTCATAGAGATATCGAAATCGATATGGATATCGCGATCGATATGACATCGAAATCCATATGGATATCGAAATCCATAGGGATATCATAATCGATATGGATTTCGAAATCCATAGGGGCATCGAAATCAATAGGGATATCGAAATCGATACGGACATCGAAATCCATAGGGATATCGAAATCCATAGGGATATCGAAATCGATATGGATATCGAAATCGATATGGATATCGAAACCCATATAGATATCGAAATCGATAGGGATATCGAAATCGATATGGATGTCGAAATCGATATGCATATCAAAATCCATAGGGATATCGAAATCCATAGGGATATCGAAATCGATATGGATATAGAAATCGATATGTATATCGAAATCCACATGAATATCGAAATCGATATGGATATCGAAAAACATAGGGATATCGAAATCCATATGGATATCGAAATCCATAGGGATATCGAAATCCATAGGGATATCGAAATGGATATGGATATTGAAATCGATATGGATATCGAAATCCATATGAGTATCGAAATCCATAGGGATATCCAAATCTGTATGGATATCGAAATCCACAGGGATATCGAAATCGATATGGATATCGAAATCCATAGGGATATCGAAATCGATATGGATATCGAAATCGATATGGATATAGAATTCGTTATCCATATCCATTTCGATATCCCTTTGGATTTCAATATCCCTATGGATTTCGATATCCCTATGGATTTCGATATCCATATCGATTTCGATATCCATATCGATTTCGATATGCCTAAGGATTTCGATATCCGTATCGATTTCGATATCCCTATCGATTTCGATATCCATATGGATTTCGATATCCATATCGATTTCGATATCCATATCGATTTCGATATCCCTATGGATTTCGATATTCATATCGATTTCGATATCCCTATGGATTTCGATGTCCATATCGATTTGGATATCCCTATCGATTTCGGTATCGCTATGGATTTTGATATCCATTTCGATTTCGATATCCCTATGGATTTCCATATGGATTTCGATATCCCTATCGATTTCGATATCCATATGGATTTCGATATCCATATGGATTTCGATATCCATATCGATTTCGATATCCATATCGATTTCGATATCCATATCGATTTCGATATCCATATCGATTTCGATATCCCTATGGATTTCGATATTCATATCGATTTCGATATCCCTATGGATTTCGATTTCCATATCGATTTGGATATCCCTATCGATTTCGGTATCGCTATGGATTTTGATATCCATTTCGATTTCGATATCCCTATGGATTTCCATATGGATTTCGATATTCATAGCGATCTCTATATCCATATCGATTTCGATATCCATATCGATTTCGATATCCATATCGATTTCGATATCCCTATGAATTTCGATATCCCCATGGATTTCAATATCCATATCGATTTCGATACCCCTTGGATTTCGATATCCATATGGATTTCGATATCCATATCGATTTCAATATCCCTATGGATTTCGATATCCCCATGTATTTCGATATCCATATCGATTTCGATATCCCTATGGATTTCGATATCGATATGGATTTCGATATCCATTTCGATTTCGATATCCATATCGATTTTGATATCCATATCGATTTTGATATCCCAATGGATTTCGATATCGATATGGATTTCGATATCCATATCGATTTCGATATCCATATCGATTTCGATATCCATATCGATTTCGATATCCATATCGATTTCGATATCCATATCGATTTCGATATCCATATCGATTTCGATATCCATATCGATTTCGATATCCCTGTGGACTTCGATATCCCCATGTATTTCGATATCCATATCAATTTCGATATCCCTATGGATTTCGATATTCATATCGATTTCGATATCCCTATGGATTCCGATATCCATATCAATTTCGGTATCCATATCGATTTCAATATCCTTATCGATTTTGAAATCCATAGGGATATCGAAATCCATAGGGATATCGAAATCCATAGGGATATCGAAATCCATAGGGATATCAAAATCGATATGAATACCGAAATCAATATGGATATCGAAATCGATAGGGATATCGAAATCGATATGGATATTGAAATCGATATGGATATCGAAATCCAAAGGGATATCGAAATCGATAAAGATATCGAAATCCAAAGGGATATCGAAATTCATAGGGATGTCGAAATCCATAGGGATATCGAAATCGATATGGATACCAAAATCCATGGGAATATCGAAATCGATATGGATCTCGAAATCCATAGGGATACCGAAATCGATAAGGATATCGAAATCAAAAGGGATATCGAAATCCATAGGGATATCAAAATCGATATGGATATTGAAATCGATATGGATATCGAAATCGAAATGTATATCGAAATCCATAGGGATATCGAAATCCATAGGGATATCGAAATCGATATGGATATCGAAATCGATATGGATATCGCGATCGCTATGAATATCGAAGTCCATATGGATTTCGAAATCCATAGGGATATCGAAATCGAAATGGATATCGACATCCATAGCGATATCGAAATCGATAGGGATATCGAAATCGATATGGACATCGAAATCCATATGGATATCGAAATCGATATGAATATCGAAATCCATAGGGATATCGAAATCGATATGGATATCGAAATCGATGTGGATATCGAAATCGATATGAATATCGAAATCCATAGGGATATCGAAATCGATATGGATATCGAAATCGATATGGATATCGAAATCGATATGGATATCGAAATCCATAGGGATATCGAAATCCACGGGGATATCGATATCGATATGGATATCGAAATCGATATGGATATAGAATTCGTCCATATGGATATCGAAATCGATATGGATATCGAAATCAATATGGATATCGAAATCGATATGGATATTGAAATCTTTGTGGATACCGAAATTGATATGGATATTGAAATCGATATGGATATCTATATCGATATGGATATCGAAATCCATAGGGATATCGAAATCTATAGGGATGTCGAAATCGATATGGATATCGAAATAAATAGGGATATCGAAGTCTATAGGGATATCGAATTCGATATAGATATCGAAATCCATATGGATATCGAAATCCATATGGATATCGAAATCCATTGGGATATCGAAATCGATATGGATATCGAAATTGATATGGATATCGCAATCCATATGGATATCGAAATCCATAGGGATATCGAAATCGATATGGATATCGAAATACATAGGGATATCGAAATCGAAATGGATATCGAAATCTATAGGGATATCGAAATCCATAGGGATATCGAAATCGATATGGATATCGAAATCCATATGGATATGGAAATCCATAGGGATATCGAAAACGATATTTATATCGATATCCATAGGGATATTGAAATCCAAGGGATATCGAAATCGATATGGATATCGAAATTGATATGGATATCGCAATCCATATGGATATCGAAATCCATAGGGATATCGAAATCGATATGGATATCGAAATACATAGGGATATCGAAATTCATAGAGATATCGAAATCCACAGGGATATCGAAATGGATATGGATATTGAAATCGATATGGATATCGAAATCCATATGAGTATCGAAATCCATAGGGATATCGAAATACATAGGGATATCGAAATTCATAGAGATATCGAAATTGATATGGATATCGAAATCGATATGGATATCGAAACCCATATAGATATCGAAATCGATAAGGATATCGAAATCGATATGGATGTCGAAATCGATATGCATATCAAAATCCATAGGGATATCGAAATCCATAGGGATATCGAAATCCATAGGGATATCGAAATCGATATGGATATAGAAATCGATATGTATATCGAAATCCACATGAATATCGAAATCGATATGGATATCGAAAAACATAGGGATATCGAAATCCATATGGATATCGAAATCCATAGGGATATCGAAATCGATATGGATATCGAAATTGATATGGATATCGCAATCCATATGGATATCGAAATCCATAGGGATATCGAAATCGATATGGATTTCGAAATCCATAGGGGCATCGAAATCAATAGGGATATCGAAATCGATACGAACATCGAAATCCATAGGGATATCGAAATCCATAGGGATATCGAAATCGATATGGATATCGAAACCCATATAGATATCGAAATCGATAGGGATATCGAAATCGATATGGATGTCGAAATCGATATGCATATCAAAATCCATAGGGATATCGAAATCCATAGGGATATCAAAATCCATAAGGATATCGAAATCGATATGGATATAGAAATCGATATGTATATCGAAATCCATATGGATATCGAAATCGATATGAATATCGAAATCCATAGGGATATCGAAATCGATATGGATATCGAAATCGATGTGGATATCGAAATCGATATGAATATCGAAATCCATAGGGATATCGAAATCGATATGGATATCGAAATCGATATGGATATCGAAATCGATATGGATATCGAAATCGATATGGATATCGAAATCGATATGGATATCGAAATCCATAGGGATATCGAAATCCACGGGGATATCGATATCGATATGGATATCGAAATCGATATGGATATAGAATTCGTCCATATGGATATCGAAATCGATATGGATATCGAAATCAATATGGATATCGAAATCGATATGGATATTGAAATCTTTGTGGATACCGAAATTGATATGGATATTGAAATCGATATGGATATCTATATCGATATGGATATCGAAATACATAGGGATATCGAAATCCACAGGGATATCGAAATCGATATGGAAAAAGAAATGATTGAACTCTCAACCTTGCCGGTCGTGTTTTTCTGGGCGCTCTCACTATTAATTCTTTCCTGCTTATATCGCGAATTTTTATTTTGTCAAAATTGCTTAAAAGCTTTTTTAACTAATCATCTATTACAATTAATTGTTCTTTCGTTTCGATTTGTTGCTAAACATTAAATCAAAGCTATTGTTACTTTTTGTATAAAACCAACAACAAAACTCTTTGCTTTGTTGTTGTGTCTCATAAACTTTGATTTTTTCGTTTGTGCTTTACCTGCATGCACTCGCGATCTCTTTTGTACACAGTGTTGTTTGCGTGTTCTTGCTCTCTTTTCTATATTTGCTTGTGTTAGCGCCCGTTACTCTCGCGTTAGTTAATCTCGCGTTTGTGATCTGATTTGTGTTGTGCGTTCACTGCTCTTAACTTTTTCTCTTTCGTCTTGAAAGCAGCTGCTGCACCTTAACCCTTGTGTGGGACTTTTGGTTCGTATACGCCCTATTTTTTACATAAATCTTTTTTTACTTCTGTTAGTTTATTTTTCTGTTATTAATATTTACTATTAATAAAATTGAGTATAATCTAACAATGTCGGTCTGCTCAAATAAGAAGTGCCCTCACCCTCTCAAAGCCCAGGAAGATTTTTTGCTTTGTTGGCTGTGTGACAACGTTATGCATTTTAAATGTGCTGGTTACACAGTCAAGGTAAAAGACAGCCTCGGAAATGGTGGGGGCCTCAAATGGAGTTGTGAAGCGTGTCGGGATGCCGAGAGGGAGATGCGTGTATTCATGAGGCGCACTCGTGAGGGATTTAAGAACCTGTCGGCTGGTCTTATGAAGCTTCGGGATGAGTTTTCATCACTGGAAACTCAGTTTAATAGTTTTAAACTATTAAACGAATCCCCGAAGCGAAGGAAGACCATCCCTAGGAATTTGTCCCCCGGTCCGCCAGTGTCTCTTACTCTCGCTGTTCCGAGCACGACAAATGACTCAAACACACCGAATTCACGGCACTTGATATCGTTTAAAAGTCCGATTTCATCCAATTGTGTGGATTCCATTGGAATTTCCCCCGGTAATGGAATCACGCAAGTTACCGAGATATCAGGTGTAGTCTCTGATTTGTCCGGGCGAATATCCTGCCCCAAGGATATTCCCAATCAGATATTGACAAGAGGGGCTCGTAAAGCATTGTCAGCCGCGGTAGCTTCAGCGCCCAGTGCTGTGGCTGCTGTGCCTACTGGTGTGTCGAGTTCACTTGTCGGTATACCACCCAAAAAACAGATATTTATTTCGAGGCTTGACCCTAACACTACATCTGACGATGTCTTAGCCCATATCCGGGCAAAAACTCAGGCCTCAAACATAGCGGTGGAAAATTTTAGGTTTTCATATACCCGTGACATCTCGTCATTTAAAGTAAGTGTTCCACCTAATCTTTTTGACCAAATTTGTAGAAAAGATTTTTGGCCGGAACACCTTATTATAAAGGAGTATACGACGAAAAAGAGAAATCGGCCTCCGATTCGACTGCCCTCTGCTATCACCCCGTCTTCTAATAACAAACTTCTACCTTCTTCTGGTACGTCAGCATCTACTGACGGGCCAAAAAACTAACTTTATCCTTTATTCTGGCCTACCAGAATGTTAGAGGACTTAAATCGAAACTGTCTAGACTCTTTGTAGATAGTCTATCCTTTGATTTTCATGTTCTTGCTTTTACAGAGACGTGGCTTAAACCAGACATTGCTGACGCTTCAGTTTTATCCACTAAATTTTCAATTTATAGAAAAGATCGGATTATCCGCAATGGTGGTGGTGTGCTTATTGCTGTCGATTCAGCTTTTCCATCTGAAATTATTCAGTTAACTTCCGCTCATGAAATTGAGTTTATTAGTGTCAAAATTTCACTTAAATCTTTTTGCACTTATGTTACTTGCTCTTACATTCCACCTCTTTCCGACTTAATTACATATAATAATCACTTGGAAGCAATTCAAGCAGTTTCTTCACTTCTTTCTGATAGAGATACCCTCATTGTTCTCGGTGACTTTAATTTACCAGATATTTTCTGGTCGCTTTCTGATGAGTCCTCAGTGTTGTTGCCCTCCTCGTCACATTGCTTTATTGATGGTCTGTTTGATTTATCCCTTACTCAAATTAATCCTGTACGCAATTCAATTGATAGATCACTGGATCTTGTATTTGTGTTGGACTCCTCAATCCTGGAAACGACGCAGTTGGGTTTCCAGGATTGAACCTCTCGTTTTACCTGAAGACAAATTTCATCCAACCTTGGATGTAACTATTGACCTTTCTATTTGTGCGCCGACTTACAATACTCATCCGGTAACAAGAAGCCACTGCTTTCGTAAGACTGACTTTGTCAGACTTAATAATATTATTTGGAACCTTGATTGGTCATATCTGTACAATTGTACAACCATGGACTCTGCTATTCATTATTTCTATAATATGCTTGATTCCGTTTTTAAAATTTGTGTTCCTCTCGGTAGATCAGTTCGGTCTAATAAACCCCCCTGGTTCACTCGGGAGCTGTCCAATTTAAAAATGTTAAGTCGAGATATTATAAGAGTTATAAAAAGGCAGGTCGTCCATCAGATTTTTCTAAATATGCTATTGCTCGTTTAAATTTCATGAAGCTAAATACAAAATGCTACAAGGATTATCTTCGGCGATGTAAACTTCAGTTTTACAGTGATCCTAAGCAGTTTTACAACTTTGTGAACGCTAAACGCAAGACGAGCATAAGCCCATCATATTTAACTTTTGGAAATAAGACTGCGGACAGTGATCAGGCCATTGCCGATATGTTTGCTGATTTTTTCAAAACAACCTATTCCTTAACGGAATACCACTTTAACTCTCCGTATCCTTATGAGTTAAAAAAGTCAAATTGCATATTCAATCCTTTAATTGACGAAAGTTCGCTTCTCAGCGTGCTTAAGCAAGTCAAACCTGTGTACGCGCCAGGTCCCGATAGGATTCCTGGTTGTGTACTCAGATTTTGCGCTGAATCGTTATGTAAGCCTATTCAGAAATTATTCTCGTTGTCTGTTGAAACCTCCGCTTTCCCGTTGATTTGGAAGGAATCATTTATAATTCCTCTCCATAAAAAGGGTAGTAAGTCTGATGTTTCTAACTATAGGGGTATTTCCAAGTTGTCCGCTATTCCAAAAGCTTTTGAAAAAATTGTAACTTTTCAACTGCAACATTTTTGTAGTTCTATAATTTCACCAGCCCAACACGGTTTCGTGAAACGTAGATCAACAACCACTAACCTTTTAGAATTTACATCTAGGACGATCAAAGGATTTGAAAGTGCAAAGCAAACTGATGTCATATATACAGATTTCAGTAAGGCTTTTGTCTCTGTTAACCATAAGTTATTGCTTATAAAGTTAAATGCAATTGGCTTCCCAAATATTCTACTCCGTTGGATTCGTGAGTATCTGACAAGTAGAACACAAAAGGTCTTATTTAAGTCTTCCTTTTCCAGATGCATCAATGTGACTTCGGGGGTGTCCCAGGGTAGTCATCTTGGTCCGTTGCTGTTCACCCTTTTCATAAATGATCTTCCTTCCGTCTTGCATCATTCACATGTGCTCATGTATGCTGACGATGTTAAGCTTTGCCTTAGCTATAGCAATATGGTTTCGTCCAGTAGATTGCAAGCTGATCCTATGATCTTAATCATTTTCAGTGTTGGTGTCAGCACAATCTTTTAAACTTAAACACCACTAAGTGCAAGGTAATGTCGTTCTATAGGACCTCTCCTCAGATGATGACATATTCCTTGAACAACACTCCATTAGAACGCCTTGATGAAATGAATGATTTAGGTGTACTTATGGATCGTAAATTAACCTTCAACTCCCATATCTCTACGATAATCGCTAAAGCCACAGGCGTTCTTGGTTTTGTCATAAGATGGTCGAAAGAATTCGATGATCCTTACACTACCAAAATTCTCTATACCTCTTTGGTCCGTCCTATTTTGGAGTACGGATCATGCATATGGTCACCTCAATATGAGTCACACCAAATTAGAATTGAATCTATTCAAAAACAATTTCTGTTTTTTGCTCTTCGTGCTCTTAACTGGGATCGAAATATCAACCTGCCATCGTACTCTAGTAGACTTCTTTTAATTAACCTTCCTTCTCTTACTAACCGTAGAATAATGCTTGGTGTTATCTTTATGCACAAGCTCCTAATTGGTGATATCGACTCGCCTGAGTTATAACACCAAGTAGATCTTTTTGCACCATCTAGACCTACAAGAAACTATATTCCCTTATCCCTTGCACACTGTACTACTAACTATGCATTGCATAATCCATTTCGAGTCCTGTCGGCTGATTATAATCGACTTTATCGTGTGATCAGCCCAGAGCTCTCTTTATCAGTACTAAAATCTTCTATCATCTCCTACTTAGCTCGTAAATAGCTGTAGCTCTCGTTATTTGTCTGTTTTTTGTCAACTGTTCCCCGCGACTCGTGCCGTACGTCATGCGGTTTGCGCCCCTCGGTCGGTTGGGCGGGAGGTTGTGGGCACTTAGTGCACCCGATGGGATTCGCGCGTAAAAAAAAAAAAAAAAAAAAAAATATCGAAATCCATAGGGATATCGAAATCGATAGGGATATCGAAATCGATATGGACATCGAAATCGATATGGATATCGAAATCGATATGGATATCGAAATCGATATGGATATCGAAATCGATATAGATATCGAAATACATAGGGATATCGAAATCCACAGGGATATCGAAATCGATATGGATATCCAAATCCATAGGGATATCGAAATCGATATGGATATCGAAATCGATTTGGATATCGAAATCGATATGGATATCGAAATCGATATGGATATCGAAATCGATATGGATATCGAAATCCATAGGTATATCGAAATCAATAGGGATATCGAAATCAATAGGGATATCGAAATCGATATGGATATCGAAATCGATATGGATATAGAAATCGATATATATATCGAAATCGATATAGATATCGAAATCCATTGGGATATCGACATCCATAGGGATATCGAAATCTATATGGATATCGAAATTGATATGCATATCGCAATCCATATGGATATCGAAATCCATAGGTATATCGAAATCGATATGGATATCGAAATACATAGGGATATCGAAATTCATAGAGATATCGAAATCGATATGGATGTAGAAATCGATATGGATATCGAAATCGATATGGATATCGAAATCCATAGCGATATCGAAATCGATATGGATATCGACATCCATATGGATATCGTAATCCATAGGGATATCTTAAACGATATGGATATCGAAATCCATAGGGATATCGAAATCCAGAGGGATATCGAAATCGATATGGATATAAAAATCGGTATGGATATCGAAATCGATATGAATATCGAAATCGATATGAATATCGAAATCGATATGAATATCGAAATACATAGGGATATCGAAATCCATAGGAATATCGAAATCGATATGGATATCGAAATCGGTATGGATATCGAAGTCGATATGGATAGCGAAATCGATATGGATATCGAAATCGATATGGATGTCGAAATCGATATGAATATCGAAATCCATATGGATATCGAAATCCAAGGGGTATCGAAATCGATATGGATATTGAAATCCATGGGAATATCGAAATTCATATGGATATCGAAATCGATATGGATATCGAAATCGATATGGATATCGAGATCGATATGATATCGAAATCCATAGGGATATCGAAATCGAAGGGGATATCGAAATTGATATGGACATCGAAATCGATATGGATATCGAAATCGATATGTATATCGAAATCGATATGTATATCGAAATACATAGGGATATCGAAATCCACAGGGATATCGAAATCGATATGGATATCGAAATCCATGGGGATATCGAAATCGATAGGGATATCGAAATCGATATGGACATCGAAATCCATAGGGATATCGAAATCCATAGGGATATCGAAATCGATATGGATATCGAAATCGATATGGATATCGAAATCGATATGGATATCGAAATGGATATGGATATCGAAATCGATATGGATATCGAAATCGATATGGATATCGAAATCCATATGGATATCGAAATCGTTAGGGATATCGAAATCGATATGGATATCGAAATCGATATGGATATCGAAATCGATATGGATATCGAAATCCATAGGGATATCGAAATCGATATGGATATCGAAATCGATATGGATATCGAAATCGATATGAGTATCGAAATCGATATGGATATTAAAATCCATAGGGATATCGAAATCCATAAGGATATCGAAATTTATAGGGATATCGAAATCGATATGGATATCGAAATCCATAGGGATATCGAGATCGATATGGATATCAAAATCAATGGGAAAATCGAAATAGAAATGGATATCAAAATCCATAGGGATATCGAAATCGAAATTGATATCGAAATCCATATGAATATCGAAATCGATACGGATATCGAAATCCATAGGGATATCGAAATCGAAATGGATATCGAAATCTATAGGGATATCGAAATCCATAGGGATATCGAAATCGATATGGATATCGAAATCCATATGGATATGGAAATCCATAGGGATATCGAAAACGATATTTATATCGAAATCCATAGGGATATTGAAATCCATAGGGATATCGAAATCGATATGGATATCGAAATTGATATGGATATCGCAATCCATATGGATATCGAAATCCATAGGGATATCGAAATCGATATGGATATCGAAATACATAGGGATATCGAAATTCATAGAGATATCGAAATCGATATGGATATCGCGATCGATATGACATCGAAATCCATATGGATATCGAAATCCATAGGGATATCATAATCGATATGGATTTCGAAATCCATAGGGGCATCGAAATCAATAGGGATATCGAAATCGATACGAACATCGAAATCCATAGGGATATCGAAATCCATAGGGATATCGAAATCGATATGGATATCGAAACCCATATAGATATCGAAATCGATAGGGATATCGAAATCGATATGGATGTCGAAATCGATATGCATATCAAAATCCATAGGGATATCGAAATCCATAGGGATATCAAAATCCATAAGGATATCGAAATCGATATGTATATAGAAATCGATATGTATATCGAAATCCACATGAATATCGAAATCGATATGGATATCGAAAAACATAGCGATATCGAGATCCATATGGATATCGAAATCCATAGGGATATCGAAATCCATAGGGATATCGAAATGGATATGGATATTGAAATCGATATGGATATCGAAATCCATATGAGTATCGAAATCCATAGGGATATCGAAATACATAGGGATATCGAAATTCATAGAGATATCGAAATCGATATGGATATCGAAATCGATATGGATATCGAAACCCATATAGATATCGAAATCGATAAGGATATCGAAATCGATATGGATGTCGAAATCGATATGCATATCAAAATCCATAGGGATATCGAAATCATTAGGGATATCGAAATCCATAGGGATATCGAAATCGATATGGATATAGAAATCGATATGTATATCGAAATCCACATGAATATCGAAATCGATATGGATATCGAAAAACATAGGGATATCGAAATCCATATGGATATCGAAATCCATAGGGATATCGAAATCGATATGGATATCGAAATTGATATGGATATCGCAATCCATATGGATATCGAAATCCATAGGGATATCGAAATCGATATGGATATCGAAATACATAGGGATATCGAAATTCATAGAGATATCGAAATCGATATGGATATCGCGATCGATATGACATCGAAATCCATATGGATATCGAAATCCATAGGGATATCATAATCGATATGGATTTCGAAATCCATAGGGGCATCGAAATCAATAGGGATATCGAAATCGATACGGACATCGAAATCCATAGGGATATCGAAATCCATAGGGATATCGAAATCGATATGGATATCGAAATCGATATGGATATCGAAACCCATATAGAAATCGAAATCGATAGGGATATCGAAATCGATATGGATGTCGAAATCGATATGCATATCAAAATCCATAGGGATATCGAAATCCATAGGGATATCGAAATCGATATGGATATAGAAATCGATATGTATATCGAAATCCACATGAATATCGAAATCGATATGGATATCGAAAAACATAGGGATATCGAAATCCATAGGGATATCGAAATCCATAGGGATATCAAAATCGATATGAATACCGAAATCAATATGGATATCGAAATCGATAGGGATATCGAAATCGATATGGATATTGAAATCGATATGGATATCGAAATCCAAAGGGATATCGAAATCGATAAAGATATCGAAATCCAAAGGGATATCGAAATCCATAGGGATGTCGAAATCCATAGGGATATCGAAATCGATATGGATACCAAAATCCATGGGAATATCGAAATCGATATGGATCTCGAAATCCATAGGGATACCGAAATCGATAAGGATATCGAAATCAAAAGGGATATCGAAATCCATAGGGATATCAAAATCGATATGGATATTGAAATCGATATGGATATCGAAATCGAAATGTATATCGAAATCCATAGGGATATCGAAATCCATAGCGATATCGAAATCCATAGGGATATCGAAATCCATAGGGATATCGAAATCCATAGGGATATCGAAATCGATATGGATACCGAAATCTATAAGTATATCGAAACCCATAGGGATATCGAAATCCATAGGGATATCGAAATCCATAGGGATATCGAAATCCATATGGATATCGAAATCCATGGGAATATCAAAATCGATATGGATATCGAAATCCGTTGGAATATCGAAATCCATAGATTTCGAAATCGATATGTATACCGAAATCCATGGGGATACCAAAATCGATATGGATACCAAAATCGATAAGGATACCGAAATCCATAGGGATATCGAAATCCATAGGGATATCGAAATCCATAGGGATATCGAAATCGATATGGATACCAAAATCCATGGGAATATCGAAATCGATATGGATCTCGAAATCCATAGGGATACCGAAATCGATAAGGATATCGAAAGGGATATCGAAGTCCATAGGGATATCGAAATCGATATGGATATTGAAATCGATATGGATATCGAAATCGATATGGATATTGAAATCGATATGGATATCGAAATCGAAATGAATATCGAAATCCAAAGGGATATCGAAATCGATATAGATATCGAAATCCATAGGGATACCGAAATCGATGTAGGTATCGAAATCCATAGATATGGAAATCCATAGGGATATCGAAATCCATAGGGATATCGAAATCGATATGGATACCAAAATCGATGTGGATATCGAAATCCATAGGGATATCGAAATCGTTATGGATATCGAAATTCATAGGAATATCGAAATCGATATGGATTTCGAAATCTATAGGGATATCGAAATCGATATGTATATCGAAATCCATAGGGATACCGAAATCGATAAGGATATCGAAATCCAAAGGGATATCGAAATCCAAAGGGATATCGAAATCCATAGGGATATCGAAATCCATAGGGATATCGAAATACATAGGGCTATCGAAATCCGTAGGGATATCGAAATCGATATGGATACCGAAATCTATATGGATATCGAAATCCATAGGGATATCGAAATCGATATGGATATCGAAATCCATAGAAGTATCGAAATCGATATGGATATCGAAATCCATAGGGATATCGAAATCGATATGGATATCGAAATCCATAGAGATACCGAAATCGATAAGGATATCGAAATCCATAGGGATATCGAAATCGATATGGATATCGAAATCCCTAGGATAATGATATCGAAATCCAAATGGATATCGAAATCCAAAGGGATATCGAAATCCATAGGGATATCGAAATCGATATGGATATCGAAATCCATACGGATATCGAAATCGATATGGATATCGAAAACCATAGGGATACCAAAATCGATATGGATATCGAAATCCATAGGGATATCGAAATCCAAAGGGATATCGAAATCCATAGGGATATCATAATCGATATGGATTTCGAAATCCATAGGGGCATCGAAATCAATAGGGATATCGAAATCGATACGAATATCGAAATCCATAGGGATATCGAAATCCATAGGGATATCGAAATCGATATGGATATCGAAATCGATATGGATATCGAAACCCATATAGATATCGAAATCGATAGGGATATCGAAATCGACATGGATGTCGAAATCGATATGCATATCAAAATCCATAGGGATATCGAAATCCATAGGGATATCAAAATCCATAAGGATATCGAAATCGATATGGATATAGAAATCGATATGTATATCGAAATCCACATGAATATCGAAATCGATATGGATATCGAAAAACATAGGGATATCGAGATCCATATGGATATCGAAATCCATAGGGATATCGAAATCCATTGGGATATCGAAATGGATATGGATATTGAAATCGATATGGATATCGAAATCCATATGAGTATCGAAATCCATAGGGATATCGAAATACATAGGGATATCGAAATTCATAGAGATATCGAAATCGATATGGATATCGAAATCGATATGGATATCGAAACCCATATAGATATCGAAATCGATAAGGATATCGAAATCGATATGGATGTCGAAATCGATATGCATATCAAAATCCATAGGGATATCGAAATCCATAGGGATATCGAAATCCATAGGGATATCGAAATCGATATGGATATAGAAATCGATATGTATATCGAAATCCACATGAATATCGAAATCGATATGGATATCGAAAAACATAGGGATATCGAAATCCATATGGATATCGAAATCCATAGGGATATCGAAATCGATATGGATATCGAAATTGATATGGATATCGCAATCCATATGGATATCGAAATCCATAGGGATATCGAAATCGATATGGATATCGAAATACATAGGGATATCGAAATTCATAGAGATATCGAAATCGATATGGATATCGCGATCGATATGACATCGAAATCCATATGGATATCGAAATCCATAGGGATATCATAATCGATATGGATTTCGAAATCCATAGGGGCATCGAAATCAATAGGGATATCGAAATCGATACGGACATCGAAATCCATAGGGATATCGAAATCCATAGGGATATCTAAATCGATATGGATATCGAAATCGATATGGATATCGAAACCCATATAGATATCGAAATCGATAGGGATATCGAAATCGATATGGATGTCGAAATCGATATGCATATCAAAATCCATAGGGATATCGAAATCCATAGGGATATCGAAATCGATATGGATATAGAAATCGATATGTATATCGAAATCCACATGAATATCGAAATCGATATGGATATCGAAAAACATAGGGATATCGAAATCCATATGGATATCGAAATCCATAGGGATATCGAAATCCATAGGGATATCGAAATGGATATGGATATTGAAATCGATATGGATATCGAAATCCATATGAGTATCGAAATCCATAGGGATATCCAAATCTGTATGGATATCGAAATCCACAGGGATATCGAAATCGATATGGATATCGAAATCCATAGGGATATCGAAATCGATATGGATATCGAAATCGATATGGATATAGAATTCGTTATCCATATCCATTTCGATATCCCTTTGGATTTCAATATCCCTATGGATTTCGATATCCCTATGGATTTCGATATCCATATCGATTTCGATATCCATATCGATTTCGATATGCCTAAGGATTTCGATATCCGTATCGATTTCGATATCCCTATCGATTTCGATATCCATATGGATTTCGATATCCATATCGATTTCGATATCCATATCGATTTCGATATCCCTATGGATTTCGATATTCATATCGATTTCGATATCCCTATGGATTTCGATGTCCATATCGATTTGGATATCCCTATCGATTTCGGTATCGCTATGGATTTTGATATCCATTTCGATTTCGATATCCCTATGGATTTCCATATGGATTTCGATATCCCTATCGATTTCGATATCCATATGGATTTCGATATCCATATCGATTTCGATATCCATATCGATTTCGATATCCATATCGATTTCGATATCCATATCGATTTCGATATCCATATCGATTTCGATATCCATATCGATTTCGATATCCGTATGGATTTCGATATTCATATCGATTTCGATATCCCTATGGATTTCGATGTCCATATCGATTTGGATATCCCTATCGATTTCGGTATCGCTATGGATTTTGATATCCATTTCGATTTCGATATCCCTATGGATTTCCATATGGATTTCGATATTCATAGCGATCGCGATATCCATATCGATTTCGATATCCATATCGATTTCGATATCCATATCGATTTCGATATCCCTATGAATTTCGATATCCCCATGGATTTCAATATCCATATCGATTTCGATACCCCTTGGATTTCGATATCCATATGGATTTCGATATCCATATCGATTTCAATATCCCTATGGATTTCGATATCCCCATGTATTTCGATATCCATATCGATTTCGATATCCCTATGGATTTCGATATCGATATGGATTTCGATATCCATTTCGATTTCGATATCCATATCGATTTTGATATCCATATCGATTTTGATATCCCTATGGATTTCGATATCGATATGGATTTCGATATCCATATCGATTTCGATATCCATATCGATTTCGATATCCATATCGATTTCGATATCCATATCGATTTCGATATCCCTGTGGATTTCGATATCCCCATGTATTTCGATATCCATATCAATTTCGATATCCCTATGGATTTCGATATAAATATCGTTTTCGATATCTCTATGGATTTCCATATCCATATGGATATCGATATCCGTATCGAATTCGATATCTATATCGATTTCGATATCCCTATGGATATCGATATCCATATCAATTTCGATATCCATATCGATTTCTATATCCAATTCGATTTCGATATCCATATCGATTTCGATATCCCTATGGATTTCGATATCCCTATGGATTTCGATATCCCTATGGATTTCGATATTCATATCGATTTCGATATCCCTATGGATTCCGATATCCATATCAATTTCGGTATCCATATCGATTTCAATATCCATATCGATTTTGAAATCCATAGGGATATCGAAATCCATAGGGATATCGAAATCCATAGGGATATCAAAATCGATATGGATACCGAAATCAATATGGATATCGAAATCCATAGGGATATCGAAATCGATATGGATATTGAAATCGATATGGATATCGAAATCCAAAGGGATATCGAAATCGATAAAGATATCGAAATCCAAAGGGATATCGAAATCCATAGGGATGTCGAAATCCATAGGGATACCGAAATCGATAAGGATATCGAAATCAAAAGGGATATCGAAATCCATAGGGATATCAAAATCGATATGGATATTGAAATCGATATGGATATCGAAATCGAAATGTATATCGAAATCCATAGGGATATCGAAATCCATAGCGATATCGAAATCCATAGGGATATCGAAATCGATATGGATACCGAAATCTATATGTATATCGAAACCCATAGGGATATCGAAATCCATAGGGATATCGAAATCCATAGGGATATCGAAATCCATAGGGATATAGAAATCGATATGGATATCTAAATCCGTAGGGCTACCGAAATCGATAAGGATATCGAAATCCAAAGGGATATCGAAATCCATAGGGATATCGAAATCCATAGGGATATCGAAATCCATAGGGATATCGAAATCCATATGGATATCGAAATCCATGGGAATATCAAAATCGATATGGATATCGAAATCCGTTGGAATATCGAAATCCATAGATTTCGAAATCGATATGTATACCGAAATCCATGGGGATACCAAAATCGATATGGATACCAAAATCGATAAGGATACCGAAATCCATATTGATATCGAAATCCATAGGGATATCGAAATCCATAGGGATATCGAAATCGATATGGATACCAAAATCCATGGGAATATCGAAATCGATATGGATCTCGAAATCCATAGGGATACCGAAATCGATAAGGATATCGAAAGGGATATCGAAGTCCATAGGGATATCGAAATCGATATGGATATTGAATTCGATATGGATATCGAAATCGATATGGATATTGAAATCGATATGGATATCGAAATCGAAATGAATATCGAAATCCAAAGGGATATCGAAATCGATATAGATATCGAAATCCATAGGGATACCGAAATCGATGTAGGTATCGAAATCCATAGAGATATGGAAATCCATAGGGATATCGAAATCCATAGGGATATCGAAATCGATATGGATACCAAAATCGATGTGGATATCGAAATCCATAGGGATATCGAAATCGTTATGGATATCGAAATTCATAGGAATATCGAAATCGATATGGATACCGAAATCTATATTATTCGAAACCCATGGGATATCGAAATCCTAGGATATCGAATCCATAGGGATATCGAAATCCATAGGGATATCGAAATCGATATGTATATCGAAATCCATAGGGATACCGAAATCGATAAGGATATCGAAATCCAAAGGGATATCGAAACCCAAAGGGATATCGAAATCCATAGGGATATCGAAATCCATAGGGATATCGAAATACATAGGGCTATCGAAATCCGTAGGGATATCGAAATCGATATGGATACCGAAATCTATATGGATATAGAAATCCATAGGGATATCGAAATCGATATGGATATCGAAATCCATAGAAGTATCGAAATCGATATGGATATCGAAATCCATAGGGATATCGAAATCGATATGGATATCGAAATCCATAGAGATACCGAAATCGATAAGGATATCGAAATCCATAGGGATATCGAAATCGATATGGATATCGAAATCCCTAGGATAATGATATCGAAATCCAAATGGATATCGAAATACAAAGGGATATCGAAATCCATAGGGATATCGAAATCGATATGGATATCGAAATCCATACGGATATCGAAATCGATATGGATATCGAAAACCATAGGGATACCAAAATCGATATGGATATCGAAATCCATAGGGATATCGAAATCCAAAGGGATATCGAAATCCATAGGGATATCGAAATCGATTTGGATATCGAAATCCATATGGCTATCGAAATCCATAGGGATATCGAAATCGATATGGATATCGAAATCCATAGGGATACCGAAATCGATAAAGATATCGAAATCCAAAGGGATATCGAAATCCATAGGGATATCGAAATCCAAAGGGATATCGAAATCCATAGGGATATCGAACTCCATAAAGATATCGAAATCCATAGGGATATCGAAATCGATATGGATACCGAAATCGATATGGATATCGAAACCCAAAGGGATATAGAAAGCCATAGGGATATCGAAATCCAACGGGATATCGAAATCCATTGGGATATCGAAATCCATAGGGATATCGAAATCCATAGGGATATCGGAATCCATAGGGATATAGAAATCGATATGGATATCGAAATCCATAGGGCTACCGAAATCGATAAGGATATCGAAATCCAAAGGGATATCGAAATCCATAGGGATATCGAAATCCATAGGGATATCGAAATCAATAGGGATATCGAAATCCATATGGATATCGAAATCCATATGGATATCGAAATCCATAGGAATATCAAAATCGATATGGATATCGAAATCCGTTGGAATATCGAAATCCATAGGTTTCGAAATCGATATGTATACCGAAATCCATAGGGATACCAAAATCGATATGGATACCAAAATCGATATGGATATCGGAATCCATAGGGATATCGAAATCGATATGGATACCGAAATCGATGTGGATATCGAAATCCATAGGGATATCAAAATCCATAGGGATATCGAAATCCATAGGGATATCAAAATCGTTATGGATACCGAAATCAATATGGATATCGAAATCCATAGGGATATCGAAATCGATATGGATATTGAAATCGATATGGATATCGAAATCCATAGGGATATCGAAATCGATAAAGATATCGAAATCCAAAGGGATATCGAAATCCATAGGGATATCGAAATCCAAAGGGATATCGAAATCCATAGGGATATCGAAATCGATTTGGATATCGAAATCCATATGGCTATCGAAATCCATAGGGATATCGAAATCGATATGGATATCGAAATCCATAGGGATACCGAAATCGATAAAGATATCGAAATCCAAAGGGATAGCGAAATCCATAGGGATATCGAAATCCAAAGGGATATCGAAATCCATAGGGATATCGAACTCCATAAAGATATCGAAATCCATAGGGATATCGAAATCGATATGGATACCGAAATCGATATGGATATCGAAACCCAAAGGGATATAGAAAGCCATAGGGATATCGAAATCCAACGGGATATCGAAATCCATTGGGATATCGAAATCCATAGGGATATCGAAATCCATAGGGATATCGAAATCCATAGGGATATAGAAATCGATATGGATATCGAAATCCATAGGGCTACCGAAATCGATAAGGATATCGAAATCCAAAGGGATATCGAAATCCATAGGGATATCGAAATCCATAGGGATATCGAAATCCATAGGGATATCGAAATCCATATGGATATCGAAATCCATAGGAATATCAAAATCGATATGGATATCGAAATCCGTTGGAATATCGAAATCCATAGGTTTCGAAATCGATATGTATACCGAAATCCATTGGGATACCAAAATCGATATGGATACCAAAATCGATATGGATATCGAAATCCATAGGGATATCGAAATCGATATGGATACCGAAATCGATGTGGATATCGAAATCCATAGGGATATCGAAATCCATAGGGATATCGAAATCCATAGGGATATCAAAATCGATATGGATACCGAAATCAATATGGATATCGAAATCCATAGGGATATCGAAATCGATATGGATATTGAAATCGATATGGATATCGAAATCCAAAGGGATATCGAAATCGATAAAGATATCGAAATCCAAAGGGATATCGAAATCCATATGGATATCGAAATCCATAGGGATGTCAAAATCGATGTGGATATCGAAATCCATAGGGATATCGAAATCCATAGGGACATCGAAATCCATAGGGATATCAAAATCGATATGGATACCGAAATCAATATGGATATCGAAATCCATAGGGATATCGAAATCGATATGGATATTGAAATCGATATGGATATCGAAATCCAAAGGGATATCGAAATCGATAAAGATATCGAAATCCAAAGGGATATCGAAATCCATAGGGATATCGAAATCCATAGGGATATCGAAATCGATATGGATACCAAAATCCATGGGAATATCGAAATCGATATGGATCTCGAAATCCATAGGGATACCGAAATCGATAAGGATATCGAAATCAAAAGGGATATCGAAATCGATATGGATACCGAAATCTATATGGATATCGAAATTCATAGGGATATCGAAATCGATATGGATATCGAAATCCATAGCAGTATCGAAATCGATATGGATTTCGAAATCCATAGGGATATCGAAATCGATATGTATATCGAAATCCATAGGGATACCGAAATCGATAAGGATATCGAAATCCAAAGGGATATCGAAATCCATAGGGATATCGAAATCCAAAGGGATATCGAAATCCATAGGGATATCGAAATCCATAGGGATATCGAAATACATAGGGCTATCGAAATCCGTAGGGATATCGAAATCGATATGGATACCGAAATCTATATGGATATCGAAATCCATAGGGATATCGAAATCGATATGGATATCAAAATCCATAGGAGTATCGAAATCGATATGGATATCGAAATCCATAGGGATATCGAAATCGATATGGATATCGAAATCCATAGAGATACCGAAATCGATAAGGATATCGAAATCCATAGGGATATCGAAATCGATATGGATATCGAAATCCCTAGGATAATGATATCGAAATCCAAATGGATATCGAAATCCAAAGGGATATCGAAATCCATATGGATATCGAAATCGATATGGATATCGAAATCCATACGGATATCGAAATCGATATGGATATCGAAAACCATAGGGATACCAAAATCGATATGGATATCGAAATCTATAGGGATATCGAAATCCAAAGGGATATCGAAATCCATAGGGATATCGAAATGGATTTGGATATCGAAATCCATATGGCTATCGAAATCCATAGGGATATCGAAATCGATATGGATATCGAAATCCATAGGGATACCGAAATCGATAAAGATATCGAAATCCAAAGGGATATCGAAATCCATAGGGATATCGAAATCCAAAGGGATATCGAAATCCATAGGGATATCGAACTCCATAAAGATATCGAAATCCATAGGGATATCGAAATCGATATGGATACCGAAATCGATATGGATATCGAAACCCAAAGGGACATAGAAAGCCATAGGGATATCGAAATCCAACGGGATATCGAAATCCATTGGGATATCGAAATCCATAGGGATATCGAAATCCATAGGGATATCGAAATCCATAGGGATATAGAAATCGATATGGATATCGAAATCCATAGGAATATCAAAATCGATATGGATATCGAAATCCGTTGGAATATCGAAATCCATAGGTTTCGAAATCGATATGTATACCGAAATCCATAGGGATACCAAAATCGATATGGATACCAAAATCGATATGGATATCGAAATCCATAGGGATATCGAAATCGATATGGATACCGAAATCGATGTGGATATCGAAATCCATAGGGATATCGAAATCCATAGGGATATCGAAATCCATAGGGATATCAAAATCGATATGGATACCGAAATCAATATGGATATCGAAATCCATAGGGATATCGAAATCGATATGGATATTGAAATCGATATGGATATCGAAATCCAAAGGGATATCGAAATCGATAAAGATATCGAAATCCAAAGGGATATCGAAATCCATAGGGATATCGAAATCCATAGGGATATCGAAATCGATATGGATACCAAAATCCATGGGAATATCGAAATCGATATGGATCTCGAAATCCATAGGGATACCGAAATCGATAAGGATATCGAAATCAAAAGGGATATCGAAATCGATATGGATACCGAAATCTATATGGATATCGAAATTCATAGGGATATCGAAATCGATATGGATATCGAAAGCCATAGGAGTATCGAAATCGATATGGATATCGAAATCCATAGGGATATCGAAATCGATATGGATATCGAAATCCATAGAGATACCGAAATCGAGAAGGATATCGAAATCCATAGGGATATCGAAATCGATATGGATATCGAAATCCCTAGGATAAGGATATCGAAATCCCTAGGATAAGGATATCGAAATCCAAAGGGATATCGAAATCCATAGGGATATCGAAATCGATATGGATATCGAAATCCATACGGATATCGAAATCGATATGGATATCGAAAACCATAGGGATACCAAAATCGATATGGATATCGAAATCCATAGGGATATCGAAATCCAAAGGGATATCGAAATCCATAGGGATATCGAAATCGATTTGGATATCGAAATCCATATGGCTATCGAAATCCATAGGGATATCGAAATCGATATGGATACCGAAATCGATATGGATATCGAAACCCAAAGGGATATAGAAAGCCATAGGGATATCGAAATCTAACGGTATATCGAAATCCATTGGGATATCGAAATCCATAGGGATATCCAAATCCATAGGGATATCGAAATCGATATGGATACCGAAATCTATATGTATATCGAAACCCATAGGGATATCGAAATCCATAGGGATATCGAAATCCATAGGGATATCGAAATCCATAGCGATATAGAAATCGATATGGATATCGAAATCCATAGGGCTACCGAAATCGATAAGGATATCGAAATCCAAAGGGATATCGAAATCCATAGGAATATCGAAATCCATAGGGATATCGAAATCCATAGGGATATCGAAATCCATATGGAATCGAAATCCATAGGAATATCAAAATCGATATGGATATCGAAATCCGTTGGAATATCGATATCCATAGGTTTCGAAATCGATATGTATACCGAAATCCATAGGGATACCAAAATCGATATGGATACCAAAATCGATATGGATATCGAAATCCATAAGGATATCGAAATCGATATGGATACCGAAATCGATGTGGATATCGAAATCCATAGGGATATCGAAATCCATAGGGATATCAATATCGATATGGATACCGAAATCAATATGGATATCGAAATCCATAGGAATATCGAAATCGATATGGATATTGAAATCGATATGGATATCGAAATCCAAAGGGATATCGAAATCGATAAAGATATCGAAATCCAAAGGGATATCGAAATCCATAGGGATATTGAAATCCATAGGGATATCGAAATCGATATGGATACCAAAATCCATGGGAATATCGAAATCGATATGGATCTCGAAATCCATAGGGATACCGAAATCGATATGGATATTGAAATCGATATGGATATCGAAATCGAAATGTATATCGAAATCCGTTCGAATATCGAAATCCATAGGTTTCGAAATCGATATGTATACCGAAATCCATAGGGATACCAAAATCGATATGGATACCAAAATCGATATGGATATCGAAATCCATAAGGATATCGAAATCGATATGGATACCGAAATCGATGTGGATATCGAAATCCATAGGGATATCGAAATCCATAGGGATATCGAAATCCATAGGGATATCGAAATCCATAGTGATATCGAAATCCATAGGGATATCGAAATCGATATGGATACCGAAATCTAATGTATATGAGGGTGTGTTGGTTTTGTGGGTGTGTGGTTGGGGGGTGGGGTTGGGGGGGGGAAATCGATGTGGATATCGAAATCCATAAGGATATCGAAATCGATATGGATACCGAAATCGATGTGGATATCGAAATCCATAGGGATATCGAAATCCATAGGGATATCGAAATCCATAGGGATATCGAAATCCATAGGGATATAGAAATCGATATGGATATCTAAATCCGTAGGGCTACCGAAATCGATAAGGATATCGAAATCCAAAGGGATATCGAAATCCATAGGGATATCGAAATCCATAGAGATATCGAAATCCATAGGGATATCGAAATCCATATGGATATCGAAATCCATATGGATATCGAAATCCATGGGAATATCAAAATCGATATGGATATCGAAATCCGTTGGAATATCGAAATCCATAGATTTCGAAATCGATATGTATACCGAAATCCATGGGGATACCAAAATCGATATGGATACCAAAATCGATATGGGTATGGAAATCCATAGGGATATCGAAATCGATATAGATACCGAAATCGATGTGGATATCGAAATCCATAGGCATATCGAAATCCATAGGGATATCGAAATCCATAGGGATATCAAAATCGATATGGATACCGAAATCAATATGGATATCGAAATCCATAGGGATATCGAAATCGATATGGATATTGAAATCGATATGGATATCGAAATACAAAGGGATATCGAAATCGATAAATATATCGAAATCGATAAGGATATCGAAATCAAAAGGGATATCGAAATCCATAGGGATATCAAAATCGATATGGATATTGAAATCGATATGGATATCGAAATCGAAATGTATATCGAAATCCATAGGGATATCGAAATCCATAGGGATATCGAAATCCATAGCGATATCGAAATCCATAGGGATATCGAAATCCATAGGGATATCGAAATCCATAGGGATATCGAAATCGATATGGATACCGAAATCGATATGGATACCGAAATCTATATGGATATCGAAATCCATAGGGATATCGAAATCGATATGGATGTCGAAATCTATAGGAGTATCGAAATCGATATGGATATCGAAATCCATAGGGATATCGAAATCGATATGGATATCGAAATCCATTGAGATACCGAAATCGATAAGGATATCGAAATCCATAGGGATATCGAAATCGATATAGATATCGAAATCCATAGGGATACCGAAATCGATGTAGATATCGAAATCCATAGAGATATGGAAATCCATAGGGATATCGAAATCCATAGGGATATCGAAATCGATATGGATACCCAAATCGATGTGGATATCGAAATCCATAGGAATATCGATATCGATATAGATATCGAAATCCATAGGGATATCGAAATCGATATGGATATCGAAATCCATAGGGATACCGAAATCGATAAGGATATCGAAATCCAAAGGGATATCGAAATCCCAAGGGATATCGAAATCCATAGGGATATCGAAATCCATAGGGATATCGAAATCCATAGGGCTATCGAAATCCATAGGGATATCGAAATCGATATGGATACCGAAATCTATATGGATATCGAAATCCATAGGGATATCGAAATCGATATGGATGTCGAAATCCATAGGAGTATCGAAATCGATATGGATATCGAAATCCATATGGATATCGAAATCGATATGGATATCGAAATCCATTGAGATACCGAAATCGATAAGGATATCGAAATCCATAGGGATATCGAAATCGATATGGATATCGAAATCCCTAGGATAAGGATATCGAAATCCAAATGGATATCGAAATCCAAAGGGATATCGAAATCCATAGGTATATCGAAATCGATAGGGATATCGAAATCCAAAGGGATATCGAAATCCATAGGGATATCGAAATCGATTTGGATATCGAAATCCATATGGCTATCGAAATCCATAGGGATATCGAAATCGATATGGATATCGAAATCCATAGGGATACCGAAATCGATAAAGATATCGAAATCCAAAGGGATATCGAAATCCATAGGGATGTCGAACTCCATAAAGATATCGAAATCCATAGGCATATCGAAATCCATAGGGATATCGTAATCCATAGGGATACCAAAATCGATATGGATATCGAAATCCGTTGGAATATCGAATTCCATAGGTTTCGAAATCGATCTGTATACCGAAATCCATAGGGATACCAAAATCGATGTGGATACCAAAATCGATATGGATATCGAAATCCATAGGGATATCGAAATCCATAGGGATATCGAAATCGATATGGATACCGAAATCGATGTGGATATCGATATCCATAGGAATATCGAAATCCATTGGGATATCAAAATCGATATGGATATCGAAATTTATAGGGCTACCGAAATCGATAAGGATATCGAAATCCAAAGGGATACCGAAATCCATAGGGATATCGAAAACCATAGGGATATCAAAATCGATATGGATATCGAAATCCGTTGGAATATCGAAATCCATAGGTTTCGAAATCGATATGTATACCGAAATCCATAGGGATACCAAAATCGATATGGATACCAAAATCGATATGGATATGGAAATCCATAGGGATATCGAAATCGATATGGATACCGAAATCGATGTGGATATCGAAATCCATAGGCATATCGAAATCCATATGGATATCGAAATCCATAGGGATATCAAAATCGATATGGATACCGAAATCAATATGGATATCGAAATCCATAGGGATATCGAAATCGATATGGATATTGAAATCGATATGGATATCGAAATCCAAAGGGATATCGAAATCGATAAAGATATCGAAATCCAAAGGGATATCGAAATCGATATGGATACCAAAATCCATGGGAATATCGAAATCGATATGGATCTCGAAATCCATAGGGATACCGAAATCGATAAGGATATCGAAATCAAAAGGGATATCGAAATCCATAGGGATATCAAAATCGATATGGATATTGAAATCGATATGGACATCGAAATCGAAATGTATATCGAAATCCATAGGGATATCGAAATCCATAGGGATATCGAAATCCATAGCGATATCGAAATCCATAGGGATATCGAAATCCATAGGGATATCGAAATCCATAGGGATATCGAAATCGATATGGATACCGAAATCTATATGTATATCGAAACCCATAGGGATATCGAAATCCATAGGGATATCGAAATCCATAGGGATATCGAAATCCATAGGGATATAGAAATCGATATGGATATCTAAATCCGTAGGGCTACCGAAATCGATAAGGATTTCGAAATCCAAAGGGATATCGAAATCCATAGGGATATCGACATCCATAGAGATATCGAAATCCATAGGGATATCGAAATCCATATGGATATCAAAATCGATATGGATATCGAAATCCGTTGGAATATCGAAATCCATATTTTTCGAAATCGATATGTATACCGAAATCCATGGGGATACCAAAATCGATATGGATACCAAAATCGATAAGGATACCGAAATCCATAGGGATATCGAAATCCATAGGGATATCGAAATCCATAGGGATATCGAAATCGATATGGATACCAGAATCCATGGGAATATCGAAATCGATATGGATCTCGAAATCCATAGGGATACCGAAATCGATAAGGATATCGAAAGGGATATCGAAGTCCATAGGGATATCGAAATCGATATGGATATTGAAATCGATATGAATATCGAAATCGATATGGATATTGAAATCGATATGGATATCGAAATCGAAATGAATATCGAAATCCATAGGGATATCGAAATCGATATAGATATCGAAATCCATAGGGATACCGAAATCGATGTAGATATCGAAATCCATAGAGATATGGAAATCCATAGGGATATCGAAATCCATAGGGATATCGAAATCGATATGGATACCAAAATCGATGTGGATATCGAAATCCGTAGGGATATCGAAATCGTTATGGATATCGAAATCCATAGGAATATCGAACTCGATATGGATTTCGAAATCCATAGGGATATCGAAATCGATATGTATATCGAAATCCATAGGGATACCGAAATCGATAAGGATATCGAAATCCAAAGGGATATCGAAATCCAAAGGGATATCGAAATCCATAGGGATATCGTAATCCATAGGGATATCGAAATACATAGGGCTATCGCAATCCGTAGGGATATCGAAATCGATATGGATACCGAAATCTATATGGATTTCGAAATCCATAGGGATATCGAAATCGATATGGATATCGAAATCCATAGGAGTATCGAAATCGGTATGGATATCGAAATCCATAGGGATATCGAAATCGATATGGATATCGAAATCCATAGAGATACCGAAATCGATAAGGATATCGATATCCATAGGGATATCGAAATCGATATGGATATCGAAATCCCTAGGATAAGGATATCGAAATCCAAATGGATATCGAAATCCAAAGGGATATCGAAATCCATAGGGATATCGAAATCGATATGGATATCGAAATCCATACGGATATCGAAATCGATATGGATATCGAAAACCATAGGGATACCAAAATCGATATGGATATCGAAATCCATAGGGATATCGAAATCCAAAGGGATATCGAAATCCATAGGGATATCGAAATCGATTTGGATATCGAAATCCATATGGCTATCGAAATCCATAGGGATATCGAAATCGATATGGATATCGAAATCCATAGGGATACCGAAATCGATGAAGATATCGAAATCCAAAGGGATATCGAAATCCATAGGGATATCGAAATCCAAAGAGATATCGAAATCCATAGGGATATCGAACTCCATAAAGATATCGAAATCCATAGGGATATCGAAATCGATATGGATACCGAAATCGATATGGATATCGAAACCCAAAGGGATATAGAAAGCCATAGGGATATCGAAATCCAACAGGATATCGAAATCCATTGGGATATCGAAATCCATAGGGATATCGAAATCCATAGGGATATCGAAATCGATATGGATAACGAAATCTATATGTATATCGAAACCCATAGGGATATCGAAATCCATAGGGATATCGAAATCCATAGGGATATCGAAATCCATAGGGATATAGAAATCGATATGGATATCGAAATCCATAGGGAAACCGAAATCGATAAGGATATCGAAATCCAAAGGGATATCGAAATCCATAGGGATATCGAAATCCATAGGGATATCGAAATCCATAGGGATATCGAAATCCATATGGATATCGAAATCGATATGGATACCAAAATCCATGGGAATATCGAAATCGATATGGATCTCGAAATCCATAGGGATACCGAAATCGATAAGGATATCGAAATCAAAAGGGATATCGAAATCGATATGGATACCGAAATCTATATGGATATCGAAATCCATAGGGATATCGAAATCGATATGGATATCGAAATCCATAGGAGTATCGAAATCGATATGGATATCGAAATCCATAGGGATATCGAACTCGATATGGATATCGAAATCCATAGAGATACCGAAATCGATAAGGATATCGAAATCCATAGGGATATCGAAATCGATATGGATATCGAAATCCCTAGGATAAGGATATCGAAATCCAAATGGATATCGAAATCCAAAGGGATATCGAAGTCCATAGGGATATCGAAATCGATATGGATATCGAAATCCATAGGGATATCGAAATCGATATGGATACCGAAATCGATATGGATATCAAAACCCAAAGGGATATAGAAAGCCATAGGGATATCGAAATCCAACGGGATATCGAAATCCATTGGGATATCGAAATCCATAGGTTTCGAAATCGATATGTATACCAAAATCCATAGGGATACCAAAATCGATATGGATACCAAAATCCATGGGAATATCAAAATCGATATGGATATCGAAATCCGTTGGAATATCGAAATCCATAGGTTTCGAAATCGATATGTATACCAAAATCCATAGGGATACCAAAATCGATATGGATACCAAAATCGATATGGATATCGAAATCCATAGGGATATCGAAATCGATATGGATACCGAAATCGATGTGGATATCGAAATCCATAGGGATATCGAAATCCATAGGGATATCGAAATCCATAGGGATATCGAAATCCATAGGGATATCAAAATCGATATGGATACCGAAATCAATATGGATATCGAAATCCATAGGGATATCGAAATCGATATGGAAATTGAAATCGATATGGATATCGAAATCCAAAGGGATATCGAAATCGATAAAGATATCGAAATCCAAAGGGAAATCGAAATCCATAGGGATATCGAAATCCATAGGGATATCGAAATCGATATGGATACCAAAATCCATGGGAATATCGAAATCGATATGGATCTCGAAATCCATAGGGATACCGAAATCGATAAGGATATCGAAATCAAAAGGGATATCGAAATCGATATGGATACCGAAATCTATATGGATATCGAAATCCATAGGGATATCGAAATCGATATGGATATCGAAATCCATAGGAGTATCGAAATCGATATGGATATCGAAATCCATAGGGATATCGAACTCGATATGGATATCGAAATCCATAGAGATACCGAAATCGATAAGGATATCGAAATCCATAGGGATATCGAAATCGATATGGATATCGAAATCCCTAGGATAAGGATATCGAAATCCAAATGGATATCGAAATCCAAAGGGATATCGAAATCCATAGGGATATCGAAATCGATATGGATATCGAAATCCATACGGATATCGAAATCGATATGGATATCGAAAACCATAGGGATACCAAAATCGATATGGATATCGAAATCCATAGGGATATCGAAATCCAAAGGGATATCGAAATCCATAGGGATATCGAAATCGATTTGGATATCGAAATCCATATGGCTATCGAAATCCATAGGGATATCGAAATCGATATGGATACCGAAATCGATATGGATTTCGAAACCCAAAGGGATATAGAAAGCCATAGGGATATCGAAATCCAACGGGATATCGAAATCCATTGGGATATCGAAATCCATAGGGATATCGAAATCCATAGGGATATCGAAATCGATATGGATACCGAAATCTATATGTATATCGAAACCCATAGGGATATCGAAATCCATAGGGATATCGAAATCCATAGGGATATCGAAATCGATATGGATATCGAAATCCATAGGGCTACCGAAATCGATAAGGATATCGAAATCCAAAGGGATATCGAAATCCAAAGGGATATCGAAATCCATAGGGATATCGAAATCCATATGGATATCGAAATCCATATGGATATCGAAATCCATATGAATATCAAAATCGATATGGATATCGAAATCCGTTGGAATATCGAAATCCATAGGTTTTGAAATCGATATGTATACCGAAATCCATAGGGATACCAAAATCGATATGGATACCAAAATCGATATGGATATCGAAATCCATAGGGATATCGAAATCGATATGGATACCGAAATCGATGTGGATATCGAAATCCATAGGGATATCGAAATCCATAGGGATATCGAAATCCATAGGGATATCAAAATCGATATGGATACCGAAATCAATATGGATATCGAAATCCATAGGGATATCGAAATCGATATGGATATTGAAATCGATATGGATATCGAAATCGATAAAGATATCGAAATCCAAAGGGATATCGAAATCCATAGGGATATCGAAATCCATAGGGATATCGAAATCGATATGGATACCAAAATCCATGGGAATATCGAAATCGATATGGATCTCGAAATCCATAGGGATACCGAAATCGATAAGGATATCGAAATCAAAAGGGATATCGAAATCCATAGGGACATCGAAATCGATATGGATATTGAAATCGATATGGATATCGAAATCGAAATGGATATCGAAATCCATAGGGATATCGAAATCCATAGGGATATCGAAATCCATAGCGATATCGAAATCCATAGGGATATCGAAATCCATAGGGATATCGAAATTCATAGGGATATCGAAATCGATATGGATACCGAAATCGATGTGGATATCGAAATCCATAGGGATATCGAAATCCATAGGGATATCGAAATCCATAGGGATATCAAAATCGATATGGATACCGAAATCAATATGGATATCGAAATCCATAGGGATATCGAAATCGATATGGATATTGAAATCGATATGGATATCGAAATCGATAAAGATATCGAAATCCAAAGGGATATCGAAATCCATAGGGATATCGAAATCCATAGGGATATCGAAATCGATATGGATACCAAAATCCATGGGAATATCGAAATCGATATGGATTGAAATCCATAGGGATACCGAAATCGATAAGGATATCGAAATCAAAAGGGATATCGAAATCCATAGGGACATCGAAATCGATATGGATATTGAAATCGATATGGATATCGAAATCGAAATGGATATCGAAATCCATAGGGATATCGAAATCCATAGGGATATCGAAATCCATAGCGATATCGAAATCCATAGGGATATCGAAATCCATAGGGATATCGAAATTCATAGGGATATCGAAATCGATATGGATACCGAAATCGATGTGGATATCGAAATCCATAGGGATATCGAAATCCATAGGGATATCGAAATCCATAGGGATATCAAAATCGATATGGATCTCGAAATCCATAGGGATACCGAAATCGATAAGGATATCGAAATCAAAAGGGATATCGAAATCCATAGGGACATCGAAATCGATATGGATATTGAAATCGATATGGATATCGAAATCGAAATGGATATCGAAATCCATAGGGATATCGAAATCCATAGGGATATCGAAATCCATAGCGATATCGAAATCCATATGGATATCGAAATCCATAGGGATATCGAAATCGATATGGATATTGAAATCGATATGGATATCGAAATCGATAAAGATATCGAAATCCAAAGGGATATCGAAATCCATAGGGATATCGAAATCCATAGGGATATCGAAATCGATATGGATACCAAAATCCATGGGAATATCGAAATCGATATGGATCTCGAAATCCATAGGGATACCGAAATCGATAAGGATATCGAAATCAAAAGGGATATCGAAATCCATAGGGACATCGAAATCGATATGGATATTGAAATCGAAATGGATATCGAAATCCATAGGGATATCGAAATCCATAGGGATATCGAAATCCATAGCGATATCGAAATCCATAGGGATATCGAAATCCATAGGGATATCGAAATTAATAGGGATATCGAAATCGATATGGATATCGACATCCAGAGGGCTACCGAAATAGATAAGGATATCGAAATCCAAAGGGATATCGAAATCCATAGGGATATCGAAATCCATAGGGATATCAAAATCCATAGGGATATCGAAATCCATATGGATATCGAAATCCATGGGAATATCAAAATCGATATGGATATCGAAATCCGTTGGAATATCGAAATCCATCGGTTTAGAAATCGATATGTATACCGAAATCCATAGGGATTCCAAAATCGATATGGATACCAAAATCGATAAGGATACCGAAATCCATAGGGATATCGAAATCCATAGGGATATCGAAATCGATATGGATACCGAAATCGATGTGGATATCGAAATCCATAGGGATATCGAAATCCATAAGGATATCGGAATCCATAGGGATATCAAATTCGATATGGATACCGAATTCAATATGGATATCGAAATCCATAGGGATATCGAAATCGATATGGATATTGAAATCGATATGGATATCGAAATCCATAGGGATATCGAAATCGATAAATATATCGAAATCCAAAGGGATATCGAAATCCATAGGGATATCGAAATCGATATGGATATCGAAATTCATAGGGATGTCGAAATCGATATGGATATCGAAATCCATTGGGATATCGAAATCGATATGGATATTGAAATTGATATGGATATCGAAATCGATATGGATATCGAAATCCATAGGGATATCGAAATCGATATGGATATCGAAATCCATAGGGATACCGAAATTGATGTAGATATCAAAATCCATAGAGATATCGAAATCCATAGGAATATCGAAATCCATAGGGATATCGAAATCGAATTGGATACCAAAATCAATGTGGATATCGAAATCCATAGGGATATCGAAATCGATATGGATATCGAAATCCATAGGGATACCGAAATCAATAAGGATATCGAAATCCAAAGGGATATCGAAGTCCATAGGGATATCGAAATCTATATGGAAGTTAACACCCCTTATTACCTTAGTGGGCTATTACTAAAGTATTAACCCAGAAAAGCACACTACGGAATTGTGTATAATTGTTCACACAAGTTTCTCGTATAATTCCCAACTGATTTTAGCTAAACACTGCTGACATTCCCTATGGGGGGAAGCCGAAAGCAATTCATTCGAATACCAAACCAAAGTTAAGTCTAAGAGAATAAAGTACAATTGTGAACTATCTGGAAAACATAGTGTTAAGTTAAGTAAAACTGTTGTTAAACTCTCACTGGAACCCAACCTTAACTGGCGCCCGAGCAGGGACCGTCTCGAAACCAATCGCGAGTGTTAACGAACCAGTCATAATAAGTGCCAAAAAAAAAAAAAAAAAAAAAAAGAAAAAAAAATGAAAAAAGGAAAAAAAATGTAAAATAATAAAAAAAATGTAAAAATAAAAAAAGCCCTCAAGCAGCCGTGTGTCCAAAAAATGACAAAGCGCAGTTAAAGTGCAATTAAAATAAAAGCGAGCAGTGAAAATTGAATGACCTCGAAAATTTTAGTGGACGGCTGCCGCCTAACAAGCAGGAGTCCGGGGTTCAAACCCCCGTCGGGTAATTTTCATTCTAGCTCAACCCCGTTTTTCGGTACACACGGTATGCCCAAGGGGCACGCGACTGGTTCGAGATAAGTGAAAGGTGTTCGAGGCGGTTGCCTACAAAAAAACGCAAAATAAAAAATTATTATTAACAAAAATCTAAATTGTGGATACTTGCGTATCCAAACCACTGCAGCAACTAAAAGCTGAGAGTGGCAAATTATTTAAAAAAATTTACGAAAAAATAGAAAAAAGCAATATTAGTTCTAAGAAAATGTTCGTCACGGCGCGTGTGTATTGGCCGCTGGCTATGTCTTTCACCGAAAGTGTCCTCCCCAGCGTGGATGTGGAGCATACTCCTACCTAAGTAGGTCCTAAACTGGGCTAAAAGGGATAAATGGAGCCTCCCACAACTGACAATGAGGGACATAGGAACAGGCAGCTCACGCGTGAGATGACGAAGAGAAAAGAAAATGTCTCAGAAAAATCGAGATGAAGAGAAATCTTTCAAATTAAATATTAAAGCAAAAAATCATGAAATAAAATAGAAAAAACATAAAAAAATAAAGTAACTAAAGAAGAATTAAATAAATTGAATTATAAATGTGTAGTTAGGCTGACCCGAGCATTTTATTTGAAAAAAAATCCCTCAACCGGCATAGGAGGGCATGCCAAAAGGCAGCTCACGCGCGAATAAAGAAGTGGGATTAGAATAAGGGAAAGTGGAAGAGATAATAAAAATATAATAGCAAAATTGCAAAAATAAAAAATTGATTAAAGAATTAAAAAGAAAAAATCTGTATGAAAAGTGTAGTTGCGAGAGTCTAGGCCACCGACTGTGTCTTCCGCCACGGTACTCTCCACAGCGAGAGTGTGGAGCTACTCCCACCCCAGTAGGCTCGAGCCAAAAGGGATAATGGGAGCCTCCCTTAACCGGCATAGGGGGGCATGGCAAAAGGCGGCTCGCGTGTACTCACTTCCTATGCAAAACGTTTTCTTATTTTGTGACAAAAGTTAGTAAAAGAAACACTTGCTCAAAAAGAAAAAAAAAAGAGAAAAAACGCTCTAAATAGCATAGAATTAAGAAGTTCAAAATTTATATAACAATGAAACTAATTCACTTTTATTTCATCTTCAGCGCACAGATATAGAGAAACCTACAACACAAACCAACAACAAACAACTATTCAAAACCCCTTCCGCAAATCCCAACGGTTATTCCACATAGGTGGGCCACACACCACCCAGGACACAGCCGGGGTCTACCCGACTCCTCCTAATGACGACGGTGGTCGTGACGAAAACTTAAGCAGGAGAGATATTGTAGGCCAATCTTACAACTCCGTTACTTCATTGAATGGACCCACAGGAGAGGACGTGCCCATAATTTGTGACGAGAACTTCCAATCTCTGATTGACGCTGTTGCCAACGACGCTGCCTCGCTGGCCGACCAGAGAACGTCTCTGCTAGCCCAACATTAGTTAAATGCGACAAGGAAAGAAATCCGGAGACTAACCGTTGCACCTTTACCCATCCGGCATGGAAGTGGCTAGCTGGATCCCCGGATGCGGCAAATTGGAATGCCGTTTTTAGGGAGAAACGCTCCAGAGGCTGAATTCCCTCATTGGGAAAATAAACTCTATAGACGGCGACGTTCATGCGGCCACCTCGATCCCACACCGGGCCGTTATTATTTTTGAACAAATACATGAAATAACAAGAGCCTGCCAATTGGCGAAAGAGGGAAGCGTGAACACTAATTTACTGGATCACCAGGAGGTGGACAATATTCTAAGCGAAGTCAGCGGCCTGCCGTACCAAAACGCGGTGGAGGCCATCGAGTTTGCCCGGCCTACAATTTTATCAAACGGAACCACTCTTCTCTACGTTTTAGCGATCCCTAAGGTACTAGACAAGAGCTATAGCCTACTACGCTTGTACCCAACGATCATCATGGGCAGAAAACTCATCCTGGACTATAACACTGTGGCTATCGCGAGGGATGAAACATATGCTGTCGTGGGGAAAGGCTTGTCGGTTTGCCAGGAAACCGACCTTCATTGGTTGAAAGAGTCTGAATGCATACCGCGCTTACTGAATGGGGGCAATGCACAATGCGGTTACTTGAGAAGTAACCAGGAGACCATCACCTTGGCAGATGAAGGCACTATAATCCTTACATGCTTTAATGGAACCATGATTACAAACACTAAAAAACGACATCTGGTTGGCTCACTCATCGTCCAGTTGGGAACGAGACGATAACTGTTAAACAAAATCAATGTGGATATCGAAATCCATAGGGATATCGAAATCGATATGGATATCGAAATCCATAGGGATAGCGAAATCGATAAGGATATCGAAATCCATAGGGATATCAAAATCGATATGGATACCGAAATCAATATGGATATCGAAATCCATAGGGATATCGAAATCGATATGGATATTGAAATCGATATGGATATCGAAATCCAAAGGGATATCGAAATCGATAAAGATATCGAAATCCAAAGGGAAATCGAAATCCATAGGGATATCGAAATCCATAGGGATATCGAAATCGATATGGATACCAAAATCCATGGGAATATCGATATCGATATGGATCTCGAAATCCATAGGGATACCGAAATCGATAAGGATATCGAAATCAAACGGGATATCGAAATCGATATGGATACCGAAATCTATATGGATATCGAAATCCATAGGGATATCGAAATCGATATGGATATCGAAATCCATAGGAGTATCGAAATCGATATGGATATCGAAATCCATAGGGATATCGAACTCGATATGGATATCGAAATCCATAGAGATACCGAAATCGATAAGGATATCGAAATCCATAGGGATATCGAAATCGATATGGATATCGAAATCCCTAGGATAAGGATATCGAAATCCAAATGGATATCGAAATCCAAAGGGATATCGAAATCCATAGGGATATCGAAATCGATATGGATATCGAAATCCATACGGATATCGAAATCGATATGGATATCGAAAAACATAGGGATACCAAAATCGATATGGATATCGAAATCCATAGGGATATCGAAATCCAAAGGGATATCGAAATCCATAGGGATATCGAAATCGATTTGGATATCGAAATCCATATGGCTATCGAAATCCATAGGGATATCGAAATCGATATGGATACCGAAATCTATATGTATATCGAAACCCATAGGGATATCGAAATCCATAGGGATATCGAAATCGATATGGATATCGAAATCCATAGGGCTACCGAAATCGATAAGGATATCGAAATCCAAAGGGATATCGAAATCCAAAGGGATATCGAAATCCATAGGGATATCGAAATCCATAGGGATATCGAAATCCATATGGATATCGAAATCCATATGGATATCGAAACCCATAGGGATATCGAAATCCATAGGGATATCGAAATCCATAGGGATATCGAAATCGATATGGATATCGAAATCCATAGGGCTACCGAAATCGATAAGGATATCGAAATCGATATGGATATCGAAACCCAAAGGGATATAGAAAGCCATAGGGATATCGAAATCCAACGGGATATCGAAATCCATTGGGATATCGAAATCCATAGGGATATCGAAATCCATAGGGATATCGAAATCGATATGGATACCGAAATCTATATGTATATCGAAACCCATAGGGATATCGAAATCCATAGGGATATCGAAATCCATAGGGATATCGAAATCGATATGGATATCGAAATCCATAGGGCTACCGAAATCGATAAGGATATCGAAATCCAAAGGGATATCGAAATCCAAAGGGATATCGAAATCCATAGGGATATCGAAATCCATAGGGATATCGAAATCCATATGGATATCGAAATCCATATGAATATCAAAATCGATATGGATATCGAAATCCGTTGGAATATCGAAATCCATAGGTTTTGAAATCGATATGTATACCGAAATCCATAGGGATACCAAAATCGATATGGATACCAAAATCGATATGGATATCGAAATCCATAGGGATATCGAAATCGATATGGATACCGAAATCGATGTGGATATCGAAATCCATAGGGATATCGAAATCCATAGGGATATCGAAATCCATAGGGATATCAAAATCGATATGGATACCGAAATCAATATGGATATCGAAATCCATAGGGATATCGAAATCGATATGGATATTGAAATCGATATGGATATCGAAATCGATAAAGATATCGAAATCCAAAGGGATATCGAAATCCATAGGGATATCGAAATCCATAGGGATATCGAAATCGATATGGATACCAAAATCCATGGGAATATCGAAATCGATATGGATCTCGAAATCCATAGGGATACCGAAATCGATAAGGATATCGAAATCAAAAGGGATATCGAAATCCATAGGGACATCGAAATCGATATGGATATTGAAATCGATATGGATATCGAAATCGAAATGGATATCGAAATCCATAGGGATATCGAAATCCATAGGGATATCGAAATCCATAGCGATATCGAAATCCTAGGGATATCGAAATCCATAGGGATATCGAAATTCATAGGGATATCGAAATCGATATGGATAACGAAATCTTTGTTATCGACTAGGATATGAAAGGAAGAGGGAGAAGGGAGAGGGAAGAGGGAGGGGGAGGGGGGGGGGGGGGGGGGGGGGGGGGGGGGGGGGGGGGGGGGGGGGGGGGAGGGGGGGGGAGGGGATAGAGGGATAGAAGGATATCGATCGATATGGATATCGATCTACGGATATCGAATCGATATGGATATCGAAAAACATAGGGATACAAATCGATTGGATATCGATCCTGGGATATCGAAATCAAGGGATATCGATCCTAGGGATATCGAAATCGATTTGATATCGAAATCCTATGGCTATCGAAATCCATAGGGATATCGAAATCGATATGGATACCGAAATCTATATGTATATCGAAACCCATAGGGATATCGAAATCCATAGGGATATCGAAATCCATAGGGATATCGAAATCGATATGGATATCGAAATCCATAGGGCTACCGAAATCGATAAGGATATCGAAATCCAAAGGGATATCGAAATCCAAAGGGATATCGAAATCCATAGGGATATCGAAATCCATAGGGATATCGAAATCCATATGGATATCGAAATCCATATGGATATCGAAACCCATAGGGATATCGAAATCCATAGGGATATCGAAATCCATAGGGATATCGAAATCGATATGGATATCGAAATCCATAGGGCTACCGAAATCGATAAGGATATCGAAATCGATATGGATATCGAAACCCAAAGGGATATAGAAAGCCATAGGGATATCGAAATCCAACGGGATATCGAAATCCATTGGGATATCGAAATCCATAGGGATATCGAAATCCATAGGGATATCGAAATCGATATGGATACCGAAATCTATATGTATATCGAAACCCATAGGGATATGAAATCCATAGGGATATCGAAATCCATAGGGATATCGAAATCGATATGGATATCGAAATCCATAGGGCTACCGAAATCGATAAGGATATCGAAATCCAAAGGGATATCGAAATCCAAAGGGATATCGAAATCCATAGGGATATCGAAATCCATAGGGATATCGAAATCCATATGGATATCGAAATCCATATGAATATCAAAATCGATATGGATATCGAAATCCGTTGGAATATCGAAATCCATAGGTTTTGAAATCGATATGTATACCGAAATCCATAGGGATACCAAAATCGATATGGATACCAAAATCGATATGGATATCGAAATCCATAGGGATATCGAAATCGATATGGATACCGAAATCGATGTGGATATCGAAATCCATAGGGATATCGAAATCCATAGGGATATCGAAATCCATAGGGATATCAAAATCGATATGGATACCGAAATCAATATGGATATCGAAATCCATAGGGATATCGAAATCGATATGGATATTGAAATCGATATGGATATCGAAATCGATAAAGATATCGAAATCCAAAGGGATATCGAAATCCATAGGGATATCGAAATCCATAGGGATATCGAAATCGATATGGATACCAAAATCCATGGGAATATCGAAATCGATATGGATCTCGAAATCCATAGGGATACCGAAATCGATAAGGATATCGAAATCAAAAGGGATATCGAAATCCATAGGGACATCGAAATCGATATGGATATTGAAATCGATATGGATATCGAAATCGAAATGGATATCGAAATCCATAGGGATATCGAAATCCATAGGGATATCGAAATCCATAGCGATATCGAAATCCATAGGGATATCGAAATCCATAGGGATATCGAAATTCATAGGGATATCGAAATCGATATGGATAACGAAATCTATATGTATATCGAAACCCATAAGGATATCGAAACCCATAAGGATATCGAAATCCATAGGGATATCGAAATCCATAGGGATATCGAAATCCCTAGGGATATAGAAATCGATATGGATATCGACATCCATAGGGCTACCGAAATAGATAAGGATATCGAAATCCAAAGGGATATCGAAATCCATAGGGATATCGAAATCCATAGGGATATCAAAATCCATAGGGATATCGAAATCCATATGGATATCGAAATCCATGGGAATATCAAAATCGATATGGATATCGAAATCCGTTGGAATATCGAAATCCATCGGTTTAGAAATCGATATGTATACCGAAATCCATAGGGATTCCAAAATCGATATGGATACCAAAATCGATAAGGATACCGAAATCCATAGGGATATCGAAATCCATAGGGATATCGAAATCGATATGGATACCGAAATCGATGTGGATATCGAAATCCATAGGGATATCGAAATCCATAAGGATATCAAATTCGATATGGATACCGAAATCAATATGGATATCGAAATCCATAGGGATATCGAAATCGATATGGATATTGAAATCGATATGGATATCGAAATCCATAGGGATATCGAAATCGATAAATATATCGAAATCCAAAGGGATATCGAAATCCATACGGATATCGAAATCGATATGGATATCGAAATTCATAGGGATGTCGAAATCGATATGGATATCGAAATCCATTGGGATATCGAAATCGATATGGATATTGAAATCGATATGGATACCGAAATCGATATGGATATCGAAACCCATAGGGATATCGAAATTGATATGGATATCGAAATCGATATGGATATCGAAATCCATAGGGATATCGAAATCGATATGGATATCAAAATCCATAGGGATACCGAAATTGATGTAGATATCGAAATCCATAGAGATATCGAAATCCATAGGAATATCGAAATCCATAGGGATATCGAAATCGAATTGGATACCAAAATCAATGTGGATATCGAAATCCATAGGGATATCGAAATCGATATGGATATCGAAATCCATAGGGATACCGAAATCAATAAGGATATCGAAATCCAAAGGGATATCGAAGTCCATAGGGATATCGAAATCTATATGGAAGTTAACACCCCTTATTACCTTAGTGGGCTATTACTAAAGTATTAACCCAGAAAAGCACACTACGGAATTGTGTATAATTGTTCACACAAGTTTCTCGTATAATTCCTAACTGATTTTAGCTAAACACTGCTGACATTCCCTATGGGGGGAAGCCGAAAGCAATTCATTCGAATACCAAACCAAAGTTAAGTCTAAGAGAATAAAGTACAATTGTGAACTATCTGGAAAACATAGTGTTAAGTTAAGTAAAACTGTTGTTAAACTCTCACTGGAACCCAACCTTAACTGGCGCCCGAGCAGGGACCGTCTCGAAACCAATCGCGAGTGTTAACGAACCAGTCATGATAAGTGCCAAATAAAAAAAAAAAGAAAAAAAAAGAAAAAAAAATGAAAAAAGGAAAAAAAAATGTAAAATAATAAAAAAAATGTAAAAATAAAAAAAGCCCTCAAGCAGCCGTGTGTCCAAAAAATGACAAAGTGCAGTTAAAGTGCAATTAAAATAAAAGCGAGCAGTGAAAATTGAATGACCTCGAAAATTTTAGTGGACGGCTGCCGCCTAACAAGCAGGAGTCCGGGGTTCAAACCCCCGTCGGGTAATTTTCATTCTAGCTCAACCCCGTTTTTCGGTACACACGGTATGCCCAAGGGGCACGCGACTGGTTCGAGATAAGTGAAAGGTGTTCGAGGCGGTTGCCTACAAAAAAACGCAAAATAAAAAATTATTATTAACAAAAATCTAAATTGTGGATACTTGCGTATCCAAACCACTGCAGCAACTAAAAGCTGAGAGTGGCAAATTATTTAAAAAAATTTACGAAAAAATAGAAAAAAGCAATATTAGTTCTAAGAAAATGTTCGTCACGGCGCGTGTGTATTGGCCGCTGGCTATGTCTTTCACCGAAAGTGTCCTCCCCAGCGGGGATGTGGAGCATACTCCTACCTAAGTAGGTCCTAAACTGGGCTAAAAGGGATAAATGGAGCCTCCCACAACTGACAATGAGGGACATAGGAACAGGCAGCTCACGCGTGAGATGACGAAGAGAAAAGAAAATGTCTCAGAAAAATCGAGATGAAGAGAAATCTTTCAAATTAAATATTAAAGCAAAAAATCATGAAATAAAATAGAAAAAACATAAAAAAATAAAGTAACTTGTAAAAAAAAAAAAAAAAAAAAAAAAGAAGAATTAAATAAATTGAATTAAAAATGTGTAGTTAGGCTGACCCGAGCATTTTATTTGAAAAAAAATCCCTCAACCGGCATAGGAGGGCATGCCAAAAGGCAGCTCACGCGCGAATAAAGAAGTGGGATTAGAATAAGGGAAAGTGGAAGAGATAATAAAAATATAATAGCAAAATTGCAAAAATAAAAAATTGATTAAAGAATTAAAAAGAAAAAAATCTGTATGAAAAGTGTAGTTGCGAGAGTCTAGGCCACCGACTGTGTCTTCCGCCACGGTACTCTCCACAGCGAGAGTGTGGAGCTACTCCCACCCCAGTAGGCTCGAGCCAAAAGGGATAATGGGAGCCTCCCTTAACCGGCATAGGGGGGCATGGCAAAAGGCGGCTCGCGTGTACTCACTTCCTATGCAAAACGTTTTCTTATTTTGTGACAAAAGTTAGTAAAAGAAACACTTGCTCAAAAAGAAAAAAAAAAGAGAAAAAACGCTCTAAATAGCATAGAATTAAGAAGTTCAAAATTTATATAACAATGAAACTAATTCACTTTTATTTCATCTTCAGCGCACAGATATAGAGAAACCTACAACACAAACCAACAACAAACAACTATTCACAACCCCTTCCGCAAATCCCAACGGTTATTCCACATAGGTGGGCCACACACCACCCAGGACACAGCCGGGGTCTACCCGACTCCTCCTAATGACGACGGTGGTCGTGACGAAAACTTAAGCAGGAGAGATATTGTAGGCCAATCTTACAACTCCGTTACTTCATTGAATGGACCCACAGGAGAGGACGTGCCCATAATTTGTGACGAGAACTTCCAACCTCTGATTGACGCTGTTGCCGACGACGCTGCCTCGCTGGCCGACCAGAGAACGTCTCTGCTAGCCCAGCATTAGTTAAATGCGACAAGGAAAGAAATCCGGAGACTAACCGTTGCACCTTTACCCATCCGGCATGGAAGTGGCTAGCTGGATCCCCGGATGCGGCAAATTGGAATGCCGTTTTTAGGGAGAAACGCTCCAGAGGCTGAATTCCCTCATTGGGAAAATAAACTCTATAGACGGCGACGTTCATGCGGCCACCTCGATCCCACACCGGGCCGTTATTATTTTTGAACAAATACATGAAATAACAAGAGCCTGCCAATTGGCGAAAGAGGGAAGCGTGAACACTAATTTACTGGATCACCAGGAGATGGACAATATTCTAAGCGAAGTCAGCGGCCTGCCGTACCAAAACGCGGTGGAGGCCATCGAGTTTGCCCGGCCTACAATTTTATCAAACGGAACCACTCTTCTCTACGTTTTAGCGATCCCTAAGGTACTAGACAAGAGCTATAGCCTACTACGCTTGTACCCAACGATCATCATGGGCAGAAAACTCATCCTGGACTATAACACTGTGGCTATCGCGAGGGATGAAACATATGCTGTCGTGGGGAAAGGCTTGTCGGTTTGCCAGGAAACCGACCTTCATTGGTTGAAAGAGTCTGAATGCATACCGCGTTTACTGAATGGGGGCAATGCACAATGCGGTTACTTGAGAAGTAACCAGGAGACCATCACCTTGGCAGATGAAGGCACTATAATCCTTACATGCTTTAATGGAACCATGATTACAAACACTAAAAAACGACATCTGGTTGGCTCACTCATCGTCCAGTTGGGAACGAGACGATAACTGTTAAACAAAATCAATGTGGATATCGAAATCCATAGGGATATCGAAATCGATATGGATATCGAAATCCATAGGGATACCGAAATCGATAAGGATATCGAAATCCAAAGGGATATCGAAGTCCATAGGGATATCGAAATCGATATGGAAGTTAACACCCCTTATTACCTTAGTAGGCTATTACTAAAGTATTAACCCAGAAAAGCACACTACGGAATTGTGTATAATTGTTCACACAAGTTTCTCGTATAATTCCCAACTGATTTTAGCTAAACACTGCTGACATTCCCTATGGGGGGAAGCCGAAAGCAATTCATTCGAATACCAAACCAAAGTTACGTCTAAGAGAATAAAGTACAATTGTGAACTATCTGGAAAACATAGTGTTAAGTTAAGTAAAACTGTTGTTAAACTCTCAATACTGGAACCCGACCTTAACTGGCGCCCGAGCAGGGACCGTCTCGAAACCAATCGCGAGTGTTAACGAACCAGTCATGATAAGTGCAAAAAAAAAAAAAAGAAAAAAAAGAAAAAAAAATGAAAAAAGGAAAAAAAAATGTAAAATAATAAAAAAAATGTAAAAAATAAAAAAAGCCCTCAAGCAGCCGTGTGTCCAAAAAATGACAAAGTGCAGTTAAAGTGCAATTAAAATAAAAGCGAGCAGTGAAAATTGAATGGCCTCGAAAATTTTAGTGGACGGCTGCCGCCTAACAAGCGGGAGTCCGGGGTTCAAACCCCCGTCGGGTAATTTTCATTCTAGCTCAACCCCGTTTTTCGGTACACACGGTATGCCCAAGGGGCACGCGACTGGTTCGAGATAAGTGAAAGGTGTTCGAGGCGGTTGCCTACAAAAAAACGCAAAATAAAAAATTATTATTAACAAAAATCTAAATTGTGGATACTTGCGTATCCAAACCACTGCAGCAACTAAAAGCTGAGAGTGGCAAATTATTTAAAAAAATTTACGAAAAAATAGAAAAAAGCAATATTAGTTCTAAGAAAATGTTCGTCACGGCGCGTGTGTATTGGCCGCTGGCTATGTCTTTCACCGAAAGTGTCCTCCCCAGCGTGGATGTGGAGCATACTCCTACCTAAGTAGGTCCTAAACTGGGCTAAAAGGGATAAATGGAGCCTCCCACAACTGACAATGAGGGACATAGGAACAGGCAGCTCACGCGTGAGATGACGAAGAGAAAAGAAAATGTCTCAGAAAAATCGAGATGAAGAGAAATCTTTCAAATTAAATATTAAAGCAAAAAATCATGAAATAAAATAGAAAAAACATAAAAAAATAAAGTAACTAAAGAAGAATTAAATAAATTGAATTATAAATGTGTAGTTAGGCTGACCCGAGCATTTTATTTGAAAAAAATCCCTCAACCGGCATAGGAGGGCATGCCAAAAGGCAGCTCACGCGCGAATAAAGAAGTGGGATTAGAATAAGGGAAAGTGGAAGAGATAATAAAAATATAATAGCAAAATTGCAAAAATAAAAAATTGATTAAAGAATTAAAAAGAAAAAATCTGTATGAAAAGTGTAGTTGCGAGAGTCTAGGCCACCGACTGTGTCTTCCGCCACGGTACTCTCCACAGCGAGAGTGTGGAGCTACTCCCACCCCAGTAGGCTCGAGCCAAAAGGAATAATGGGAGCCTCCCTTAACCGGCATAGGGGGGCATGGCAAAAGGCGGCTCGCGTGTACTCACTTCCTATGCAAAACGTTTTCTTATTTTGTGACAAAAGTTAGTAAAAGAAACACTTGCTCAAAAAGAAAAAAAAAAAGAGAAAAAACGCTCTAAATAGCATAGAATTAAGAAGTTCAAAATTTATATAACAATGAAACTAATTCACTTTTATTTCATCTTCAGCGCACAGATATAGAGAAACCTACGACACAAACCAACAACAAACAACTATTCACAACCCCTTCCGCAAATCCCAACGGTTATTCCACATAGGTGGGCCACACACCACCCAGGACACAGCCGGGGTCTACCCGACTCCTCCTAATGACGACGGTGGTCGTGACGAAAACTTAAGCAGGAGAGATATTGTAGGCCAATCTTACAACTCCGTTACTTCATTGAATGGACCCACAGGAGAGGACGTGCCCATAATTTGTGACGAGAACTTCCAACCTCTGATTGACGCTGTTGCCGACGACGCTGCCTCGCTGGCCGACCAGAGAACGTCTCTGCTAGCCCAGCATTATTTAAATGCGACAAGGAAAGAAATCCGGAGACTAACCGTTGCACCTTTACGCATCCGACATGGAAGTGGCTAGCTGGATCCCCGAATGCGGCAAATTGGAATGCTGTTTTTTGGGAGAAACGCTCCAGTGGCTGAATTCCCTCATTGGGAAAATAAACTCTATAGACGGCGACGTTCATGCGGCCACCTCGATCCCACACCGGGCCGTTATTATTTTTGAACAAATACATGAAATAACAAGAGCCTGCCAACTGGCGAAAGAGGGAAGCGTGAACACTAATTTACTGGATCACCAGGAGGTGGACAATATTCTAAGCGAAGTCAGCGGCCTGCCGTACCAAAACGCGGTGGAGGCCATCGAGTTTGCCCGGCCTACAATTTTATCAAACGGAACCACTCTTCTCTACGTTTTAGCGATCCCTAAGGTACTAGACAAGAGCTAGCCTACTACGCTTGTACCCAACGATCATCATGGGCAGAAAACTCATCCTGGACTATAACACTGTGGCTATCGCGAGGGATGAAACATATGCTGTCGTGGGGAAAGGCTTGTCGGTTTGCCAGGAAACCGACCTTCATTGGTTGAAAGAGTCTGAATGCATACCGCGTTTACTGAATGGGGGCAATGCACAATGCGGTTACTTGAGAAGTAACCAGGAGACCATCACCTTGGCAGATGAAGGCACTATAATCCTTACATGCTTTAATGGAACCGTGATTACAAACACTAAAAAACGACATCTGGTTGGCTCACTCATCGTCCAGTTGGGAACGAGACGATAACTGTTAAAGGGCGAACCTACACAAGCCGGTCAATGTCACATTTTATGGTAATGCCTGCAGCCCTCACCAACATCACGGCCATAAGCTACATACCGTCCCTGGAGTACGTGCACAATTTTTCCTTACAGAATATCAAACAACTCTACAGAATGTCAAAAGGCCTACAACTCACTGTGGTCGGTGAAGCTATCATCGCATCGGGCACGCTTTTATTACTTTACCTGGGATGGAGAAAAATAACCTCACCAAAGGGCCTACCGGCTCTCACCAAGCTTGTTCCATCAACACCCCACGAGCAACCGACGACTGTTGCAACCCTCTGATCTGCGGGACGCAGATCTCGGAAAAGAGGAGGAGTTAATGTCGCACACTCTACAAGTGGCCCCAACATTCCGCCACACGACTTCCCCCACCCCTGTGACCACTTGGTCACCGTTTTGAGCTGCAACAATCCAATAATCTGCGGGACGCAGATCTTGAAGGAGGGAGGAGTTAACACCCCTTATTACCTTAGTAGGCTATTACTAAAGTATTAACCCAGAAAAGCATACTACGGAATTGTGTATAATTGTTCACACAAGTTTCTCGGATAACTCCCAACTGATTTTAGCTAAACCCTGCTGACATTCCCTATGGGGGGAAGCCGAAAGCAATTCATTCGAATACCAAACCAAAGTTAAGTCTAAGAGAATAAAGTACAATTGTAACTATCTGTACTATAAGTAAAACTGTTGTTAAACTCTCAACACTGGAACCCGACCTTAACTTGGATATCGAAATCCATAGGAATATCGAAATCGATATGGATATCGAAATCCATAGGGATATCGAAATCGATATGGATATCGAAATCCATAGGGATACCAAAATCGATGTGGATATCGAAATCCATAGGGATATCGAAATCGATATGGATACCGAAATCCATAGGAATATCGAAATTGATATTGATATCGAAATCCATAGGGATATCGAAATCGGTATGGATATCGAAATCCATAAGGATACCGAAATCGAAAAGGATATCGAAATCCAAAGGGATATTGAAATCCATAGGGATATTGAAATCGATATGGATATCGAAATCGAAATGGATATCGAAATCCATAGGAATATCGAAATCGATATGGATATCGAAATCCATAGAAATATCGAAATCGATATGGATATCGAAATCCACAGGGATACCGAAATCGATGTAGATATCGAAATCCATAGAGATATCGAAATCCATAGGGATATCGAAATCCATAGGGATATCGAAATCGATATGGATACCGAAATCTATATGGATATCGAAATCCATAGAGATATCGAAATCGATATGGATATCGAAATCCATAGGGATATCGAAATCGATATGGATACCGAAATTGATATGGATATCGAAATCGATATGGATATCGAAATCGATAGGGATATCGAAATCGATATGGATATCGAAATCCATAGGGATATCGAAATCGATATGGATATCGAAATCCATAGAGATACCGAAATCGATAAGGATATCGAAATCCAAAGGGATATCGAAATCCATAGGGATATCGAAATCCATACGGATATCGAAATCCATAAGGATATAGAAAATGATATGGATTTCGAAATCCATAGGGCTACCGAAATCGATAAGGATATCGAAATCCAAAGGGATATCGAAATCCATAGGGATATCGAAATCCATAGGGATATCGAAATCGATATGGATATCGAAATCCATAGAGATACCGAAATCGATAAGGATATCGAAATCCAAAGGGATATCGAAATCCATAGGGATATCGAAATCCATAGGGATATCGAAATCCATACGGATATCGAAATCCATAAGGATATAGAAAATGATATGGATTTCGAAATCCATAGGGCTACCGAAATTGATAAGGACATCGAAATCCAAAGGGATATCGAAATCCATAGGGATATCGAAATCCATAGGGATATCGAAATCGATATGGATACCAAAATCGATGCGGATATCGAAATCCATAGGGATATCGAAATCGATATGGATATCGAAATCAATAAGGATACCGAAATCGATAAGGATATCGAAATCCAAAGGGATATCGAAATCCATAGGAATATCGAAATCCATAGGGATATCGAAATCGATATGGATACCGAAATTGATATGGATATCGAAATCGATATGGATATCGAAATCGATAGGGATGTCGAAATCGATATGGATATTGAAATCCATTGGGATATCGAAATCCAGAGGGATATTGAAATCCATAGGGATATCGAAATCGATATGGATACCGAAATCCATAGGAATATCGAATTCGATACGGATATCGAAATCCATAGGGATATCGAAATCGATAGGGATATCGAAATCCATAGGAATACCGAAATCGATATGGATATCGAAATCCATAGGGATATCGAAATCGATGTGGATATCGAAATCCATAGGGATATCGAAATCGATATGGATATCGAAATCCATAGGAATATCGAAATCGATATGGATACCGAAATTGATATTGATATCGAAATCGATATGGATATCGAAATCGATAGGGATATCGAAATCGATAATGATATCGAAATCCAAAGGGATATCGAAACCGATGTGGATATGGAAATCCATAGGGATATCGAAATCGATATGGATATCGAAATCCATAGGAATATCGAAATCGATATGGATATCGAAATCCATAGGGATATCGAAATCGATATGGATACCGAAATCCATAGGAATATCGAATTCGATACGGATATCGAAATCCATAGGGATATCGAAATCGATATGGATATCGAAATCCATAGGGATATCGAAATCGATATGGATATCGAAATCCATAGGAATATCGAAATCGATATGGATACCGAAATTGATAAGGATATCGAAATCGATATGGATACCGAAATCTATATGGATATCGAAATCCATAGGGATATCGAAATCGATATGGATATCGAAATCCATAGGAATACCGAAATCGATATGGATATCGAAATCCATAGGGATATCGAAATCGATGTGGATATCGAAATCCATAGGGATATCGAAATCGATATGGATATCGAAATCCATAGGAATATCGAAATCGATATGGATACCGAAATTGATATTGATATCGAAATCGATATGGATATCGAAATCGATAGGGATATCGAAATCGATAATGATATCGAAATCCAAAGGGATATCGAAATCCATAGGGATACCGAAATCCAGAGGGATATCGAAATCGATATGGATATCGAAATCCAAAGGAATATCGAAATCCATAGGAATATCGAAATCCATAGGGATATCGAAATCGATATGGATATCGAAATCGATAGGGATGTCGAAATCGATATGGATATTGAAATCCATTGGGATATCGAAATCCAGAGGGATATTGAAATCCATAGGGATATCGAAATCGATATGGATACCGAAATCCATAGGAATATCGAATTCGATACGGATATCGAAATCCATAGGGATATCGAAATCGATATGGATATCAAAATCCATAGGGATATCGAAATCGATATGGATATCGAAATCCATAGGAATATCGAAATCGATATGGATACCGAAATTGATATTGATATCGAAATCGATATGGATACCGAAATCTATATGGATATCGAAATCCATAGGGATATCGAAATCGATATGGATATCGAAATCCATAGGAATACCGAAATCGATATGGATATCGAAATCCATAGGGATATCGAAATCGATGTGGATATCGAAATCCATAGGGATATCGAAATCGATATGGATATCGAAATCCATAGGAATATCGAAATCGATATGGATACCGAAATTGATATTGATATCGAAATCGATATGGATATCGAAATCGATAGGGATATCGAAATCGATAATGATATCGAAATCCAAAGGGATATCGAAATCCATAGGGATACCGAAATCCAGAGGGATATCGAAATCGATATGGATATCGAAATCCAAAGGGATATCGAAATCCATAGGAATATCGAAATCCATAGGGATATCGAAATCGATATGGATACCGAAATTGATATGGATATCGAAATCGATATGGATATCGAAATCGATAGGGATGTCGAAATCGATATGGATATTGAAATCCATTGGGATATCGAAATCCAGAGGGATATTGAAATCCATAGGGATATCGAAATCGATATGGATACCGAAATCCATAGGAATATCGAATTCGATACGGATATCGAAATCCATAGGGATATCGAAATCGATATGGATATCGAAATCCATAGGGATATCGAAATCGATATGGATACCAAAATCGATGTGGATATCGAAATCCATAGGGATATCGAAATCGATATGGATATCGAAATCCATAGGAATATCGAAATCGATATGGATACCAAAATCGATGTGGATATCGAAATCCATAGGGATATCGAAATCGATATGGATATCGAAATCCATAGGAATATCGAAATCGATATGGATATCGAAATCCATAGGGATACCGAAATCGATAAGGATATCGAAATCCAAAGGGATATCGAAATCCATACGGATATCGAAATCCATAAGGATATAGAAAATGATATGGATTTCGAAATCCATAGGGCTACCGAAATCGATAAGGATATCGAAATCCAAAGGGATATCGAAATCCATAGGGATATCAAAATCCATAGGGATATCGAAATCGATATGGATACCAAAATCGATGCGGATATCGAAATCCATAGGGATATCGAAATCGATATGGATATCGAAATCCATAGGGATACCGAAATCGATAAGGATATCGAAATCCAAAGGGATATCGAAATCCATAGGAATATCGAAATCCATAGGGATATCGAAATCGATATGGATACCGAAATTGATATGGATATCGAAATCGATATGGATATCGAAATCGATAGGAATATCGAAATCGATATGGATAATGAAATCCATTGGGATATCGAAATCCAGAGGGATATTGAAATCCATAGGGATATCGAAATCGATATGGATACCGAAATCCATAGGAATATCGAATTCGATACGGATATCGAAATCCATAGGGATATCGAAATCGATATGGATATCGAAATCCATAGGGATATCGAAATCGATATGGATATCGAAATCCATAGGGATATCGAAATCGATATGGATATCGAAATCCATAGGGATATCGAAATCGATATGGATACCAAAATCGATGTGGATATCGAAATCCATAGGGATATCGAAATCGATATGGATATCGAAATCCATAGGAATATCGAAATCGATATGGATATCGAAATCCATAGGGATACCGAAATCGATATGGATACCGAAATCATATGGTATCGAAATCCATAGGGATATCGAAATCGATATGGATATCGAAATCCATAGGAATATCGAAATCGATATGGATATCGAAATTGATAGGGATATCGAAATCGATATGGATATCGAAATCGATAGAGATATCGAAATCGATAAGGATATGAAATCCAAAGGGATATCGAAATCCATAGGGATATCGAAATCCATAGGGATATCGAAATCGATATGGATATCGAAATCCATAGGAATATCGAAATCCATAGGGATATCGAAATCCATAGGGATATCGAAATCGATATGGATACCGAAATCTGATATGGATATCGAAATCGATAGGGATATAGAAATCGATAGGGATATGAAATCGATAGGGATATTGAAATCCATAGGGATATCGAAATCCAAGGGATATTGAAATCAAAAGGGATATCGAAATCTATATGGATATCGAAATCCATAGGGATATCGAAATCGATAGGGATATCGAAATCCATAGGGATATCGAAATCGATATGGATACCGAAATCCATAGGAATATCGAATTCGATACGGATATCGAAATCCATAGGGATATCGAAATCGATATGGATATCGAAATCCATAGGGATATCGAAATCGATATGGATATCGAAATCGATAGGGATACCGAAATCGATGTGGATATCGAAATCCATAGAGATATCGAAATCCATATGGATATCGAAATCCATAGGGATATCGAAATCGATATGGATACCAAAATCGATGTGGATATCGAAATCCATAGGGATATCGAAATCGATATGGATATCGAAATCCATAGGAATATCGAAATCGATATGGATACCGAAATTGATATGGATATCGAAATCGATATGGACATCGAAATCGATAGGGATATCGAAATCGATATGGATATTGAAATCCATAGGGATATCGAAATCCATAGGGATATCGAAATCGATAGGGATATCGAAATCGATATGGATACCGAAATCCATAGGAATATCGAAATCGATACGGATATCGAAATCCATAGGATATCGAAATCGATAAGGATATCGAAATCCATAGGGATATCGAAATCGATAGTAGATATCGAAATCCATAGGGATATGAAATCCATATGGATACCGAAATTGATATGGATATCGAAATCGATATGGATATCGAAATCGATAGGAATATCGAAATCGATATGGATATTGAAATCCATTGGGATATCGAAATCCAGAGGGATATTGAAATCCATAGGGATATCGAAATCGATATGGATACCGAAATCCATAGGAATATCGAATTCGATACGGATATCGAAATCCATAGGGATATCGAAATCGATATGGATATCGAAATCCATAGGGATACCGAAATCGATATGGATAATCGAAATCCATAGGGATATCGAAATCGATATGGATATCGAAATTGATATGGATATCGAAATCGATATGGATATCGAAATCGATAGGGATATCGAAATCGATATGGATATCGAAATCCATTAGGGATATCGAAATCGATATGGATATCGAAATCCATAGGGATACCGAAATCGATAAGGATATCGAAATCCAAAGGGATATCGAAATCCATAGGGATATCAAAATCCATAGGAATATCGAAATCGATATGGATACCGAAATCTATATGGTATCGAAATCCATAGGGATATCGAAGTCGATATGCATATCGAAATCCATAGGAATATCGAAATCGATATGGATATCGAAATCCATAGGGATATCGAAATCGATATGGATATCGAAATCCATAGAGATACCGATATCGATAAGGATATCGAAATCCAAAGGGATATCGAAATCCATAGGGATATCGAAATCCATAGGGATATCGAAATCGATATGGATATCGAAATCCATAGGGATATCGAAATCCATAGGGATATCGAAATCAAAATGGATAACGAAATCTATATGGATATCGAAACCCATAGGGATATAGAAATCCATAGGGATATCGAAACCGATATGGATATCGAAATCGATAGGGATATCGAAATCGATATGGATATTGAAATCCATAGGGATATCGAAATCGATATGGATATCGAAATCCATAGGAATATCGAAATCCATAGGGATATCGAAATCCGTAGGGATATCGAAATCGAAATGGATACCGAAATCTATATGGATATCGAAACCCATAGGGATATAGAAATCCATAGGGATATCGAAATCCATAGGGAAATCGAAATCCATAGGGATATCGAAATCCATAGGGATATCGAAATCAAAATGGATACCGAAATCTATATGGACATCGAAACCCATAGGGATTTAGAAATCCATAGGGATATCGAAATCCATAGGGATATCGAAATCGATATGGATACCGAAATCCATAGGAATATCGAATTCGATACGGATATCGAAATCCATAGGGATATCGAAATCGATATGGATATCGAAATCCATAGGGATACCGAAATCGATTTGGATATCGAAATCCATAGGGATACCGAAATCGATGTAGATATCGAAATCCATAGAGATATCGAAATCCATATGGATATCGAAATCCATAGGGATATCGAAATCGATATGGATACCAAAATCGATGTGGATATCGAAATCCATAGGGATATCGAAATCGATATGGATATCGAAATCCATAGGAATATCGAAATCGATATGGATACCGAAATTGATATTGATATCGAAATCGATATGGACATCGAAATCGATAGGGATATCGAAATCGATATGGATATTGAAATCCATTGGGATATCGAAATCCAGAGGGATATTGAAATCCATAGGGATATCGAAATCGATATGGATACCGAAATCCATAGGAATATCGAATTCGATACGGATATCGAAATCCATATGGATATCGAAATCGATATGGATATCGAAATCCATAGGGATACCGAAATCGATGTAGATATCGAAATCCATAGAGATATCGAAATCCATATGGATACCGAAATTGATATGGATATCGAAATCGATATGGATATCGAAATCGATAGGGATATCGAAATCGATATGGATATTGAAATCCATTGGGATATCGAAATCCAGAGGGATATTGAAATCCATAGGGATATCGAAATCGATATGGATACCGAAATCCATAGGAATATCGAGTTCGATACGGATATCGAAATCCATAGGGATATCGAAATCGATATGGATATCGAAATCCATAGGAATATCGAAATCGATATGGTAATCGAAATCCATAGGAATATCGAAATCGATATGGATACCGAAATTGATATGGATATCGAAATCGATATGGATATCGAAATCGATAGGGATATCGAAATCGATTTGGATATTGAAATCCATTGGGATATCGAAATCCAGAGGGATATTGAAATCCATAGGGATATCGAAATCGATATGGATACCGATATCCATAGGAATATCGAATTCGATATGGATATCGAAATCCATAGGGATATCGAAATCGATATGGATATTGAAATCCATAGGGATATGGAAATCGATATGGATATCGAAATCCATAGGAATATCGAAATCGATATGGATACCGAAATTGATATGGATATCGAAATCGATATGGATATCGAAATCGATAGGGATATCGAAATCGATATGGATATTGAAATAAATTGGGATATCGAAATCCAGAGGGATATTGAAATCCATAGGGATATCGAAATCGATATGGATACCGAAATCCATAGGAATATCGCATTCGATACGGATATCGAAATCCATAGGGATATCGAAATCGATATGGATATCGAAATCCATAGGAATATCGAAATCGATATGGTAATCGAAATCCATAGGGATACCGAAATCGATAAGGATATCGAAATCCAAAGGGATATCGAAATCCATAGGGATATCGAAATCCATAGGAATATCGAAATCGATATGGATACCGAAATCTATATGGTATCGAAATCCATAGGGATATCGAAATCGATATGGATATCGAAATCCATAGGAATATCGAAATCGACAGGATATCGAAATCCATAGGGATATCGAAATCGATATGGATATCGAAATCCATAGAGATACCGATATCGATAAGGATATCGAAATCCAAAGGGATATCGAAATCCATAGGGATATCGAAATCCATAGGGATATCGAACTCGATATGGATACCGAAATCCATAGGAATATCGAATTCGATACGGATATCGAAATCCATAGGGATATCGAAATCAAAATGGATAACGAAATCTATATGGATATCGAAACCCATAGGGATATAGAAATCCATAGGGATATCGAAATCCATAGGGAAATCGAAATCCATAGGGATATCGAAATCCATAGGGATATCGAAATCAAAATGGATACTGAAATCTATATGGACATCGAAACCCATAGGGATATAGAAATCCATAGGGATATCGAAATCGATATGGATATCGAATTCCATAGGTATCGAAAACCATAGGGATATCGAAATCCATAGTGATATCGAAATCCGTAGGGATATCGAAATCCATAGGGATATCGAAATCCATAGGGATATCGAAATCCATAGGGATATTGAAATCCATAGGGATATCGAAAACGCAATGGATACCAAAATCTATATGGATATCGAAACCCATAGGGATATAGAAATCCATAGGGATATAGAAATCCATAGGGATATCGAAATCCATAGGGATATCGAAATCGATATGGGTATTGAAATCCATAGGGATATCGAAATCGATATGGATATCGAAATCCATAGGGATATCAAAATCCATATGGATATCGAAATCGATATGGATACCGAAATTGATATGGATATCGAAATCCATAGGGATACCGAAATCGATGAAGATATCGAAATCCATAGAGATATCGAAATCCATATGGATATCGAAATCGATAGGGATATCGAAATCGATATGGATATTGAAATCCATAGGGATATCGAAATCGATATGGATATCGAAATCCATAGGTATCGAAATCCATAGGGATATCGAAATCCGTAGGGATATCGAAATCGAAATGGATACCGAAATCTATATGGATATCGAAACCCATAGGGATATAGAAATCCATAGGGATATCGAAATCCATAGGGAAATCGAAATCCATAGGGATATCGAAATCCATAGGGATATCGAAATCAAAATGGATACCGAAATCCATAGGAATATCGAATTCGATACGGATATCGAAATCCATAGGGATATCGAAATCGATATGGATATCGAAATCCATAGGAATATCGAAATCGATATGGATATCGAAATCCATAGGGATATCGAAATCGATATGGATATCGAAATCCATAGAGATACCGATATCGATAAGGATATCGAAATCCAAAGGGATATCGAAATCCATAGGGATATCGAAATCCATAGGGATATCGAAATCGATATGGATATCGAAATCCATAGGGATATCGAAATCAAAATGGATAACGAAATCTATATGGATATCGAAACCCATAGGGATATAGAAATCCATAGGGATATCGAAACCGATATGGATATCGAAATCGATAGGGATATCGAAATCGATATGGATATTGAAATCCATAGGGATATCGAAATCGATATGGATATCGAAATCCATAGGTATCGAAATCCATAGGGATATCGAAATCCGTAGGGATATCGAAATCGAAATGGATACCGAAATCTATATGGATGTCGAAACCCATAGGGATATAGAAATCCATAGGGATATCGAAATCCATAGGGAAATCGAAATCCATAGGGATATCGAAATCCATAGGGATATCGAAATCAAAATGGATACCGAAATCTATATGGACATCGAAACCCATAGGGATATAGAAATCCATAGGGATATCGAAATCCATAGGGATATCGAAATCGATATGGATACCGAAATCCATAGGGATATCGAAATCGATATGGATATCGAATTCCATAGGTATCGAAAACCATAGGGATATCGAAATCCATAGTGATATCCAAATCCATAGGGATATCGAAATCCATAAGGATATCGAAATCCATAGGGATATCGAAATCCATATTGATATTGAAATCCATAGGGATATCGAAAACGCAATGGATACCAAAACCTATATGGATATCGAAACCCATAAGGATATAGAAATCCATAGGGATATAGAAATCCATAGGGATATCGAAATCCATAGGGATATCGAAATCCGTAGGGATATCGAAATCGAAATGGATACCGAAATCTATATGGATATCGAAACCCATAGGGATATAGAAATCCATAGGGATATCGAAATCCATAGGGAAATCGAAATCCATAGGGATATCGAAATCCATAGGGATATCGAAATCAAAATGGATACCGAAATCCATAGGAATATCGAATTCGATACGGATATCGAAATCCATATGGATATCGAAATCGATATGGATATCGAAATCCATAGGGATACCGAAATCGATGTAGATATCGAAATCCATAGAGATATCGAAATCCATATGGATACCGAAATTGATATGGATATCGAAATCGATATGGATACCGAAATTGATATGGATATCGAAATCCATAGGGATACCGAAATCGATGAAGATATCGAAATCCATAGAGATATCGAAATCCATAGGGATATCGAAATCCGTAGGGATATCGAAATCGAAATGGATACCGAAATCTATATGGATATCGAAACCCATAGGGATATCGAAATCGATATGGATATTGAAATCCATTTGGATATCGAAATCCAGAGGGATATTGAAATCCATAGGGATATCGAAATCGATATGGATACCGAAATCCATAGGAATATCGAATTCGATACGGATATCGAAATCCATATGGATATCGAAATCGATATGGATATCGAAATCCATAGGGATACCGAAATCGATGTAGATATCGAAATCCATAGAGATATCGAAATCCATATGGATACCGAAATTGATATGGATATCGAAATCGATATGGATATCGAAATCGATAGGGATATCGAAATCGAAATGGATATTGAAATCCATTGGGATATCGAAATCCAGAGGGATATTGAAATCCATAGGGATATCGAAATCGATATGGATACCGAAATCCATAGGAATATCGAGTTCGATACGGATATCGAAATCCATAGGGATATCGAAATCGATATGGATATCGAAATCCATAGGAATATCGAAATCGATATGGTAATCGAAATCCATAGGAATATCGAAATCGATATGGATACCGAAATTGATATGGATATCGAAATCGATATGGATATCGAAATCGATAGGGATATCGAAATCGATTTGGATATTGAAATCCATTGGGATATCGAAATCCAGAGGGATATTGAAATCCATAGGGATATCGAAATCGATATGGATACCGATATCCATAGGAATATCGAATTCGATACGGATATCGAAATCCATAGGGATATCGAAATCGATATGGATATTGAAATCCATAGGGATATGGAAATCGATATGGATATCGAAATCCATAGGAATATCGAAATCGATATGGATACCGAAATTGATATGGATATCGAAATCGATATGGATATCGAAATCGATAGGGATATCGAAATCGATATGGATATTGAAATAAATTGGGATATCGAAATCCAGAGGGATATTGAAATCCATAGGGATATCGAAATCGATATGGATACCGAAATCCATAGGAATATCGCATTCGATACGGATATCGAAATCCATAGGGATATCGAAATCGATATGGATATCGAAATCCATAGGAATATCGAAATCGATATGGTAATCGAAATCCATAGGGATACCGAAATCGATAAGGATATCGAAATCCAAAGGGATATCGAAATCCATAGGGATATCGAAATCCATAGGAATATCGAAATCGATATGGATACCGAAATCTATATGGTATCGAAATCCATAGGGATATCGAAATCGATATGGATATCGAAATCCATAGGAATATCGAAATCGACAGGATATCGAAATCCATAGGGATATCGAAATCGATATGAATATCGAAATCCATAGAGATACCGATATCGATAAGGATATCGAAATCCAAAGGGATATCGAAATCCATAGGGATATCGAAATCCATAGGGATATCGAACTCGATATGGATACCGAAATCCATAGGAATATCGAATTCGATACGGATATCGAAATCCATAGGGATATCGAAATCAAAATGGATAACGAAATCTATATGGATATCGAAACCCATAGGGATATAGAAATCCATAGGGATATCGAAATCCATAGGGAAATCGAAATCCATAGGGATATCGAAATCCATAGGGATATCGAAATCAAAATGGATACTGAAATCTATATGGACATCGAAACCCATAGGGATATAGAAATCCATAGGGATATCGAAATCGATATGGATATCGAATTCCATAGGTATCGAAAACCATAGGGATATCGAAATCCATAGTGATATCGAAATCCGTAGGGATATCGAAATCCATAGGGATATCGAAATCCATAGGGATATCGAAATCCATAGGGATATTGAAATCCATAGGGATATCGAAAACGCAATGGATACCAAAATCTATATGGATATCGAAACCCATAGGGATATAGAAATCCATAGGGATATAGAAATCCATAGGGATATCGAAATCCATAGGGATATCGAAATCGATATGGGTATTGAAATCCATAGGGATATCGAAATCGATATGGATATCGAAATCCATAGGGATATCAAAATCCATATGGACATCGAAATCGATATGGATACCGAAATTGATATGGATATCGAAATCCATAGGGATACCGAAATCGATGAAGATATCGAAATCCATAGAGATATCGAAATCCATATGGATATCGAAATCGATAGGGATATCGAAATCGATATGGATATTGAAATCCATAGGGATATCGAAATCGATATGGATATCGAAATCCATAGGTATCGAAATCCATAGGGATATCGAAATCCGTAGGGATATCGAAATCGAAATGGATACCGAAATCTATATGGATATCGAAACCCATAGGGATATAGAAATCCATAGGGATATCGAAATCCATAGGGAAATCGAAATCCATAGGGATATCGAAATCCATAGGGATATCGAAATCAAAATGGATACCGAAATCTATATGGACATCGAAACCCATAGGGATATAGAAATCCATAGGAATATCGAAATCCATAGGGATATCGAAATCGATATGGATACCGAAATCCATAAGGATATCGAAATCGATATGGATATCGAATTCCATAGGTATCGAAAACCATAGGGATATCGAAATCCATAGTGATATCGAAATCCATAGGGATGTCGAAATCCATAGGGATATCGAAATCCATAGGGATATCGAAATCCATAGGGATATTGAAATCCATAGGGATATCGAAAACGCAATGGATACCAAAATCTATATGGATATCGAAACCCATAGGGATATAGAAATCCATAGGGATATAGAAATCCATAGGGATATCGAAATCCATAGGGATATCGAAATCGATATGGGTATTGAAATCCATAGGGATATCGAAATCGATATGGATACCGAAATCCATAGGGATATCAAAATCCATATGGATATCGAAATCGATATGGATACCGAAATTGATATGGATATCGAAATCCATAGGGATACCGAAATCGGTGAAGATATCGAAATCCCTAGAGATATCGAAATCCATATGGATATCGAAATCGATAGGGATATCGAAATCGATATGGATATTGAAATCCATAGGGATATCGAAATCGATAAAGATATCGAAATCCAAAGGGATATCGAAATCCATAGGGATATCGAAATCCATAGGGATATCGAAATCCATAGGGATATCGAAATCCATAGGGATACCCAAATCTATATGGATATCGAAATCTATAGGGATATCGAAATCCATATGGATATCGAAATCCATAGGAATATCGAAATCGATATGGATATCGAAATCCATAGGGATATCGAAATCGATATGGATATCGAAATCCATAGAGATACCGAAATCGATAATGATATCGAAATCCAAAGGGATATCGAAATCCATAGGGATATCGAAACCCATAGGGATATCGAAATCCATAGGGATATCGAAATCCATAGGGATATCGAAATTCATAGGGATATCGAAATCGATATGGATATCGAAATCCATAGGGATACCGAAATCGATGTAGATATCGAAATCCATAGAGATATCGAAATCCATATGGATATCGAAATCCATAGGGATATCGAAATCGATATAGATACCAAAATCAATGTGGATATCGAAATCGATATGGATATCGAAATCCATAGAAATATCGAAATCGATATGGATATCGAAATCCATAGGGATACTGAAATCGATAAGGATATCGAAATCCAAAGGGATATCGAAATCCATAGGGATATAGAAATCCATAGGGATATCGAAATCCATAGGGATATCGAAATCGATATGGATACCCAAATCTACATGGATATCGAAATCCATAGGGATATCGAAATCCATATGGATATCGAAATCCATAGGAGTATCGAAATCGATATGGATATCGAAATCCATAGGGATATCGAAATCGATATGGATATCGAAATCCATAGAGATACCGAAATCGATAATGATATCGAAATCCAAAGGGATATCGAAATCCATAGGGATACCGAAATCCAGAGGGATATCGAAATCGATATGGATATCGAAATCCATAGGGATATCGAAATCCATAGGGATATCGAAATCAATAGGAATATCGAAATCGATATGGATACCGAAATTGATATGGATATCGAAATCGATATGGATATCGAAATCGATAGGGATATCGAAATCGATATGGATATTGAAATCCATTTGGATATCGAAATCCAGAGGGATATTGAAATCCATAGGGATATCGAAATCGATATGGATACCGAAATCCATAGGAATATCGAATTCGATACGGATATCGAAATCCATAGGGATATCGAAATCGATATGGATATCGAAATCCATAGGGATACCGAAATCGATGTAGATATCGAAATCCATAGAGATATCGAAATCCATAGGGATATCGAAATCGATATGGATACCAAAATCGATGTGGATATCGAAATCCATAGGGATATCGAAATCGATATGGATATCGAAATCCATAGGAATATCGAAATCGATATGGATACCGAAATTGATATGGATATCGAAATCGATATGGATATCGAAATCGATAGGGATATCGAAATCGATATGGATATTGAAATACATTGGGATATCGAAATCCAGAGGGATATTGAAATCCATAGGGATATCGAAATCGATATGGATACCGAAATCCATAGGAATATCGAATTCGATACGGATATCGATATCCATAGGGATATCGAAATCGATATGGATATCGAAATCCATAGGGATACCGAAATCGATGTAGATATCGAAATCCATAGAGATATCGAAATCCATATGGATATCGAAATCCATAGGGATATCGAAATCGATATGGATACCAAAATCGATGTGGATATCGAAATCCATAGGGATATCGAAATCGATATGGATATCGAAATCCATAGGAATATCGAAATCGATATGGATATCGAAATCCATAGGGATACCGAAATCGATAAGGATATCGAAATCCAAAGGGATATCGAAATCCATAGGGATATCGAAATCCATAGGAATATCGAAATCGATATGGATACCGAAATCTATATGGTATCGAAATCCATAGGGATATCGAAATCGATATGGATATCGAAATCCATAGGAATATCGAAATCGATATGGATATCGAAATCCATAGGGATATCAAAATCCATATGGACATCGAAATCGATATGGATACCGAAATTGATATGGATATCGAAATCCATAGGGATACCGAAATCGATGAAGATATCGAAATCCATAGAGATATCGAAATCCATATGGATATCGAAATCGATAGGGATATCGAAATCGATATGGATATTGAAATCCATAGGGATATCGAAATCGATATGGATATCGAAATCCATAGGTATCGAAATCCATAGGGATATCGAAATCCGTAGGGATATCGAAATCGAAATGGATACCGAAATCTATATGGATATCGAAACCCATAGGGATATAGAAATCCATAGGGATATCGAAATCCATAGGGAAATCGAAATCCATAGGGATATCGAAATCCATAGGGATATCGAAATCAAAATGGATACCGAAATCTATATGGACATCGAAACCCATAGGGATATAGAAATCCATAGGAATATCGAAATCCATAGGGATATCGAAATCGATATGGATACCGAAATCCATAAGGATATCGAAATCGATATGGATATCGAATTCCATAGGTATCGAAAACCATAGGGATATCGAAATCCATAGTGATATCGAAATCCATAGGGATGTCGAAATCCATAGGGATATCGAAATCCATAGGGATATCGAAATCCATAGGGATATTGAAATCCATAGGGATATCGAAAACGCAATGGATACCAAAATCTATATGGATATCGAAACCCATAGGGATATAGAAATCCATAGGGATATAGAAATCCATAGGGATATCGAAATCCATAGGGATATCGAAATCGATATGGGTATTGAAATCCATAGGGATATCGAAATCGATATGGATACCGAAATCCATAGGGATATCAAAATCCATATGGATATCGAAATCGATATGGATACCGAAATTGATATGGATATCGAAATCCATAGGGATACCGAAATCGGTGAAGATATCGAAATCCCTAGAGATATCGAAATCCATATGGATATCGAAATCGATAGGGATATCGAAATCGATATGGATATTGAAATCCATAGGGATATCGAAATCGATAAAGATATCGAAATCCAAAGGGATATCGAAATCCATAGGGATATCGAAATCCATAGGGATATCGAAATCCATAGGGATATCGAAATCCATAGGGATACCCAAATCTATATGGATATCGAAATCTATAGGGATATCGAAATCCATATGGATATCGAAATCCATAGGAATATCGAAATCGATATGGATATCGAAATCCATAGGGATATCGAAATCGATATGGATATCGAAATCCATAGAGATACCGAAATCGATAATGATATCGAAATCCAAAGGGATATCGAAATCCATAGGGATATCGAAACCCATAGGGATATCGAAATCGATATTGATATCGAAATCCATAGGGATATCGAAATCCATAGGGATATCGAAATTCATAGGGATATCGAAATCGATATGGATATCGAAATCCATAGGGATACCGAAATCGATGTAGATATCGAAATCCATAGAGATATCGAAATCCATATGGATATCGAAATCCATAGGGATATCGAAATCGATATAGATACCAAAATCAATGTGGATATCGAAATCGATATGGATATCGAAATCCATAGAAATATCGAAATCGATATGGATATCGAAATCCATAGGGATACTGAAATCGATAAGGATATCGAAATCCAAAGGGATATCGAAATCCATAGGGATATAGAAATCCATAGGGATATCGAAATCCATAGGGATATCGAAATCGATATGGATACCCAAATCTACATGGATATCGAAATCCATAGGGATATCGAAATCCATATGGATATCGAAATCCATAGGAGTATCGAAATCGATATGGATATCGAAATCCATAGGGATATCGAAATCGATATGGATATCGAAATCCATAGAGATACCGAAATCGATAATGATATCGAAATCCAAAGGGATATCGAAATCCATAGGGATACCGAAATCCAGAGGGATATCGAAATCGATATGGATATCGAAATCCATAGGGATATCGAAATCCATAGGGATATCGAAATCAATAGGAATATCGAAATCGATATGGATACCGAAATTGATATGGATATCGAAATCGATATGGATATCGAAATCGATAGGGATATCGAAATCGATATGGATATTGAAATCCATTGGGATATCGAAATCCAGAGGGATATTGAAATCCATAGGGATATCGAAATCGATATGGATACCGAAATCCATAGGAATATCGAATTCGATACGGATATCGAAATCCATAGGGATATCGAAATCGATATGGATATCGAAATCCATAGGGATACCGAAATCGATGTAGATATCGAAATCCATAGAGATATCGAAATCCATAGGGATATCGAAATCGATATGGATACCAAAATCGATGTGGATATCGAAATCCATAGGGATATCGAAATCGATATGGATATCGAAATCCATAGGAATATCGAAATCGATATGGATACCGAAATTGATATGGATATCGAAATCGATATGGATATCGAAATCGATAGGGATATCGAAATCGATATGGATATTGAAATACATTGGGATATCGAAATCCAGAGGGATATTGAAATCCATAGGGATATCGAAATCGATATGGATACCGAAATCCATAGGAATATCGAATTCGATACGGATATCGATATCCATAGGGATATCGAAATCGATATGGATATCGAAATCCATAGGGATACCGAAATCGATGTAGATATCGAAATCCATAGAGATATCGAAATCCATATGGATATCGAAATCCATAGGGATATCGAAATCGATATGGATACCAAAATCGATGTGGATATCGAAATCCATAGGGATATCGAAATCGATATGGATATCGAAATCCATAGGAATATCGAAATCGATATGGATATCGAAATCCATAGGGATACCGAAATCGATAAGGATATCGAAATCCAAAGGGATATCGAAATCCATAGGGATATCGAAATCCATAGGAATATCGAAATCGATATGGATACCGAAATCTATATGGTATCGAAATCCATAGGGATATCGAAATCGATATGGATATCGAAATCCATAGGAATATCGAAATCGATATGGATATCGAAATCCATAGGGATATCGAAATCGATATGGATATCGAAATCCATAGAGATACCGATATCGATAAGGATATCGAAATCCAAAGGGATATCGAAATCCATAGGGATATCGAAATCCATAGGGATATCGAAATCGATATGGATATCGAAATCCATAGGGATATCGAAATCAAAATGGATAACGAAATCTATATGGATATCGAAACCCATAGGGATATAGAAATCCATAGGGATATCGAAACCGATATGGATATCGAAATCGATAGGGATATCGAAATCGATATGGATATTGAAATCCATAGGGATATCGAAATCGATAAGGATATCGAAATCCAAAGGGATATCGAAATCCATAGGGATATCGAAATCCGATAGGGATATGAAATCGAAATCGAAATGGATACCGAAATCTATATGGATGTCGAAACCCATAGGGATATAGAAATCCATAGGGATATCGAAATCCATAGGGAAATCGAAATCCATAGGGATATCGAAATCCATAGGGATATCGAAATCAAAATGGATACCGAAATCTATATGGACATCGAAACCCATAGGGATATAGAAATCCATAGGGATATCGAAATCCATAGGGATATCGAAATCGATATGGATACCGAAATCCATAGGGATATCGAAATCGATATGGATATCGAATTCCATAGGTATCGAAAACCATAGGGATATCGAAATCCATAGTGATATCCAAATCCATAGGGATATCGAAATCCATAGGGATATCGAAATCCATAGGGATATCGAAATCCATAGGGATATTGAAATCCATAGGGATATCGAAAACGCAATGGATACCAAAATCTATATGGATATCGAAACCCATAAGGATATAGAAATCCATAGGGATATAGAAATCCATAGGGATATCGAAATCCATAGGGATATCGAAATCGATATGGGTATTGAAATCCATAGGGATATCGAAATCGATATGGATATCGAAATCCATAGGGATATCAAAATCCATATGGATATCGAAATCGATATGGATACCGAAATTGATATGGATATCGAAATCCATAGGGATACCGAAATCGATGTAGATATCGAAATCCATAGAGATATCGAAATCCATATGGATATCGAAATCGATAGGGATATCGAAATCGATATGGATATTGAAATCCATAGGGATATCGAAATCGATAAAGATATCGAAATCCAATGGGATATCGAAATCCATAGGGATATCGAAATCCATAGGGATATCGAAATCCATAGGGATATCGAAATCCATAGGGATATCGAAATCGATATGGATACCCAAATCTATATGGATATCGAAATACATAGGGATATCGAAATCCATATGGATATCGAAATCTATAGGAATATCGAAATCGATATGGATATCGAAATCCATAGGGATATCGAAATCGATATGGATATCGAAATCCATAGAGATACCGAAATCGATAATGATATCGAAATCCAAAGGGATATCGAAATCCATAGGGATATCGAAACCCATAGGGATATCGAAATCGATATGGATATCGAAATCCATAGGGATATCGAAATCCATAGGGATATCGAAATCCATAGGGATATCGAAATCGATATGGATATCGAAATCCATAGGGATAACGAAATCGATGTAGATATCGAAATCCATAGAGATATCGAAATCCATATGGATATCGAAATCCATAGGGATATCGAAATCGATATAGATACCAAAATCAATGTGGATATCGAAATCGATATGGATATCGAAATCCATAGAAATATCGAAATCGATATGTATATCGAAATCCATAGGGATACTGAAATCGATAAGGATATCGAAATCCAAAGGGATATCGAAATCCATAGGGATATAGAAATCCATAGGGATATCGAAATCCATAGGGATATCGAAATCCATAGGGATATCGAAATCCATAGGGATATCGAAATCGATATGGATACCCAAATCTATATGGATATCGAAATCCATATGGATATCGAAATCCATAGGAATATCGAAATCGATATGGATATCGAAATCCATAGGGATATCTAAATCGATATGGATATCGAAATCCATAGAGATACCGAAATCGATAATGATATCGAAATCCAAAGGGATATCGAAATCCATAGGGATATCGAAATCCATAGGGATATCGAAATCGATATGGATATCGAAATCCATAGAGCTATCGAAATCCATAGGGATATCGAAATCCATAGGGATATCGAAATCGGTATGGATACCGAACTCGATATGGATATCGAAATCCATAGGGATAGGGATACCAAAATCGATAAAGATATCGAAATCCAAAGAGATATCGAAATCCATAGGGATATCGAAATCCATAGGGATATCGAAATCGATATGGATACCGAAATCCATAGGAATATCGAAATCGATACGGAAATCGAAATCCATAGGGATATCGAAATCGATATGGATATCGAAATCCATAGGAATATCGAAATCGATATGGATATCGAAATCCATAGAGATATCGAAATCCATAGGGATATCGAAATCCATAGAGATACCGATATCGATATGGATACCGAAATCCATAGGAATATCGAAATCGATACGGATATCGAAATCCATAGGGATATCGAAATCGATATGGATATCGAAATCCATAGGGATACCGAAATCGATGTAGATATAGAAATCCATAGGGATATCGAAATCCATAGGGATATCGAAATCGATATGGATATCGAAATCCATACGGATACCGAAATCGATAAGGATATCGAAATCCAAAGGGATACCGAAATCGATGTGGATATCGAAATCCATAGAGATATAGAAATCCATATGGATATCGAAATCCATAGCGATATCGAAATCGATATGGATACCAAAATCGATGTGGATATCGAAATCGATATGGATATCGAAATCCATAAGAATATCGAAATCGATATGTATATCGAAATCTATAGGGATACCGAAATCGAAAAGGATATCGAAATCCAAAGGTATATCGAAATCCATAGGAATATCGAAATCCATAGGGATATCGAAATCCATAGGGATAGCGAAATCCATAGGGATATCGAAATCGATATGGATACCGAAATATATATGGATATCGAAATCCATAGGGATATCGAAATCGATATGGATATCGAAATCCATAGGAATATCGAAATCGATATGGATATTGAAATCCATAGGGATATCGAAATCGATGTGGATATCGAAATCCATAGAGATACCGAAATCGATAATGATATCGAAATCCAAAGGAATATCGAAATCCATAGGGATATCGAAATCCCTAGGTATATCAAAATCGATATGGATATCGAAATCCATAGGGATATCGAAATCGATATGGATATCGAAATCCATAGGGATATCGAAATCGATATTATTACCTTAGTAGGCTATTACTTAAGTATTAACCCATAAAAGCACACTACGGAATTGTGTATAATTGTTCACACAAGTTTCTCGGATAATTCCCAACTTATTTTAGCTAAACACTGCTGTCATTCCCTATGGGGGGAAGCCGAAAGCAATTTATTCGAATACCAAACCAAAGTTAAGTCTAAGAGAATAAAGTACAATTGTGAACTATCTGGAAAACATAGTGTTAAGTTAAGTAAAACTGTTGTTAAACTCTCAACACTGGAACCCGACCTTAACTTGGACATCGAAATCGATATGGATATCGAAATCCATAGGGATATCGAAATCGATATGGATATCGAAATCCATAGGGATACCAAAATCGATGTGGATATCGAAATCCATAGGGATATCGAAATCGATATGGATACCGAAATCCATAGGAATATCGAAATTGATATTGATATCGAAATCCATAGGGATATCGAAATCGGTATGGATATCGAAATCCATAAGGATACCGAAATCGAAAAGGATATCGAAATCCAAAGGGATATTGAAATCCATAGGGATATTGAAATCGATATGGATATCGAAATCGAAATAGATATCGAAATCCATAGGAATATCGAAATCGATATGGATATCGAAATCCATAGGGATATCGAAATCGATATGGATATCGAAATCCATAGGGATACCGAAATCGATGTAGATATCGAAATCCATAGAGATATCGAAATCCATAGGGATATCGAAATCGATATGGATATCGAAATCCATACGGATACCGAAATCGATAAGGATATCGAAATCCAAAGGGATACCGAAATCGATGTGGATATCGAAATCCATAGAGATATAGAAATCCATATGGATATCGAAATCCATAGCGATATCGAAATCGATATGGATACCAAAATCGATGTGGATATCGAAATCGATATGGATATCGAAATCCATAAGAATATCGAAATCGATATGTATATCGAAATCTATAGGGATACCGAAATCGAAAAGGATATCGAAATCCAAAGGTATATCGAAATCCATAGGAATATCGAAATCCATAGGGATATCGAAATCCATAGGGATAGCGAAATCCATAGGGATATCGAAATCGATATGGATACCGAAATATATATGGATATCGAAATCCATAGGGATATCGAAATCGATATGGATATCGAAATCCATAGGAATATCGAAATCGATATGGATATTGAAATCCATAGGGATATCGAAATCGATATGGATATCGAAATCCATAGAGATACCGAAATCGATAATGATATCGAAATCCAAAGGAATATCGAAATCCATAGGGATATCGAAATCCCTAGGTATATCAAAATCGATATGGATATCGAAATCCATAGGGATATCGAAATCGATATGGATATCGAAATCCATAGGGATATCGAAATCGATATTATTACCTTAGTAGGCTATTACTTAAGTATTAACCCAGAAAAGCACACTACGGAATTGTGTATAATTGTTCACACAAGTTTCTCGGATAATTCCCAACTTATTTTAGCTTAACACTGCTGTCATTCCCTATGGGGGGAAGCCGAAAGCAATTTATTCGAATACCAAACCAAAGTTAAGTCTAAGAGAATAAAGTACAATTGTGAACTATCTGGAAAACATAGTGTTAAGTTAAGTAAAACTGTTGTTAAACTCTCAACACTGGAACCCGACCTTAACTTGGACATCGAAATCGATATGGATATCGAAATCCATAGGGATATCGAAATCGATATGGATATCGAAATCCATAGGGATACCAAAATCGATGTGGATATCGAAATCCATAGGGATATCGAAATCGATATGGATACCGAAATCCATAGGAATATCGAAATTGATATTGATATCGAAATCCATAGGGATATCGAAATCGGTATGGATATCGAAATCCATAAGGATACCGAAATCGAAAAGGATATCGAAATCCAAAGGGATATTGAAATCCATAGGGATATTGAAATCGATATGGATATCGAAATCGAAATAGATATCGAAATCCATAGGAATATCGAAATCGATATGGATATCGAAATCCATAGGGATATCGAAATCGATATGGATATCGAAATCCATAGGGATACCGAAATCGATGTAGATATCGAAATCCATAGAGATATCGAAATCCATAGGGATATCGAAATCGATATGGATATCGAAATCCATAGGGATATCGAAATCGATATGGATATCGAAATCCATAGAGATACCGAAATCGATAATGATATCGAAATCCAAAGGGATATCGAAATCCATAGGGATATCGAAATCCATAGGGATATCGAAATCGATATGGATATCGAAATCCATAGAGCTATCGAAATCCATAGGGATATCGAAATCCATAGGGATATCGAAATCGGTATGGATACCGAACTCGATATGGATATCGAAATCCATAAGGATACCGAAATCGAAAAGGATATCGAAATCCAAAGGGATATTGAAATCGATAATGATATCGAAATCCAAAGGGATATCGAAATCCATAGGGATATCGAAATCCATAGGGATATCGAAATCCATAGGGATATCGAAATCGATATGGATACCCAAATCTATATGGATATCGAAATACATAGGGATATCGAAATCCATATGGATATCGAAATCTATAGGAATATCGAAATCGATATGGATATCGAAATCCATAGGGATATCGAAATCGATATGGATATCGAAATCCATAGAGATACCGAAATCGATAATGATATCCAAATCCAAAGGGATATCGAAATCCATAGGGATATCGAAACCCATAGGGATATCGAAATCGATATGGATATCGAAATCAATAGGGATATCGAAATCCATAGGGATATCGAAATCCATAGGGATATCGAAATCGATATGGATATCGAAATCCATAGGGATAACGAAATCGATGTAGATATCGAAATCCATAGAGATATCGAAATCCATATGGATATCGAAATCCATAGGGATATCGAAATCGATATAGATACCAAAATCAATGTGGATATCGAAATCGATATGGATATCGAAATCCATAGAAATATCGAAATCGATATGTATATCGAAATCCATAGGGATACTGAAATCGATAAGGATATCGAAATCCAAAGGGATATCGAAATCCATAGGGATATAGAAATCCATAGGGATATCGAAATCCATAGGGATATCGAAATCCATAGGGATATCGAAATCCATAGGGATATCGAAATCCATAGGGATATCGAAATCCATAGGGATATCGAAATCGATATGGATACCCAAATCTATATGGATATCGAAATCCATATGGATATCGAAATCCATAGGAATATCGAAATCGATATGGATATCGAAATCCATAGGGATATCGAAATCGATATGGATATCGAAATCCATAGAGATACCGAAATCGATAATGATATCGAAATCCAAAGGGATATCGAAATCCATAGGGATATCGAAATCCATAGGGATATCGAAATCGATATGGATATCGAAATCCATAGAGCTATCGAAATCCATAGGGATATCGAAATCCATAGGGATATCGAAATCGGTATGGATACCGAACTCGATATGGATATCGAAATCCATAGGGATAGGGATACCAAAATCGATAAAGATATCGAAATCCAAAGAGATATCGAAATCCATAGGGATATCGAAATCCATAGGGATATCGAAATCGATATGGATACCGAAATCCATAGGAATATCGAAATCGATACGGAAATCGAAATCCATAGGGATATCGAAATCGATATGGATATCGAAATCCATAGCGATACCGAAATCGATGTAGATATCGAAATCCATAGAGATATCGAAATCCATAGGGATATCGAAATTCAAAGGGATATCGAAATCGATATGGATACCGAAATCCATAGGAATATCGAAATCGATACGGATATCGAAATCCATAGGGATATCGAAATCGATATGGATATCGAAATCCATAGGGATACCGAAATCGATGTAGATATAGAAATCCATAGGGATATCGAAATCCATAGGGATATCGAAATCGATATGGATATCGAAATCCATACGGATACCGAAATCGATAAGGATATCGAAATCCAAAGGGATACCGAAATCGATGTGGATATCGAAATCCATAGAGATATAGAAATCCATATGGATATCGAAATCCATAGCGATATCGAAATCGATATGGATACCAAAATCGATGTGGATATCGAAATCGATATGGATATCGAAATCCATAAGAATATCGAAATCGATATGTATATCGAAATCTATAGGGATACCGAAATCGAAAAGGATATCGAAATCCAAAGGTATATCGAAATCCATAGGAATATCGAAATCCATAGGGATATCGAAATCCATAGGGATAGCGAAATCCATAGGGATATCGAAATCGATATGGATACCGAAATATATATGGATATCGAAATCCATAGGGATATCGAAATCGATATGGATATCGAAATCCATAGGAATATCGAAATCGATATGGATATTGAAATCCATAGGGATATCGAAATCGATATGGATATCGAAATCCATAGAGATACCGAAATCGATAATGATATCGAAATCCAAAGGAATATCGAAATCCATAGGGATATCGAAATCCCTAGGTATATCAAAATCGATATGGATATCGAAATCCATAGGGATATCGAAATCGATATGGATATCGAAATCCATAGGGATATCGAAATCGATATTATTACCTTAGTAGGCTATTACTAAAGTATTAACCCAGAAAAGCACACTACGGAATTGTGTATAATTGTTCACACAAGTTTCTCGGATAATTCCCAACTGATTTTAGCTAAACACTGCTGTCATTCCCTATGGGGGGAAGCCGAAAGCAATTTATTCGAATACCAAACCAAAGTTAAGTCTAAGAGAATAAAGTACAATTGTGAACTATCTGGAAAACATAGTGTTAAGTTAAGTAAAACTGTTGTTAAACTCTCAACACTGGAACCCGACCTTAACTTGGACATCGAAATCGATATGGATATCGAAATCCATAGGGATATCGAAATCGATATGGATATCGAAATCCATAGGGATACCAAAATCGATGTGGATATCGAAATCCATAGGGATATCGAAATCGATATGGATACCGAAATCCATAGGAATATCGAAATTGATATTGATATCGAAATCCATAGGGATATCGAAATCGGTATGGATATCGAAATCCATAAGGATACCGAAATCGAAAAGGATATCGAAATCCAAAGGGATATTGAAATCCATAGGGATATTGAAATCGATATGGATATCGAAATCGAAATAGATATCGAAATCCATAGGAATATCGAAATCGATATGGATATCGAAATCCATAGGGATATCGAAATCGATATGGTTATCGAAATCCATAGGGATACCGAAATCGATGTAGATATCGAAATCCATAGAGATATCGAAATCCATAGGGATATCGAAATCGATATGGATATCGAAATCCATAGGGATATCGAAATCGATATGGATATCGAAATCCATAGAGATACCGAAATCGATAAGGATATCGAAATCCAAAGGGATATCGAAATCCATAGGGATATCGAAATCCATGGGGATATCGAATTCCATAGGGATATCGAAATCCATAGGGATATCGAAATCCATACGGATATCGAAATCCATATGGATATAGAAAATGATATGGATTTCGAAATCCATAGGGCTACCGAAATCGATAAGGATATCGAAATCCAACGGGATATCGAAATCCATAGGGATATCAAAATCCATAGGGATATCGAAATCGATATGGATACCAAAATCGATGCGGATATCGAAATCCATAGGGATATCGAAATCGATATGAATATCGAAATCCATAGGGATACCGAAATCGATAAGGATATCGAAATCCAAAGGGATATCGAAATCCATAGGAATATCGAAATCCATAGGGATATCGAAATCGATATGGATACCGAAATTGATATGGATATCGAAATCGATATGGATATCGAAATCGATAGGGATATCGAAATCGATATGGATATTGAAATCCATTGGGATATCGAAATCCAGAGGGATATTGAAATCCGTAGGGATATCGAAATCGATATGGATACCGAAATCCATAGGAATATCGAATTCGATACGGATATCGAAATCCATAGGGATATCGAAATCGATATGGATATCGAAATCCATAGGGATACCGAAATCGATGTAGATATCGAAATCCATAGAGATATGGAAATCCATATGGATATCGAAATCCATAGGGATATCGAAATCGATATGGATACCAAAATCGATGTGGATATCGAAATCCATAGGGATATCGAAATCGATATGGATATCGAAATCCATAGGAATATCGAAATCGATATGGATACCAAAATCGATGTGGATATCGAAATCCATAGGGATATCGAAATCGATATGGATATCGAAATCCATAGGAATATCGAAATCGATATGGATATCGAAATCCATAGGGATACCGAAATCGATAAGGATATCGAAATCCAAAGGGATATCGAAATCCATACGGATATCGAAATCCATAAGGATATAGAAAATGATATGGATTTCGAAATCCATAGGGCTACCGAAATCGATAAGGATATCGAAATCCAAAGGGATATCGAAATCCATAGGGATATCAAAATCCATAGGGATATCGAAATCGATATGGATACCAAAATCGATGCGGATATCGAAATCCATAGGGATATCGAAATCCATAGGGATACCGAAATCGATAAGGATATCGAAATCCAAAGGGATATCGAAATCCATAGGAATATCGAAATCCATAGGGATATCGAAATCGATATGGATACCGAAATTGATATGGATATCGAAATCGATATCGATATCGAAATCGATAGGGATATCGAAATCGATATGGATATTGAAATCCATAGGGATATCGAAATCCATAGGTATCGAAATCGATATGGATATCGAAATCCATAGGGTTGTCGAAATCGATATGGATATCGAAATCCATAGGGATATCGAAATCCGAAGGGATATCGAAATCGAAATGGATACCGAAATCTATATGGATATCGAAACCCATAGGGATATAGAAATCCATAGGGATATCGAAACCGATATGGATATCGAAATCGATAGGGATATCGAAATCGATATGGATATCGAAATCCATAGGGATATCGAAATCGATATGGATATCGAAATCCATAGGGATATCGAAATCCATAGGAATATCGAAATCGATATGGATACCGAAATCGATATGGATATCGAAATCCATAGGAATATCGAAATCGATATGGATATCGAAATCCATAGGAATATCGAAATCGATATGGATATCGAAATCCATAGGGATATCGAAATCGATATGGATATCGAAATCCACAGGGATATCGAAATCCGAAGGGATATCGAAATCGAAATGGATACCGAAATCTATATGGATATCGAAACCCATAGGGATATAGAAATCCATAGGGATATCGAAATCCATAGGGAAATCGAAATCCATAGGGATATCGAAATCCATAGGGATATCGAAATCAAAATAGATACCGAAATCTATATGGACATCGAAACCCATAGGGATATAGAAATCCATAGGGATATCGAAATCCATAGGGATATCGAAATCGATATGGATACCGAAATCCATAGGGATATCGAAATCGATTATGGATATCGAATTCCATAGGGATACCGAAATCGATAAGGATATCGAAATCCAAAGGGATATCGAAATCCATAAGAATATCGAAATCCATAGGGATATCGAAATCGATATGGATACCGAAATTGATATGGATATCGAAATCGATATGGATATCGAAATCGATAGGGATATCGAAATCGATATGGATATTGAAATCCATTGGGATATCGAAATCCAGAGGGATATTGAAATCCGTAGGGATATCGAAATCGATATGGATACCGAAATCCATAGGAATATCGAATTCGAAACGGATATCGAAATCCATAGGGATATCGAAATCGATATGGATATCGAAATCCATAGGGATACCGAAATCGATGTAGATATCGAAATCCATAGAGATATGGAAATCCATATGGATATCGAAATCCATAGGGATATCGAAATCGATATGGATACCAAAATCGATGTGGATATCGAAATCCATAGGGATATCGAAATCGATATGGATATCGAAATCCATAGGAATATCGAAATCGATATGGATATCGAAATCGATGTGGATATCGAAATCCATAGGGATATCGAAATCGATATGGATATCGAAATCCATAGGAATATCGAAATCGATATGGATATCGAAATCCATAGGGATACCGAAATCGATAAGGATATCGAAATCCATAGGGATATCGAAATCCATATGGATATCGAAATCCATATGGATATCGAAATCGATATGGATTTCGAAATCCATAGGGCTACCGAAATCGATAAGGATATCGAAATCCAAAGGGATATCGAAATCCATAGGGATATCGAAATCCATAGGGATATCGAAATCGATATGGATACCGAAATCGATAGCGGATATCGAAATCCATAGGGATATCGAAATCCATAGGGATACCGAAATCGATAAGGATATCGAAATCCAAAGGGATATCGAAATCCATAGGAATATCGAAATCCATAGGGATATCGAAATCGATATGGATACCGAAATTGATATGGATATCGAAATCGATATCGATATCGAAATCGATAGGGATATCGAAATCGATATGGATATTGAAATCCATAGGGATATCGAAATCCATAGGATATCGAAATCGATATGGATATCGAAATCCATAGGGTTGTCGAAATCGATATGGATATCGAAATCCATAGGGATATCGAAATCGAAGGGATATCGAAATCGAAATGGATACCGAAATCTATATGGATATCGAAACCCATAGGGATATAGAAATCCATAGGGATATCGAAACCGATATGGATATCGAAATCGATAGGGATATCGAAATCGATATGGATATCGAAATCCATAGGGATATCGAAATCGATATGGATATCGAAATCCATAGGGATATCGAAATCCATAGGAATATCGAAATCGATATGGATACCGAAATCGATATGGATATCGAAATCCATAGGAATATCGAAATCGATATGGATATCGAAATCCATAGGAATATCGAAATCGATATGGATATCGAAATCCATAGGGATATCGAAATCGATATGGATATCGAAATCCACAGGGATATCGAAATCCGAAGGGATATCGAAATCGAAATGGATACCGAAATCTATATGGATATCGAAACCCATAGGGATATAGAAATCCATAGGGATATCGAAATCCATAGGGAAATCGAAATCCATAGGGATATCGAAATCCATAGGGATATCGAAATCAAAATAGATACCGAAATCTATATGGACATCGAAACCCATAGGGATATAGAAATCCATAGGGATATCGAAATCCATAGGGATATCGAAATCGATATGGATACCGAAATCCATAGGGATATCGAAATCATTATGGATATCGAATTCCATAGGGATACCGAAATCGATAAGGATATCGAAATCCAAAGGGATATCGAAATCCATAGGAATATCGAAATCCATAGGGATATCGAAATCGATATGGATACCGAAATTGATATGGATATCGAAATCGATATGGATATCGAAATCGATAGGGATATCGAAATCGATATGGATATTGAAATCCATTGGGATATCGAAATCCAGAGGGATATTGAAATCCGTAGGGATATCGAAATCGATATGGATACCGAAATCCATAGGAATATCGAATTCGAAACGGATATCGAAATCCATAGGGATATCGAAATCGATATGGATATCGAAATCCATAGGGATACCGAAATCGATGTAGATATCGAAATCCATAGAGATATCGAAATCCATATGGATATCGAAATCCATAGGGATATCGAAATCGATATGGATACCAAAATCGATGTGGATATCGAAATCCATAGGGATATCGAAATCGATATGGATATCGAAATCCATAGGAATATCGAAATCGATATGGATACCAAAATCGATGTGGATATCGAAATCCATAGGGATATCGAAATCGATATGGATATCGAAATCCATAGGAATATCGAAATCGATATGGATATCGAAATCCATAGGGATACCGAAATCGATAAGGATATCGAAATCCAAAGGGATATCGAAATCCATACGGATATCGAAATCCATAAGGATATAGAAAATGATATGGATTTCGAAATCCATAGGGTACCGAAATCGATAAGGATATCGAAATCCAAAGGGATATCGAAATCCATAGGGATATCGAAATCCATAGGGATATCGAAATCGATATGGATACCGAAATCGATGCGGATATCGAAATCCATAGGGATATCGAAATCCATAGGGATACCGAAATCGATAAGGATATCGAAATCCAAAGGGATATCGAAATCCATAGGAATATCGAAATCCATAGGGATATCGAAATCGATATGGATACCGAAATTGATATGGATATCGAAATCGATATCGATATCGAAATCGATAGGGATATCGAAATCGATATGGATATTGAAATCCATAGGGATATCGAAATCGATATGGATATCGAAATCCATAGGTATCGAAATCGATATGGATATCGAAATCCATAGGGTTGTCGAAATCGATATGGATATCGAAATCCATAGGGATATCGAAATCCGAAGGGATATCGAAATCGAAATGGATACCGAAATCTATATGGATATCGAAACCCATAGGGATATAGAAATCCATAGGGATATCGAAACCGATATGGATATCGAAATCGATAGGGATATCGAAATCGATATGGATATCGAAATCCATAGGGATATCGAAATCGATATGGATATCGAAATCCATAGGGATATCGAAATCCATAGGAATATCGAAATCGATATGGATACCGAAATCGATATGGATATCGAAATCCATAGGGATATCGAAATCGATATGGATATCGAAATCCATAGGAATATCGAAATCGATATGGATATCGAAATCCATAGGGATATCGAAATCGATATGGATATCGAAATCCAAGGGATATCGAAATCGAAGGGATATCGAAATCGAAATGGATACCGAAATCTATATGGATATCGAAACCCATAGGGATATAGAAATCCATAGGGATATCGAAATCCATAGGGAAATCGAAATCCATAGGGATATCGAAATCCATAGGGATATCGAAATCAAAATAGATACCGAAATCTATATGGACATCGAACCCATAGGGATATAGAAATCCATAGGGATATCGAAATCCATAGGGATATCGAAATCGATATGGATCCGAAATCCATAGGGATATCGAAATCATTATGGATATGAAATCCATAGGTATCGAAAACCATAGGGATATCGAAATCCATAGTGATATCGAAATCCATAGGGATATCGAAATCCATAGGGATATCGAAATCCATAGGGATATCGAAATCGATATGGATATCGAAATCCATAGGGATATAGAAATCCATAGGGATATCGAAATCCATAGGGATATCGAAATCGATATGGATATCGAAATCCATAGGGATACCGAAATCGATTAGATATCGAAATCCATAGAGATATCGAAATCCATATGGATATCGAAATCCATAGGGATATCGAAATCGATATAGATACCAAAATCAATGTGGATATCGAAATTGATATGGATATCGAAATCCATAGAAATATCGAAATCGATATGGATATCGAAATCCATAGGGATACTGAAATCGATAAGGATATGAAATCCAAAGGGATATGAAATCCATAGGGATATAGAAATCCATAGGGATATGAAATCCATAGGGATATGAAATCATAGGGATATGAAATCCATGGGATATCGAAATCGATATGGATACCCAAATCTATGGATATCGAAATCCATAGGGATATCGAAATCCATATGGATATCGAAATCTATAGGAATATCGAAATCGATATGGATATCGAAATCCATAGGGATATCGAAATCGATATGGATGTCGAATCCATAGAGATACGAATCGATAATGATATGAAATCCAAAGGAATATGAAATCCATAGGGATATCGAAATCCATAGGGATATCGAAATCGATATGGATATCGAAATCCATGGGGATATGAAATCCATAGGGATATGAAATCCATAGGGATATGAAATAATAGGGATATCGAAATAAATGATCGAATCTATATGGATATCGAAACCCATAGGGATATAGAAATCCATAGGGATATCGAAATCCATAGTGTTCAATCGATATGGTACCGAAATCCATAGGGATATGAAATCGATAAGGATATCGATATAGTATCGAAATCCATAGGGATATTGAAATCGATATGGATATGAAATCCATAGGAATATCGAAATCGATATGGATATGAAATCCATAGGGATGTCGAAATCGATATGGATATGAAATCCAAGAGTACCGAATCGATAATATTGATCCAAAGGGATGAAATATAGGGATATCGAAATCATAGGGATATCGAAATCCATAGGGATATCGAAATCGATATGGATATCGAAATCCATAGGGATATGAAATCCATAGGGATATCGAAATCCATAGGGATATGAAATCAAGGGGTGAAATCGATATGGATTGAATCATATGGATTGAATCGAAGGGATAGAAATCGAAAGTCCGAATCTATATGGATATCGAACCCATAGGGATATGAAACATAGGGATATCCAAATCGATATGGATATCGAAATCGATAGGGATATCGAAATCGATATGGATATCGAAATCCATAGGGATATCGAAATCGATATGGATATCGAAATCCATAGGGTATCGAATCCATAGGAATATCGAAATCGATATGGATACGAAATCGATATGGATATCGAAATCCAAGGAATATCGAAATCGATATGGATATCGAAATCCATAGGAATATCGAAATCGATATGGATATCGAAATCCATAGGGATATCGAAATCGATATGGATATCGAAATCCACAGGGATATCGAAATCCGAAGGGATATCGAAATCGAAATGGATACCGAAATCTATATGGATATCGAAACCCATAGGGATATAGAAATCCATAGGGATATCGAAATCCATAGGGAAATCGAAATCCATAGGGATATCGAAATCCATAGGGATATCGAAATCAAAATAGATACCGAAATCTATATGGAATCGAAACCCATAGGGATATAGAAATCCATAGGGATATCGAAATCCATAGGGATATCGAAATCGATATGGATACCGAAATCCATAGGGATATCGAAATCATTATGGATATCGAATTCCATAGGTATCGAAAACCATAGGGATATCGAAATCCATAGTGATATCGAAATCCATAGGGATATCGAAATCCATAGGGATATCGAAATCCATAGGGATATCGAAATCGATATGGATATCGAAATCCATAGGGATATAGAAATCCATAGGGATATCGAAATCCATAGGGATATCGAAATCGATATGGATATCGAAATCCATAGGGATACCGAAATCGATGTAGATATCGAAATCCATAGAGATATCGAAATCCATATGGATATCGAAATCCATAGGGATATCGAAATCGATATAGATACCAAAATCAATGTGGATATCGAAATTGATATGGATATCGAAATCCATAGAAATATCGAAATCGATATGGATATCGAAATCCATAGGGATACTGAAATCGATAAGGATATCGAAATCCAAAGGGATATCGAAATCCATAGGGATATAGAAATCCATAGGGATATCGAAATCCATAGGGATATCGAAATCCATAGGGATATCGAAATCCATTGGGATATCGAAATCGATATGGATACCAAATCTATTGGATATGAAATCCATAGGGATATCGAAATCCATATGGATATCGAAATCTATAGGAATATCGAAATCGATATGGATATGAAATCCATAGGGATATCGAAATCGATATGGATGTCGAAATCCATAGAGATACCGAAATCGATAATGATATCGAAATCCAAAGGAATATCGAAATCCATAGGGATATCGAAATCCATAGGGATATCGAAATCGATATGGATATCGAAATCCATAGGGATATCGAAATCCATAGGGATATCGAAATCCATAGGGATATCGAAATCAATAGGGATATGAAATCAAAATGGATACCGAAATCATATGGATATCGAAACCCATAGGGATATAGAAATCCATAGGGATATCGAAATCCATAGTGATATCAAATCGATATGGATACCGAAATCCATAGGGATATGAAATCGATAAGGATATGAAATCCATAGGTATCGAAATCCATAGGGATATTGAAATCGATATGGATATCGAAATCCATAGGAATATCGAAATCGATATGGATATCGAAATCCATAGGGATGTCGAAATCGATATGGATATCGAAATCCAGAGAGATACCGAAATCGATAATGATATGAAATCCAAAGGGATATCGAAATCCATAGGGATATCGAAATCCATAGGGATATCGAAATCCATAGGGATATCGAAATCGATATGGATATGAAATCCATAGGGATATCGAAATCCATAGGGATATCGAAATCCATAGGGATATCGAAATCCATAGGGATATCGAAATCCATAGGGATATCGAAATCAATAGGGATATGAAATCAAAATGGATACGAAATCTATATGAATATCGAAAGCCATAGGGATATAGAAATCCATAGGGATATCGAAATCCATAGGGATATCAAATCGATATGGATACCGAAATCCATAGGGATATCGAAATCGATATGGATATTGAAATCCATAGGTATCGAAATCCATAGGGATATCGAAATCCATAGTGATATCGAAATCCATAATGATATCGAAATCCATGGGGATATCGAAATCCATAAGGATATAGAAAATGATATGGATTTCGAAATCCATAGGGCTACCGAAATCGATAAGGATATCGAAATCCAACGGGATATCGAAATCCATAGGGATATCAAAATCCATAGGGATATCGAAATCGATATGGATACCAAAATCGATGCGGATATCGAAATCCATAGGGATATCGAAATCGATATGGATATCGAAATCCATAGGGATACTGAAATCGATAAGGATATCGAAATCCAAAGGGATATCGAAATCCATAGGAATATCGAAATCCATAGGGATATCGAAATCGATATGGATATCGAAATCGATATGGATATCGAAATCCATATGGATATTGAAATCCATAGGTATCGAAATCCATAGGGATATCGAAATCCATAGTGATATCGAAATCCATAATGATATCGAAATCCATGGGGATATCGAAATCCATAAGGATATAGAAAATGATATGGATTTCGAAATCCATAGGGTACCGAAATCGATAAGGATATGAAATCCAAGGGATATCGAAATCCATAGGGATATCAAAATCCATAGGGATATGAAATCGATATGGATACCAAAATCGATACGGATATGAAATCCATAGGGATATCGAAATCGATATGGATATCGAAATCCATAGGGATACCGAAATCGATGAGGATATGAAATCCAAAGGGATATGAAATCCATAGGAATACGAAATCCATAGGGTATGAAATCGATATGGATACGAAATTGATATGGATACGAAATCGATATGGATATCGAAATCGATAGGGTATCGAAATCGATATGGTTTGAAATCCAAAGGGTTGAATAGGTTGAAATCATAAGGATATAGAAATGATATGGATTTGATATAGGGCACGAAATCGATAAGGATATCGAAATCCAAAGGGATATGAAATCATAGGGATATCAAAATCCATAGGGATATGAAATCGATATGGATACCAAATGATGCGGATATCGAAATCCATAGGGATATCGAAATCGATATGGATATCGAAATCCATAGGGATACGAAATCGATAAGGATTCGAAATCCAAAGGGATATGAAATCCATAGGAATATGAAATCATAGGGATATCGAAATCGATATGGATATCGAAATGATATGGATTGAAATCCAAGGATATGAATGATAGGATTGAATCATAGGGATTGAATCCAAGGGATTGAATCCATGGGATTCGATCGATATGGATATCGAAATCCATAGGGATATCGAAATCGATAGGGATATCGAAATCATAGGGATATGAAATCATAGGGATTCGAAATCATAGGGATATGAATCATAGGATTCGAAATCATAGGGATAAAATCATAGGATATGAATCATAGGGTATGAAATCATAGGGATATCGAAATCATAGGGATATAAATCAATGATAGAAATTATATGGATATCGAAATCGATTGATTCGAATATAGGGTATCGAAATCATATGGATGAAATCAAGATTCGAATCCAAGGGATTGAAATCATAAGGATATAGAAAATGATATGGATTGAAATCATAGGGTACGAAATCGATAAGGATTGAAATCAAAGGGATATGAAATCATAGGGATATCAAAATCAAGGGATATCGAAATCGATATGATACAATCATGGATTGAAATCATAGGGATATCAAATCGATATGGATTCGAAATCATAGGGATCGATCGATAAGGTTAATCCAAAGGGATATGAAATCATAGAATATCGAAATCATAGGGATATGAAATCGATATGATATCGAAATATTGGATATAAATCATAGGATTCGAAATCGATAGGATATCGAAATCCATAGGGATATCGAAATCCATAGGGATATCGAAATCCATAGGATATCGAAATCATTGGATATCGAAATCCATAGGGATACCGAAATCGATATAGATTCGAAATCCATAGAGATATCGAAATCCATATGGATATCGAAATCCATAGGGATATCGAAATCGATATGGATACCAAATCGATGTGGATATCGAAATCCATAGGGATATCGAAATCGATTGGATATCGAAATCCATAGGGATAAATCGATAAGGATATCGAAATCCAAAGGGATATCGAAATCCATAGGGATATCGAAATCCATAGGATTCGAAATCGATATGGATACCGAAATCTATTGGATATCGAAATCCATAGGGATATCGAAATCGATTGGATTCGAAATCCATAGGAATTCGAAATCGATATGGATATCGAAATCCATAGGGATTCGAAATCGATATGGATTCGAAATCCATAGGGATATCGAATCGATAGGATATCGAAATCCAAAGGGATATCGAAATCATAGGGATATCGAAATCCATAGGGATATCGAAATCCATAGGGATATCGAAATCGATATGGATTCGAAATCCATAGGGATATCGAAATCCATAGGGATATCGAAATCCATATGGATATCGAAATCATTGGATTCGAAATCCATAGGGATATGAAATCCATAGGGATATCGAAATCGATATGGATATCGAAATCATAGGGATATCGAAATCGATATGGATATCGAAATCCATAGGGATATCGAAATCGATATGGATATCGAAATCCATAGGTATCGAAATCATAGGATATCGAAATCCATAGGGATATCGAAATCGATATGGATACGAAACTATATGGATATCGAAACATAGGGATATGAAATTATAGGGATATCGAAATCCATGGGATATCGAAATCCATAGGGATATCGAAATCATAGGGATATCGAAATCAAATAGATACCGAAATCTATATGGATATCGAAACCAAGGGATATGAAATCCATAGGGATATCGAAATCCATAGGGATATCGAAATCGATATGGATACCGAAATCCATAGGGATATCGAAATCATATGGATATCGAATCCATAGGTATCGAAATCCATAGGGATTCGAAATCCATAGTGATATGAAATCCATAGGATATCGAAATCCTAGGGATATCGAAATCCATAGGATATCGAAATCGATATGGATATCGAAATCCAAGGGATATCGAAATCCATAGGGATATCGAAATCCATAGGGATATCGAAATGATATGGATTGAAATCATAGGGTACCGAAATCGATTAGGATATCGAAATCCATAGGGATATCGAAATATAGGATATGAAATCCATAGGGATATCGAAATATATGGATACCAAAATCATGGATATCGAAATCGATATGGATATGAAATCATAGAGATATCGAATGATTGGATATGAAATCCATAGGGATCGAAATCGATAAGGATATCGAAATCCAAAGGGATATCGAAATCCATAGGGATATCGAAATCCATAGGGATATCGAAATTCATAGGGATATCTAAATCGATATGGATATCGAAATCTATATGGATATCGAAATCCATAGAGATATCGAAATCCATATGGATATCGAAATCCATAGGAATTCTAAATCGATATGGATATCGAAATCCATAGGGATTCGAAATCGATATGGATTCGAAATCCATAGAGATACCGAAATCGATAAGGATTCGAAATCCAAAGGGATATCGAAATCCATAGGGATATCGAAATCCATATGGATATCGAAATCGATTGATATCGAAATCATAGGGATATGAAATCCATAGGGATATCGAAATCCATAGGATATCGAAATCAATAGGGATATCGAAATCAAATGGATACGAAATCTATATGGATATCGAAATCATAGGATATAGAAATCCATAGGGATTCGAAATCCATAGGGATATCAAATCGATATGAATACGAAATCCATAGGGATATCGAAATCGATAGGATATCGAAATCCATAGGTATCGAAATCATAGGGATATTGAAATCGATATGGATATCGAAATCCATTGGAATATCGAAATCGATATGGATATCGAAATCCATAGGGATATCGAAATCGATATGGATATCGAAATCCAGAGATACCGAAATCGATATGATATCGAAATCCAAGGGATATCGAAATCCATAGGGATATCGAAATCCATAGGGATATCGAAATCCATAGGATATCGAAATCGTATGGATATCGAAATCATAGGGATATCGAAATCCATAGGGATATCGAAATCCATAGGGATATCGAAATCCATAGGGATATCGAAATCCATAGGGATATCGAAATCAATAGGGATATCGAAATCAAATGGATACCGAAATCTATATGGATATCGAAACCATAGGGATATGAAATCCATAGGGATATCGAAATCCATAGGGATATCGAAATCGATATGGATACCGAAATCCATAGGGATATCGAAATCGATATGGATATTGAAATCCATAGGTATCGAAATCATAGGGATATCGAAATCCATAGTGATATCGAAATCCATATGATATCGAAATCCATGGGGATATCGAAATCCATAGGGATATCGAAATCGCAATAGGATACCGAAATCATATGGATATCGAAATCCATAGGGATATCGAAATCCATAGGGATATCGAAATCGATATGATATCGAAATCGATAGGGATATCGAAATCGATATGGATATCGAAATCCATAGGGATATCGAAATCGATATGGATATCGAAATCCATAGGATATCGAAATCCATAGGGATATCGAAATCCATAGGGATATCGAAATCGATATGGATAGAAATCATATGGATATCGAAATCCATAGGGATACCGAAATCGATAGGATATCGAAATCCATAGGGATATCGAAATCCATAGGGATATCGAAATCCATAGGGATATCGAAATCGATATGGATATCGAAACCATAGGGATATGAAATGATAGGGATATGAAATCCATAGGGATATGAAATGATATGGATATCGAAATCATAGGGATACCGAAATCGATAGGGATATCGAAATCCAAAGGGATATCGAAATCCATAGGGATATCGAAATCCATAGGGATATCGAAATCGATATGGATACCGAAATCGATATGGATATCGAAATCATAGGGATATCGAAATCGATATGGATATTGAAATCCATAGGGATATGAAATCCATAGGGATATTGAAATCCATAGGGATATCGAAATCGATATGGATACCGAAATCATAGGAATATCGAAATCGATATGGATATCGAAATCCAAGGGATATCGAAATCGAAATGGATACGAAATCTATATGGATATCAAATCCATAGGGATATGAAATTTATAGGGATATCGAAATCATAGGGAATCGAAATATAGGGATCGAATATAGGATATCGAAATCCATAGGGATATCGAAATAAATAGATACGAAATCTATATGGAATGAACAGGGATATGAATCTAGGATACCGAAATGATAGATATGAAATCAAGGGATACGAAATCATAGGAATATCGAAATCCATAGGGTATCGAACGATATGGATAGAAATCCATAGGGATATCGAAACGATATGGATATGAAATCCATAGTATCGAAATCCATAGGGATATCGAAATATATGATATCGAAATCCATAAGATATCGAAATCATGGATATCGAAATCCATAGGATATGAAACATAGGATTTGAAATCCATAGGGTACGAAATCGATAGGATATCGAAATCCAGGGATATCGAATCGATACGGATATCAAAATCCATAGGGATATGAAATCGATGCGGATTTCGAAATCCATAGGGATACCGAAATCGATATGGATATCGAAATCCATAGGGATACCGAAATCGATAAGGATATCGAAATCCAAAGGGATATCGAAATCCATAGGAATATCGAAATCCATAGGGATATGAAATCATATGGATACCGAAATTGATATGGATATCGAAATCGATATGGATATCGAAATCGATAGGGATATCGAAATCGATATGGATATTGAAATCCAAAGGGATATGAAATCCATACGGATATGAAATCCATAAGGATATAGAAAATGATATGGATTTCGAAATCCATAGGGCTACCGAAATCGATAAGGATATGAAATCCAAAGGGATATCGAAATCCATAGGGATATCAAAATCCATAGGGATATCGAAATCGATATGGATACCAAAATCGATGCGGATATGAAATCCATAGGGATATGAAATCGATATGGATATGAAATCCATAGGGATACGAAATCGATAAGGATATGAAATCCATAAGATATCGAAATCCATAGGAATATCGAAATCCATAGGGATATGAAATCGATATGGATACGAAATTGATATGGATATCGAAATCGATAGGGATATCGAAATATATGGATATTGAAATCCATTGGGATATCGAAATCCAGAGGGATATTGAAATCCATAGGATATCGAAATCGATATGGATATCGAAATCCATAGGGATACGAAATCGATGTAGATATCGAAATCCATAGAGATATCGAAATCCATATGGATATGAAATCCATAGGGATATCGAAATCGATATGGATACCAAAATCGATGTGGATATCGAAATCCATAGGGATATCGAAATCGATATGGATATCGAAATCCATAGGGATAAATCGATAAGGATATCGAAATCCAAAGGGATATCGAAATCCATAGGGATATCGAAATCCATAGGAATATCGAAATCGATATGGATACGAAATCTATATGGTATCGAAATCATAGGGATATCGAAATCGATATGGATATCGAAATCCATAGGAATATCGAAATCGATATGGATATGAAATCATAGGGATATGAAATCGATATGGATATCGAAATCCATAGAGATACCGATATCGATATGGATATCGAAATCCATAGGGATATCGAAATCATAGGGGTATCGAAATCAATATGGATATCGAAATCTATAGGATATCGAAATCCATAGGGATATAGAAATCCATAGGGATATCGAAACGATATGGATATCGAAATCGATAGGGATATCGAAATCGATATGGATATTGAAATCCATAGGGATATGAAATCGATATGGATATCGAAATCCATAGAGATACGATATCGATATGGATATCGAAATCCATAGGGATATCGAAATCGATATGGATATCGAAATCCATAGGAATATCGAAATCGATATGGATATCGAAATCCAAAGGGATATCGAAATCCATAGGGATATCGAAATCCATAGGGATATCGAAATCGATATGGATATCGAAATCCATAGGGATATCGAAATCATAGGGGTATCGAAATCAAAATGGATAACGAAATCTATATGGATATCGAAATCATAGGGATATAGAAATCCATAGGGATATCAAAGATATGGATATCGAAATGATAGGGATATCGAAATCGATATGGATATTGAAATCATAGGGATATGAAATCAAGGTATCGAAATCATAGGGTATGAAATCGAAGGGATATGAAATCGAAATGGATACCGAAATCTATATGGATATGAAATCATAGGGATATAGAAATTATAGGGTATCGAAATCATAGGGAATCGAAATCATAGGGATATCGAAATCATAGGGATATGAAATCAAAATAGATCCGAATCTATTGATGAACCAAAGGGATATGAAATCCATAGGGATATGAAATCCATAGGGATATCGAAATCGATATGGATACGAAATCATAGGGATATCGAAATTTATGATATGAATTAGGTATCGAAAAATAGGGATTGAAATCCATAGTGATTGAAATCCATAGGGATATCGAAATCATAGGGATATGAAATCATAGGGATTCGAAATCGATATGGATTGAATCAAAGGGATATGAAATCATAGGGATATCGAAATCATAGGGATATAAATATATGGATTGATCATAGGGTCGAAATGTTAGATTAATCAAGAGATTCGAAATCATAGGATTCGAAATCCATAGGGATATCGAAATCGATATAGATACCAAAATAATTGGATTCGAAATCGATATGGATTGATCTAGGTATCGAAATCGATATGGTTCGAAATCTAGGGTAATCGATAAGGTTCGAAATCCAAAGGGTATAATCATAGGGTTCGAAATATAGGGATTCGAAATAGGAATATTAATTATTGGATATGAAATCCTAGGGATTCGAAATCGATTGTATATCCTAGAGTCGATCGTATATTAAATCCAAAGGGTGTCGAAATCATAGGGATATGAAATCATATGGATTGAAATCATAGGAATATAAATTGTTGGATTGAATCATAGGGATACGAAATCGTATGGTCGATCTAGAGTCGAAATCGATATTTCATCCAAAGGGTTCGAATCATAGGTACGAAATCATATGGTTGAAATCGTTTATGAAATCATAGGGTTCGATCCATAGGGTATGTAGGGTCGAAATTAGGGTTGTCAATTCGAATCATGGTTCGAACGATAGGGTATGAAATCCATAGGGATATCGAAATCCATAGGGATTCATCGTTTACCGAATCATAGGGTATGAATGTAGGTATCGATCCATAGTTCGTTAGGTTTGTCGTTGGTATCGATCCATAGGATATCGAATCGATATGGTTCGAATCCATAGGGATGTCGAATCGATATGGTATCGAATCAGAGACGTCGATAATGTTCGAAATCCAAAGGGATATGAAATCCATAGGATATCGAAATCCATAGGGATATCGAAATCCATAGGGTTCGAATCGCATGGATTCGAAATCCATAGGTTGATCCATAGGGTATCGATCATAGGGTATCGAATCCATAGGGTTCGAATCATAGGGTATGAAATCAATAGGGTTCGAATCAAGATACGTTTGTATCGACATAGGGTATAGAAATCCATAGGTTCGAATCCATAGGTTCATCGATTGATACCGAAATCATAGGGTATGAATCGATTGGATTTAATCCATAGGTATGAAATCAAGGGTTCGAAATCCAAGTGTTGAAATCATATTTGAAATCTGGGGTTGTCTGTCCGTCATTGGATATCGAAACCCATAGGGTATAGAAATCATAGGGTATCGATCGTTTTATCGAAATCGATAGGGAATGAAGAGGATATTGAAATCCATAGGGATATCGAAATCGATATGGATATCGAAATCATAGGTATCGAAATATAGGGATATCGAAATCCATAGGGATATCGAAATCCATAGGGATATCGAAATCGAAATGGATACCGAAATCTATATGGATATCGAAACCCAAAGGTATATAGAAATCCATAGGGATATCGAAATCCATAGGGATATCGAAATCAAAATGGATACCGAAATCTATATGGATATCGAAACCCATAGGGATATAGAAATCCATAGGGATATCGAAATCCATAGGGATATCGAAATCGATATGGATATGAAATCCATAGGGATACCAATCGATAGAGATATGAAATCCATAGAGCTATCGAAATCCATAGGGATATGAAATCCATAGGGATATCGAAATCGGTATGGATACCGAACTCGATATGGATATCGAAATCCATAGGGATACCAAAATCGATAAAGATTTGAAATCCAAAGAGATATCGAAATCCATAGGGATATCGAAATACATAGGGATATCGAAATCGATATGGATACCGAAATCCGAAGGGATATGAAATCGAAATGGATACCGAAATCTATATGGATATCGAAATCCATAGGGATATAGAAATTTATAGGGATATGAAATCCATAGGGATATCGAAATCCATAGGGATATCGAAATCCATAGGGATATCGAAATCAAAATAGATACCGAAATCTATATGGATATCGAAACCCAAAGGGATATAGAAATCCATAGGGATATCGAAATCCATAGGGATATCGAAATCGATATGGATACCGAAATCCATAGGGATATCGAAATCATTATGGATATCGAATTCCATAGGTATCGAAAACATAGGGATATCGAAATCCATAGTGATATCGAAATCCATAGGGATATCGAAATCCATAGGGATATCGAAATCCATAGGGATATCGAAATCGATATGGATATCGAAATCCATAGGGATATCGAAATCTATAGGGATATCGAAATCCATAGGGATATCGAATTCGATATGGATATCGATATCCATAGGGATACGAAATCGATGTAGATATCGAAATCCATAGAGATATCGAAATCCATATGGATATCGAAATCCATAGGGATATCGAAATCGATATAGATACCAAAATCAATTGGATATCGAAATCGATATGGATATCGAAATCCATAGAAATATCGAAATCGATATGGATATCGAAATCCATAGGGATATGAAATCGATAAGGATATGAAATCCAAAGGGATATCGAAATCCATAGGGATATCGAAATCCATAGGGAATCGAATCCATAGGGAATCGAAATTCATAGGGATATCGAAATCGATATGGATATCGAAATCCATAGGGATATCGAAATCCATATGGATATCGAAATCCATAGGAATATCTAAATTGATATGGATATCGAAATCCATAGGGATATCGAAATCGATATGGATATCGAAATCCAAGAGATACCGAAATCGATAATGATATCAAATCCAAAGGGATATCGAAATCCATAGGGATATCGAATCATATGGATATCGAAATCGATAGTATATCGAAATCCATAGGGATATCGAAATCCATAGGGATATGAAATCCATAGGGATATGAAATCAATAGGGATATCGAAATCAAAATGATACCGAAATCATATGGATATCGAAACCATAGGGATATAGAAATCCATAGGGATATCGAAATCCATAGGGATATCCAAATCGTATGAATACCGAAATCCATAGGGATATCGAAATGATAAGGATATGAAATCCAAGGTATGAAATCCATAGGGATATTGAAATGATAGGATATGAAATCCATAGGAATATCGAAATCCATAGGGATATCGAAATCCATAGGGATATCGAAATCCATAGGGATATCGAAATCGTATGGATATCGAAATCCATAGGGATATCGAAATCCATAGGGATATCGAAATCCATAGGATATCGAAATCCATAGGGATATCGAAATCATAGGGATATCGAAATCAAATGGATACCGAAATCTATATGGATATCGAAACCCATAGGGTATAGAAATCCATAGGGATATCGAAATCCATAGGGATATCGAAATCCATAGGGATATCGAAATCCATAGGGATATCGAAATCGATATGGATATCGAAATCCATAGGAATATCGAAATCGATATGGATATCGAAATCCATAGGGATGTCGAAATCGATATGGATATCGAAATCCAGAGAGATACCGAAATCGATAATGATATCGAAATCCAAAGGGATATCGAAATCCATAGGGATATCGAAATCCATAGGGATATCGAAATCGCTATGGATATCGAAATCCATAGGGATATCGAAATCCATAGGGATATCGAAATCCATAGGGATATCGAAATCCATAGGGATATCGAAATCAATAGGGATATCGAAATCAAAATGGATACCGAAATCTATATGGATATCGAAACCCATAGGGATATAGAAATCCATAGGGATATCGAAATCCATAGGGATATCCAAATCGATATGGATACCGAAATCCATAGGGATATCGAAATCGATATGGATATTGAAATCCATAGGTATCGAAATCCATAGGGATATCGAAATCCATAGTGATATCGAAATCCATAATGATATCGAAATCCATGGGGATATCGAAATCCATAGGGATATCGAAATCGCAATGGATACCGAAATCTATATGGATATCGAAACCCATAGGGATATAGAAATCCATAGGGATATCGAAATCGATATGTATATCGAAATCGATAGGGATATCGAAATCGATATGGATATTGAAATCCATAGGGATATCGAAATCGATATGGATATCGAAATCCATAAGTATCGAAATCCATAGGGATATCGAAATCCATAGGGATATCGAAATCGAAATGGACACCGAAATCTATATGGATATCGAAACCCAAAGGTATATAGAAATCCATAGGGATATCGAAATCCATAGGGATATCGAAATCCATAGGGATATCGAAATCCATAGGAATATCGAAATCGATATGGATACCGAAATCTATATGGTATCGAAATCCATAGGGATATCGAAATCGATATGGATATCGAAATCCATAGGAATATCGAAATCGATATGGATATCGAAATCCATAGGGATATGGAAATCGATATGGATATCGAAATCCATAGAGATACCGATATCGATAAGGATATCGAAATCCAAAGGGATATCGAAATCCATAGGGATATCGAAATCCATAGGGATATCGAAATCGATATGGATATCGAAATCCATAGGGATATCGAAATCCATAGGGGTATCGAAATCAAAATGGATAACGAAATCTATATGGATATCGAAACCCATAGGGATATAGAAATCCATAGGGATATCGAAACCGATATGGATATCGAAATCGATAGGGATATCGAAATCGATATGGATATTGAAATCCATAGGGATATCGAAATCGATATGGATATCGAAATCCATAGGTATCGAAATCCATAGGGATATCGAAATCCGAAGGGATATCGAAATCGAAATGGATACCGAAATCTATATGGATATCGAAACCCATAGGGATATAGAAATTTATAGGGATATCGAAATCCATATTGAAATCGAAATCCATAGGGATATCGAAATCCATAGGGATATCGAAATCAAAATAGATACCGAAATCTATATGGACATCGAAACCCAAAGGGATATAGAAATCCATAGGGATATCGAAATCCATAGGGATATCGAAATCGATATGGATACCGAAATCCATAGGGATATCGAAATCATTATGGATATCGAATTCCATAGGTATCGAAAACCATAGGGATATCGAAATCCATAGTGATATCGAAATCCATAGGGATATCGAAATCCATAGGGATATCGAAATCCATAGGGATATCGAAATCGATATGGATATCGAAATCCAAAGGGATATCGAAATCCATAGGGATATCGAAATCCATAGGGATATCGAAATCGATATGGATATCGAAATCCATAGGGATACCGAAATCGATGTAGATATCGAAATCCATAGAGATATCGAAATCCATATGGATATCGAAATCCATAGGGATATCGAAATCGATATAGATACCAAAATCAATGTGGATATCGAAATCGATATGGATATCGAAATCCATAGAAATATCGAAATCGATATGGATATCGAAATCCATAGGGATACTGAAATCGATAAGGATATCGAAATCCAAAGGGATATCGAAATCCATAGGGATATCGAAATCCATAGGGATATCGAAATTCATAGGGATATCTAAATCGATATGGATACCCAAATCTATATGGATATCGAAATCCATAGGGATATCGAAATCCATATGGATATCGAAATCCATAGGAATATCTAAATTGATATGGATATCGAAATCCATAGGGATATCGAAATCGATATGGATATCGAAATCCATAGAGATACCGAAATCGATAATGATATCAAAATCCAAAGGGATGTCGAAATCCATAGGGATATCGAAATCCATATGGATATCGAAATCGATATGTATATCGAAATCCATAGGGATATCGAAATCCATAGGGATATCGAAATCAATAGGGATATCGAAATCAAAATGGATACCGAAATCTATATGGATATCGAAACGCATAGGGATATAGAAATCCATAGGGATATCGAAATCCATAGGGATATCCAAATCGATATGAATACCGAAATCCATAGGGATATCGAAATCGATAAGGATATCGAAATCCATAGGTATCGAAATTAATAGGGATATTGAAATCGATATGGATATCGAAATCCATAGGAATATCGAAATCGATATGGATATCGAAATCCATAGGGATGTCGAAATCGATATGGATATCGAAATCCAGAGAGATACCGAAATCGATAATGATATCGAAATCCAAAGGGATATCGAAATCCATAGGGATATCGAAATCCATAGGGATATCGAAATCCATAGGGATATCGAAATCGCTATGGATATCGAAATCCATAGGGATATCGAAATCCATAGGGATATCGAAATCCATAGGGATATCGAAATCCATAGGGATATCGAAATCAATAGGGATATCGAAATCAAAATGGATACCGAAATCTATATGGATATCGAAACCCATAGGGATATAGAAATCCATAGGGATATCGAAATCCATAGGGATATCCAAATCGATATGGATACCGAAATCCATAGGGATATCGAAATCTATATGGATATTGAAATCCATAGGTATCGAAATCCATAGGGATATCGAAATCCATAGTGATATCGAAATCCATAATGATATCGAAATCCATGGGGATATCGAAATCAAAATGGATACCGAAATCTATATGGATATCGAAACCCATAGGGATATAGAAATCCATAGGGATATCGAAATCGATATGTATATCGAAATCGATAGGGATATCGAAATCGATATGGATATTGAAATCCATAGGGATATCGAAATCGATATGGATATCGAAATCCATAGGTATCGAAATCCATAGGGATATCGAAATCCATAGGGATATCGAAATCCATAGGGATATCGAAATCGAAATGGATACCGAAATCTATATGGATATCGAAACCCAAAGGTATATAGAAATCCATAGGGATATCGAAATCCATAGGGATATCGAAATCCATAGGGATATCGAAATCAAAATGGATACCGAAATCTATATGGATATCGAAACCCATAGGGATATAGAAATCCATAGGGATATCGAAATCCATAGGGATATCGAAATCGATATGGATATCGAAATCCATAGGGATACCAATTACGATAGAGATATCGAAATCCATAGAGCTATCGAAATCCATAGGGATATCGAAATCCATAGGGATATCGAAATCGGTATGGATACCGAACTCGATATGGATATCGAAATCCATAGGGATACCAAAATCGATAAAGATTTCGAAATCCAAAGAGATATCGAAATCCATAGGGATATCGAAATACATAGGGATATCGAAATCGATATGGATACCGAAATCCGAAGGGATATCGAAATCGAAATGGATACCGAAATCTATATGGATATCGAAACCCATAGGGATATAGAAATTTATAGGGATATCGAAATCCATAGGGAAATCGAAATCCATAGGGATATCGAAATCCATAGGGATATCGAAATCAAAATAGATACCGAAATCTATATGGACATCGAAACCCAAAGGGATATAGAAATCCATAGGGATATCGAAATCCATAGGGATATCGAAATCGATATGGATACCGAAATCCATAGGGATATCGAAATCATTATGGATATCGAATTCCATAGGTATCGAAAACCATAGGGATATCGAAATCCATAGTGATATCGAAATCCATAGGGATATCGAAATCCATAGGGATATCGAAATCCATAGGGATATCGAAATCGATATGGATATCGAAATCCATAGGGATATCGAAATCCATAGGGATATCGAAATCCATAGGGATATCGAATTCGATATGGATATCGATATCCATAGGGATACCGAAATCGATGTAGATATCGAAATCCATAGACATATCGAAATCCATATGGATATCGAAATCCATAGGGATATCGAAATCGATATAGATACCAAAATCAATGTGGATATCGAAATCGATATGGATATCGAAATCCATAGAAATATCGAAATCGATATGGATATCGAAATCCATAGGGATACTGAAATCGATAAGGATATCGAAATCCAAAGGGATATCGAAATCCATAGGGATATCGAAATCCATAGGGAAATCGAAATCCATAGGGAAATCGAAATTCATAGGGATATCGAAATCGATATGGATATCGAAATCCATAGGGATATCGAAATCCATATGGATATCGAAATCCATAGGAATATCTAAATTGATATGGATATCGAAATCCATAGGGATATCGAAATCGATATGGATATCGAAATCCATAGAGATACCGAAATCGATAATGATATCAAAATCCAAAGGGATATCGAAATCCATAGGGATATCGAAATCCATATGGATATCGAAATCGATATGTATATCGAAATCCATAGGGATATCGAAATCCATAGGGATATCGAAATCCATAGGGATATCGAAATCAATAGGGATATCGAAATCAAAATGGATACCGAAATCTATATGGATATCGAAACCCATAGGGATATAGAAATCCATAGGGATATCGAAATCCATAGGGATATCCAAATCGATATGAATACCGAAATCCATAGGGATATCGAAATCGATAAGGATATCGAAATCCATAGGTATCGAAATCCATAGGGATATTGAAATCGATATGGATATCGAAATCCATAGGAATATCGAAATCGATATGGATATCGAAATCCATAGGGATGTCGAAATCGATATGGATATCGAAATCCAGAGAGATACCGAAATCGATAATGATATCGAAATCCAAAGGGATATCGAAATCCATAGGGATATCGAAATCCATAGGGATATCGAAATCGCTATGGATATCGAAATCCATAGGGATATCGAAATCCATAGGGATATCGAAATCCATAGGGATATCGAAATCCATAGGGATATCGAAATCAATAGGGATATCGAAATCAAAATGGATACCGAAATCTATATGGATATCGAAACCCATAGGGATATAGAAATCCATAGGGATATCGAAATCCATAGGGATATCCAAATCGATATGGATACCGAAATCCATAGGGATATCGAAATCGATATGGATATTGAAATCCATAGGTATCGAAATCCATAGGGATATCGAAATCCATAGTGATATCGAAATCCATAATGATATCGAAATCCATGGGGATATCGAAATCCATAGGGATATCGAAATCGCAATGGATACCGAAATCTATATGGATATCGAAACCCATAGGGATATAGAAATCCATAGGGATATCGAAATCGATATGTATATCGAAATCGATAGGGATATCGAAATCGATATGGATATTGAAATCCATAGGGATATCGAAATCGATATGGATATCGAAATCCATAAGTATCGAAATCCATAGGGATATCGAAATCCATAGGGATATCGAAATCGAAATGGATACCGAAATCTATATGGATATCGAAACCCAAAGGTATATAGAAATCCATAGGGATATCGAAATCCATAGGGATATCGAAATCCATAGGGATATCGAAATCCATAGGGATATCGAAATCAAAATGGATACCGAAATCTATATGGATATCGAAACCCATAGGGATATAGAAATCCATAGGGATATCGAAATCCATAGGGATATCGAAATCGATATGGATATCGAAATCCATAGGTATACCAATTACGATAGAGATATCGAAATCCATAGAGCTATCGAAATCCATAGGGATATCGAAATCCATAGGGATATCGAAATCGGTATGGATACCGAACTCGATATGGATATCGAAATCCATAGGGATACCAAAATCGATAAAGATATCGAAATCCAAAGAGATATCGAAATCCATAGGGATATCGAAATACATAGGGATATCGAAATCGATATGGATACCGAAATCCATAGGAAAATCGAAATCGATATGGATATCGAAATCCATAGGGATATCGAAATCGATATGGATATCGAAATCCATAGCGATACCGAAATCGATGTAGATATCGAAATCCATAGAGATATCGAAATCCATAGGGATATCGAAATCCAAAGGGATATCGAAATCGATATGGATACCGAAATCCATAGGAATATCGAAATCGATACGGATATCGAAATCCATAGGGATATCGAAATCGATATGGATATCGAAATCCATAGGGATACCGAAATCGATGTAGATATCGATATCCATAGGGATATCGAAATCCATAGGGATATCGAAATCGATATGGATATCGAAATCCATACGGATACCGAAATCGATAAGGATATCGAAATCCAAAGGGATATCGAAATCCATAGGGATATCGAAATCCATAGGGACATCGAAATCCATAGGGATATCGAAATCCATAGGGATATCGAAATCCATAGGGATATCGAAATCCATAGGGATATCGAAATCCATAGAGATATCGAAATCTATGTGGATATCGAAATCCATAGGCATATTTAAATCGATATGGATATCGAAATTCATAGGGATATTGAAATCGATAGAGATATCGAAATCCATAGAGATATCGAAATCCATAGGGATATCGAAATCCATAGGGATATCGAAATCGGTATGGATATCGAAATCGGTATGAATACCGAACTCGATATGGATATCGAAATCCATAGGGATACCAAAATCGATAAAGATATCGAAATCCAAAGAGATATCGAAATCCATAGGGATATCGAAATCCATAGGGATATCGAAATCGATATGGATACCGAAATCCATAGGAATATAGAAATCGATATGGATATCGAAATCCATAGGGATACCGAAATCCATAAGGATATCGAAATCCAAAGGGATATCGAAATCCATAGGGATATCGAAATCCATAGGGATATCGAAATCCATAGGGATATCGAAATCCATAGGGATATCGAAATCCATAGGGATACCGAAATCTATATGGATATCGAAATCCATAGGGATATCGAAATCGGTATGGATATCGAAACCCATAGGAATATCGAAATCGATATGGATATCGAAATCCATAGGGATATCGAAATCGATATGGTTATCGAAGTCCATTGGGATATGGAAATCGATATGGATATTGAAATCGATATGGATACCGAAATCGATATGGATATCGAAACCCATAGGGATATCGAAATCCAAAGGGATATCGAAATTGATATGGATATCGAAATCCATAGGGATATCGAAATCCATAGGGATATCGAAATCCATAGGGATATCGAAATCCATAGAGATATCGAAATCTATGTGGATATCGAAATCCATAGGGATATTTAAATCGATATGGATATCGAAATTCATAGGGATATTGAAATCGATAGAGATATCGAAATCCATAGAGATATCGAAATCCATAGGGATATCGAAATCCATAGGGATATCGAAATCCATAGGGATATCGAAATCCATAGGGATACCGAAATCTATATGGATATCGAAATCCATAGGGATATCGAAATCGGTATGGATATCGAAACCCATAGGAATATCGAAATCGATATGGATATCGAAATCCATAGGGATATCGAAATCGATATGGTTATCGAAGTCCATTGGGATATGGAAATCGATATGGATATTGAAATCGATATGGATACCGAAATCGATATGGATATCGAAACCCATAGGGATATCGAAATCCAAAGGGATATCGAAATTGATATGGATATCGAAATCCATAGGGATATCGAAATCCATAGGGATATCGAAATCGATATGGATATTGAAATCGATATGGATACCGAACTCGATATGGATATCGAAATCCATAGGGATACCAAAATCGATAAAGATATCGAAATCCAAAGAGATATCGAAATCCAGAGGGATATCGAAATCTATAGGGATATCGAAATCGATATGGATACCGAATTCCATAGGAATATCGAATTCGATACGGATATCAAAATCCATAGGGATATCGAAATCGATATGGAAATCGAAATCCATAGGGATACCGAAATCGATGTAGATATCGAAATCCATAGAGATATATAAATCCATATGGATATCGAAATCCATAGGGATATCGAAATCGATATGGATACCAAAATCGATGTGGATATCGAAATCGATATGGATATCGAAATCCATAGGAATATCGAAATCGATATGTATATCGAAATCTATAGGGATACCGAAATCGAAAAGGATATCGAAATCCAAAGGTATATCGAAATCCATAGGAATATCGAAATCCATAGGGATATCGAAATCCATAGGGATATCGAAATCCATAGGGGTATCGAAATCCTTAGGGATATCGAAATCCATAGGGATATCGAAATCCATAGGGATATCGAAATCGATATGGATATCGAAATCCATAGGAATATCGAAATCGATATGGATATCGAAATCGATATGGATATCGAAATCCATAGGGATATCGAAATCGATATGGATATCGAAATTCATAGAGATACCGAAATCGATAATGATATCGAAATCCAAAGGAATATCGAAATCCATAGGGATATCGAAATCCCTAGGGATATCAAAATCGATATGGATATCGAAATCCATAGGGATATCGAAATCGATATGGATATCGAAATCCATAGGGATATCGAAATCAATATGGATATCGAAATCCATAGGGATATCTAAATCCATAGGAATATCGAAATCCATAGGGATATCGAATTCCATAGGGATATCGAAATCCATAGGGATATCGAAATCCATAGGGATATCGAAATCCATAGGGATATCGAAATCCATAGGGATATCGAAATCGATATGGATACCGAAATCTATATGGATATCGAAATCCATAGGGATATCGAAATCCATAGGGATATAGAAAATTATATGGATTTCGAAATCCATGGGGCTACCGAAATCGATAAGGATATCGAAATCGATATGGAAATCGAAATCCATAGGGATACCGAAATCGATGTAGATATCGAAATCCATAGAGATATAGAAATCCATATGGATATCGAAATCCATAGGGATATCGAAATCGATATGGATACCAAAATCGATGTGGATATCGAAATCGATATGGATATCGAAATCCATAGGAATATCGAAATCGATATGTATATCGAAATCTATAGGGATACCGAAATCGAAAAGGATATCGAAATCCAAAGGTATATCGAAATCCATAGGAATATCGAAATCCATAGGGATATCGAAATCCATAGGGATATCGAAATCCATAGGGATATCGAAATCGATATGGATACCGAAATATATATGGATATCGAAATCCATAGGAATATCGAAATCGATATGGATATCAAAATCCATAGGAATATCGAAATCGATATGGATATCGAAATCGATATGGATATCGAAATCGATATGGATATCGAAATCCAAAGGGATATCGAAATCGATATGGATATCGAAATCCATAGAGATACCGAAATCGATAATGATATCGAAATCCAAAGGAATATCGAAATCCATAGGGATATCGAAATCCCTAGGGATATCAAAATCGATATGGATATCGAAATCCATAGGGATATCGAAATCGATATGGATATCGAAATCCATAGGGATATCGAAATCAATATGGATATCGAAATCCATAGGGATATCTAAATCCATAGGGATATCGAAATCCATAGGGATATCGAATTCCATAGGGATATCGAAATCCATAGGGATATCGAAATCCATAGGGATATCGAAATCCATAGGGATATCGAAATCCATATTGATATCGAAATCGATATGGATACCGAAATCTATATGGATATCGAAATCCATAGGGATATCGAAATCCATAGGGATATAGAAAATGATATGGATTTCGAAATCCATGGGGCTACCGAAATCGATAAGGATATCGAAATCCAAAGGGATATCGAAATCCATAGGGATATCGAAATCCATAGGGATATCGAAATCGATATGGATACCGAAATCGATAAGGATATCGAAATCCAAAGGGATATCGAAATCCATAGGGATATCGAAATCCATAGGGATATCAAAATCGATATGGATACCGAAATCGATATGGATATCGAAATCCATAGGGATATCGAAATCGATATGGATATTGAAATTGATATGGATATCGATTTCCATAGGGATATCGAAATCCATAGGGATATCGAAATCCATAGGGATATCGAAATCCATTGGGATATCGAAATCCGTAGGGATATCGAAATCGATATGGATACCAAAATCCATAGGAATATCGTAATCGATATGGAAATCGAAATCCATAGCGATACCAAAATCGATGTGGATATCGAAATCCATAGGGATATCGAAATCGATATGGATATCGAAATCCATAGGAATATCGAAATTGATATTGATATCGAAATCCATAGGGATATCGAAATCGATATGGATATCGAAATCCATAAGGATACCGAAATCGATAAGGATATCGAAATCCAAAGGGATATTGAAATCCATAGGGATATCCATAGGGATATCGATATTGATATGGATATCGAAATCCATAAGGATACCGAAATCGATAAGGATATCGAAATTCAAAAGGATATCGAAACCCATAGGGATATCGAAATCCAAAGGGATATCGAAATTGATATTTTTTTTTTTTTTTAACGTTTTATTTGTTTGTTGGATCTCTTATATAGGCTTATAAGACTAACAACAATTTTCTAGGTTTATCTTAATCTAACACATAACCTAACATCTGAAAGATGCTTATGGCCCTGATTAATTACTAGAGGGTTGGGAGGTCGTTTCGTTGAAGACGAGTACTTTCACGTACTCGGGTTAATGAATTGGCCAGGGTATTCGGGTGTGCCTGCAGTTTAGCGGTGAACTTAAGCTGTTGTACCTTTATTTCTGTTATTACGCTAGGAATGTGTAGGTCTTTCTGTACATTTTCATTTCGGATATACCCGTGATGGTTCTGAGAACCTTGGATTGAGCCCTTTGTATGGTTTCGATGTTGCTCTTGCTTGCGTTTCCCCATAGTGCAGAGTCATATATCCAGATGGGTTTTAATACAGAGTTGTAGAGGAGAACTTTGAATTCCAGACATAGGGGAGATCGTGCGTTGATAAGCCAATGTAGACCGATTGCTTTGAGCTTTAGTTGCTTTTTCTTGGCTTCGATATGCTTACGCCAAGTTAATCTTCTGTCGAGGTGAACTCCAAGATATACAACATCGTCGGATTGAGGCACGGGCACATTGTTAAGCGTCAATGATGGGCAGTTTCTTCTATTGAGGGTAAACGTAATGTGTTTGCATTTCTGTTCATTTACACGGATGCGCCAATCTGCTAGCCACTTTTCTACCTCCTTTAGGTGGGTTGCCAGTTGCTCAGCAGCTTTGATCGGACATTTGGAGCGGCTGAGGATAGCCGTGTCATCGGCGAAAGTAGATGTGATGAGTGTAGGGCTTGTTGGTATGTCCGCTGTGTACAAAAGATACAGAGTTGGACCCAGCACGCTGCCTTGAGGTACCCCTGCTTTTGATTCGAAGTCATCAGAGGTGAAGCTATTACATCGTACAGCGAATTTTCTGTTGGACAGATAAGCTTTCATTAGCCTGTGTGTATATTGTGGGAGCGTCGCTTTTATTTTATATATTAGGCCGTCAATCCAGACTCGGTCAAAGGCTTGGGCGACATCGAGAAAAATTGCTGTGCAATATTCTTTTTGCTCGAATGCTGTGCGGATCTCTGAGGTGATACGGTTGACTTGTTCAATTGTGCCATGCTTTTCACGGAAGCCAAACTGATGATGAGGGATTATATTTTGGTTAACCAAGATTGTATTTATACGGAGTTGTAGGACTTTTTCAAATAGTTTTGAAAGACTTGGCAATAAACTAATGGGTCTGTATGATGATGGCTGTGTTTTGTCCTTTCCGGGTTTTGGGATCATTATGATTACTGATTTTTTCCAACTTATGGGAAAATGACCACTTTTTACTATCGCGTTGAAAAGTTTACAGATGTAACGCACGGCACAGATCGGGAGTTCTCGGATCATTTTCGTGGTTATTTTGTCATGGCCGGTCGACTTTCTTGGGTTTAGATAGTTCTTAATGATTGCAGAAATTTCCTCCGCTTGGAATTTCGGTTGCTCACTTTCCATTGGGGTGCTCAAGGTGGGGAGCTGAAAAGAGTTTGTTGACGGATTTGGCAGAAAGACCGTTTTTAGATGAGCTGCAAAGATGAGTGCTCTTTCTTCGTCTGAGCGGGCCCATTTGCCAGTTGGGCATCGTATAGGTGAAATTATCTCGGCTGGAGCAGTTATGGTTGGATGTGCTTTCCACAGCGGATATTTGGTGCTGGTAGGGGTGAGCTTCTCGATGTATAGCCGCTGTGTCCTTGCTTCTTCCTGCCTAAGCGCCTTTGCTAGAGTTCGCGAAGCTGCCTTTAGGCGTTGTTTTGCTGCCGGAGATCGAGACATTTGCCATTCTCGCCTGAGCCGTCTTTTGTCTGCTAGAAGTAGTTCAATTAGTCGGTTGTTGGACTTGTGTTTTTCCTGCGTGTGGCTGATAATCGGGGTAGAGATATCTGCTGCTTCAATAAGCGTCGACTCTAGTGCAGAGGTGCAAAGCTCGATGTCTTCTTCGTCGTCCAGTTTGGGATTCAGCTCGATATGGGTGCTTATGTATTTTTTAAATCTGAGCCAGTTTGTTTTCCAATTTGTTAGCCCGAGTGGGTGCTTTATTATTTGTGGTTGTGTTAATATAGTGAAAACTACTGGCGAGTGGTCCGATGACAATTCTGCTAGTGACTCTGCCGTTATCGAATTGTGCGCAATTCCCCTGGTGATTGTAAAGTCTATTAGATCTGGGAGCTTGCGTGGATCTGCTGGCCAGTACGTGGGCTTATTCGGTAAGGCATAGCCCATTTTTTTTGCTGGGTTGATGATTGTGTTATACAGCTGTTTGCCTTTTGGATTTACCAGGCGGGATCCCCAATGAGGGTGCTTGGCGTTGTAGTCTCCTGCAGCAATAAATCCGAGTGTATTGAAGAAATCAGTAAACTCTATTTTAGAGATTGAGAATCGTGGTGGGCAGTAAAGTGCAGCCACGGTTGTACTGCCGAAAGTGGTTTGGACACTTATTGAAGTTGCTTGTAGGTGTTGTTTGGCAAATCCATTGTGCAGACAGTGTTTAATCCGGTTTTTGATTAGGATACCAGTTCCTCCGTGAGCCTTGCCGTCTGGGTGATTTGTTGCGTAGAATACATATTTGGGTTTTTGAAAGTTATTTTTGTTTGTGAGGTGTGTTTCTGATAGCAGCATAATATCAATATCATTTGAGTCTAGAAACAGTGACAATTCTTGTTTGTGCTTGGAAATGCCGTTTGCATTCCAGAGGCCTATATGTAGTGCTGACATTATTTGTTATTGTCCATAAGCTTTTGAATAAGCAAGTTCTGATTCCGCATCAGTTCCTGCATGCAATTTTGCATGAACGTCATGAAATTTGTCATGTTTTGGTTGAGCAAGATTAACAATGTTTCGATCCCGTTGGGGTTCTGGCCAAGTACGGATGGACTTGGGGCCGCGTTAGATTGAATGGTAGCAGGATCTATTGTTTGAGTGGGCTGTGCATTTCCGTTGCGTAGCACGCTTGCAAAAATTACTCCAGGAGTAGTTGATATTGGGGTCGCTGATGACCTTACAGCTCTTGAGAAGAATATTCCCGGTGTTGTTTGAGAGGGAATTAGTGTCGAGCCCTGGATACGAGCCGTTGATTTCTTCGCGTTGAGGCGGGCCTTGAGTTCCTTATAAACGGGGCATCCTCTGTAGTTCGCTGTGTGATTACCACCACAATTGCCGCACTTCCTTGTATTTGTATTTGATTTGTCATCGGTGCAGACACAATCTTTTTGAGTTTGTCCACAGCCAACGCAAACTGGGCGAAGGCTGCAGAAGGACTTTGTGTGCCCAAACTCCTGGCAATTAGTGCATTGTACCGGGTGTGTCCTTTTTTCAATAGTACGATTGAATTCTTCACTTTTGGCTTGAACTTTGGTCTCTTTTATGTTTCCCCTATTGAGTGGGGTCACATAAAAGTTGTTTTGACCAACTAGCGCTACCAATTTCGGCACCAAAGAAGTGCAGTTTGCACCACGGATATAGAATGGTGGTGGCTTGGCTACAGAGGGTTTAATTTGGGAATCTCCTTCTTGAGATTCCGGCTGATTTGCCAATATTTGGAATCTATTGCTTTCCAATGCTTTTTGTTCAACAATGTTGTTTTTCGACATCTTGGGAGTGTTGCCCCTTTTTGTCTGAGGGCTAAGCTTTCGCTTGTTTATATTAATGTATCTGTCCATACCAGTCTGAACAGGTGACTTTGGATTCATCGTCGATGGATGGACAGATTTTGTTGAGGTAGTCTGCTGGACGGTGATCGAAGGTATTGCAGACGTTGCTGCTGTTAGAGTTGTTGTTGGAGCAGTAGCTGCAATTGTTGTTGTTGTGAGCGCGCTAACGGCGGTCGGCGAACCCGATGACCCAATTAACACTTCAGGTGTCAGCGAATTTGACGGTGAAGCGCATTGGGCGCTCCAAGACAAATTGTTGTTGCTGGTTAGTGTAAGCAATTTGCTCGTACTTGCACTTTTGGATTCAGTGCTCGTTGTAGTTGTGGTAGTTGGAGATACTACTGAGAACTACGCATTGTTGCGTTGCACAGAGAGCCGACGCTCGTTTTGTTGATGTAGAATTTGTTCTTGTAGTTTTTGCTGGCGAGAGTATAGTGAAGAAGGGCCCGAGTTAATCTCTTGACGCGTTGGCATTACTAGTAAATTTAGTTATTTACTAAGTATTGCTATTTGTAGATACAAATAACAATATAATTATAGTTGGGCGTCTCTGTGGCGACTGAGAGCCCTGTCACTTTGTTGGTTTAGCGTTGTTTTATTGCGCTGACACCGAAGAACCCGCGGAGTGCAATAAAAAGTACGTCCGATCGCGGTGACAGTCAATTGTATGAAATTGATATGGATATCGAAATCGATAAGGATATCGAAATCCAAAGGGATATCGAAACCCATAGGGATATCGAAATCCAAAGGGATATCGAAATTGATATGGATATCGAAATCGATATGGATACCAAAATCGATGTGGATATCGAAATCCATAGGGATATCGAAATCGATATGGATATCGAAATCCATAGGAATATCGAAATTGATATGGATATCGAAATCCATAAGGATACCGAAATCGATAAGGATATCGAAATCCAAAGAAATATCGAAACCCATAGGGCTATCGAAATCCAAAGGGATATCGAAATTGATATGGATATCGAAATCGATAAGGATATCGAAATCCAAAGGGATATCGAAACCCATAGGGATATCGAAATCCAAAGGGATATCGAAATTGATATGGATATCGAAATCGATATTTATACCAAAATCGATGTGGATATCGAAATCCATAGGGATATCGAAATCGATATGGATATCGAAATCCATAGGAATATCGAAATTGATATTGATATCGAAATCCATAGGAATATCGAAATCGATATGGATATCGAAATCCATAAGGATACCGAAATCGATAAGGATATCGAAATCCAAAGGGATATTGAAATCGATGTGGATATCGAAATCCATAGGGATATCGAAATTGATATGGATATCGAAATCGATATGGATACCAAAATCGATGGGGATATCGAAATCCATAGGGACATCGAAATCGATATGGATATCGAAATCCATAGGAATATCGAAATTTATATGGATATCGAAATCGATAAGGATATCGAAATCCAAAGGGATATCGAAACCCATAGGGATATCGAAGTCCAACGGGATATCGAAATTGATATGGATATCGAAATTGATATGGATATCGAAATCGATATGGATTCCAAAATCGATGTGGATATCGAAATCCATAAGGATACCGAAATCGATAAGGATATCGAAATCCATAAGGATACCGAAATCGATAAGGATATCGAAATCCAAAGGGATATCGAAACCCATAGGGATATCGAAATCCAAAGGGATATCGAAATTGATATGGATATCGAAATCGATAAGGATATCGAAATCCAAAGGGATATCGAAACCCATAGGGATATCGAAATCCAAAGGGATATCGAAATTGATATGGATATCGAAATCGATATGGATTCCAAAATCGATGTGGATATCGAAATCCATAAGGATACCGAAATCGATTAGGATATCGAAATCCAAAGGGATATCGAAATCCATAGAGATATCGAAATCCATAGGTATATCAAAATCGACATGGATACCGAAATCGATATGGATATCGAAATCCATAGGGATATCGAAATCGATATGGATATTGAAATCGATATGGATATCGAAATCCATAGGGATACCGAAATCGATTAGGATATCGAAATCCAAAGGGATATCGAAATCCATAGAGATATCGAAATCCATAGGTATATCAAAATCGACATGGATACCGAAATCGATATGGATATCGAAATCCATAGGGATATCGAAATCGATATGGATATTGAAATCGATATGGATATCGAAATCCATAGGGATACCGAAATCTATAAGGATATCGAAATCCATAAGGATACCGAAATCGATAAGGATATCGAAATCCAAAGGGATATCGAAACCCATAGGGATATCGAAATCCAAAGGGATATCGAAATTGATATGGATATCGAAATCGATAAGGATATCGAAATCCAAAGGGATATCGAAACCCATAGGGATATCGAAGTCCAAAGGGATATCGAAATTGATATGGATATCGAAATCGATATGGATTCCAAAATCGATGTGGATATCGAAATCCATAAGGATACCGAAATCGATTAGGATATCGAAATCCAAAGGGATATCGAAATCCATAGAGATATCGAAATCCATAGGTATATCAAAATCGACATGGATACCGAAATCGATATGGATATCGAAATCCATAGGGATATCGAAATCGATATGGATATTGAAATCGATATGGATATCGAAATCCATAGGGATATCAAAATCGACATGGCTACCGAAATCGATATGGATATCGAAATCCATAGGGATATCGAAATCGATATGGATATTGAAATCGATATGGATATCGAAATCCATAGGGATACCGAAATCTATAAGGATATCGAAATCCATAAGGATACCGAAATCGATAAGGATATCGAAATCCAAAGGGATATCGAAACCCATAGGGATATCGAAATCCAAAGGGATATCGAAATTGATATGGATATCGAAATCGATAAGGATATCGAAATCCAAAGGGATATCGAAACCCATAGGGATATCGAAGTCCAAAGGGATATCGAAATTGATATGGATATCGAAATCCATATGGATACCAAAATCGATGTGGATATCGAAATCCATAAGATTACAGAAATCGATAAGGATATCGAAATCCAAAAGGATATCGAAATCCATAGAGATATCGAAATCCATAGGTATATCAAAATCGATATGGATACCGAAATCGATATGGATATCGAAATCCATAGGGATATCGAAATCCATAGGGATATCGATATCGATATCGATACCGAAATCGATATGGATATCGAAACTCATAGGGATATCGAAATCCAAAGGGATATCGAAATTGATATGGATATCGAAATCGATGTGGATATCTAAATCCATAGGGATGTCGAAATCGATATGGAAATCGGAATCCATAGGGATACTGAAATCTATAAGGATATCGAAATCCATAGTGATATCGAAATCCATAGGGATATCGAAATCGATATGGATACCGAAATCGATATGGATATCGAAACCCATAGGGATATCTAAATCCATAGGGATATCGAAATTGATATGGATATCGAAATCGATGTGGATATCTAAATCCATAGGGATGTCAAAATCGATATGGATATCGAAATCCATTGGGATATCGAAATCGATATGGATATCGAAATCGATATGGATTTCGAAATCCATTGGGATATCGAAATCAATATGGATATCGAAATCCATAGGGATACCGAAATTGATGTAGATATCGAAATCCATAGGGATATCGAAATCGATATGGATAAAAAATCGATGTGGATATCGAAATCCATAGGGATATCGAAATCGATATGAATATCGAAATCCATAGGTATATCGAAACCCATAGGGATATCGAAATCCAAAGGGATATCGAAATTGATATGGATATCGAAATCGATAAGGATATCGAAATCCAAAGGGATATCGAAACCCATAGGGATATCGAAGTCCAAAGGGATATCGAAATTGATATGGATATCGAAATCCATATGGATACCAAAATCGATGTGGATATCGAATCCATAAGATTACCGAAATCGATAAGGATATCGAAATCCAAAGGGATATCGAAATCCATAGAGGTATCGAAATCCATAGGTATATCAAAATCGATATGGATACCGAAATCGATATGGATATCGAAATCCATAGGGATATCGAAACTCATAGGGATATCGAAATCCAAAGGGATATCGAAATTGATATGGATATCGAAATCGATGTGGATATCTAAATCCATAGGGATGTCGAAATCGATATGGAAATCGGAATCCATAGGGATATGAAATCTATAAGGATATCGAATCAAAAGGGATATCGAAATCCATAGGGATATCGAAATCCATAGGGATATCGAAATCGATATGGATACCGAAATCGATATGGATATCGAAACCAAGGGATTCTAAATCCATAGGGATATCGAATTATATGGATATCGAAATCGATGTGGATATCTAAATCCATAGGGATGTCGATATATGGATATCGAATCCATAGGGATACCGAAATTGATAAGGATATGAAATCCAAAGGGATATTAAATCCATAGGGATATCAAGGGATATCGATATTGATATGGATATCGAAATCCAAAGGATACCGAAATCGATAAGGATATCGAAATCCAAAGGGATATCGAAACCCATAGGAATATCGAAATCCAAAGGGATATCGAAATTGATATGGATATCGAAATCGATATGGATACCAAAATCGATGTGGATATCGAAATCCATAGGAATATCGAAATTGATATGGATTCGAATCCAAGGATATCGAATTCGATATGGATATCGAAATCCATAGGGATGCCGAAATCGAAAAGGATATCGAAATCCAAAGGAATATCGAAATCCATAGGAATATCGAAATCCATAGGGATATCGAAATCCACAGGGATATCGAAATCCATAGGGATATCGAAATCCATAGGGATATCGAAATCCATAGGGATATCGAAATCGATATGGATACCGAAATATATATGGATATCGAAATCCATAGGAATATTGAAATCGATATGGATATCGAAATCGATATGGATATCGAAATCCATAGGGATATCGAAGTCGATATGGAAATCGAAATCCATAGAGATACCGAAATCGATAATGATATCGAAATCCAAAGGAATATCGAAATCCATAGGGATATCGAAATCATTAGGGATATCAAAATCGATATGGATATCGAAATCCATAGGGATATCGAAATCGATATGGATATCGAAATCGATATGGATACCAAAATCGATGTGGATATCGAAATCCATAGGGATATCGAAATCGATATGGATATCGAAATCCATAGGAATATCGAAATTGATATTGATATCGAAATCCATAAGGATATCGAAATCGATATGGATATCGAAATCCAAAGGGATATTGAAATCCATAGGGATATCCATAGGGATATCGATATTGATATGGATATCGAAATCGATGTGGATATCTAAATCCATAGGGATGTCGAAATCGATATGGATATCGAAATCCATTGGGATATCGAAATCGATATGGATATCGAAATCGATATGGATTTCGAAATCCATTGGGATATCGAAATCAATATGGATATCGAAATCCATAGGGATACCGAAATTGATAAGGATATCGAAATCCAAAGGGATATTGAAATCCATAGGGATATCCATAGGGATATCGATATTGATATGGATATCGAAATCCATAAGGATACCGAAATCGATAAGGATATCGAAATCCAAAGGGATATCGAAACCCATAGGAATATCGAAATCCAAAGGGATATTGAAATTGATATGGATATCGAAATCGATATGGATACCAAAATCGATGTGGATATCGAAATCCATAGGAATATCGAAATTGATATGGATATCGAAATCCATAGGAATATCGAAATCGATATCGATATCGAAATCCATAGGAATATCGAAATCGATATGGATATCGAAATCGATATGGATATCGAAATCCAAAGGAATATCGAAATCCATAGGAATATCGAAATCCATAGGGATATCGAAATCCACAGGGATATCGAAATCCATAGGGATATCGAAATCCATAGGGATATCGAAATCCATAGGGATATCGAAATCGATATGGATACCGAAATATATATGGATATCGAAATCCATAGGGATATCGAAATCGATATGGATATCGAAATCCATAGGAATATCGAAATCGATATGGATATCGAAATCGATATGGATATCGAAATCCATAGGGATATCGAAGTGGATATGGATATCGAAATCCATAGAGATACCGAAATCGATAATGATATCGAAATCCAAAGGAATATCGAAATCCATAGGGATATCGAAATCCCTAGGGATATCAAAATCGATATGGATATCGAAATCCATAGGGATATCGAAATCGATATGGATATCGAAATCGATATGGATACCAAAATCGATGTGGATATCGAAATCCATAGGGATATCGAAATCGATATGAATATCGAAATCCATAGGAATATCGAAATTGATATTGATATCGAAATCCATAAGGATATCGAAATCGATATGGATATCGAAATCCAAAGGGATATTGAAATCCATAGGGATATCCATAGGGATATCGATATTGATATGGATATCGAAATTCATAAGGATACCGAAATCGATAAGGATATCGAAATAAAAAGGGATATCGAAACCCATAGGAATATCGAAATCCAAAGGGATATCGAAATTGATATGGATATCGAAATCGATATGGATACCAAAATCGATGTGGATATCGAAATCCATTGGGATATCGAAATCGATATGGATATCGAAATCCATAGGAATATCGAAATTGATATGGATATCGAAATCCATAGGAATATCGAAATCGATATGGATATCGAAATCCATAGGGATACCGAAATCGAAAAGGATATCGAAATCCAAAGGAATATCGAAATCCATAGGAATATCGAAATCCATAGGGATATCGAAATCCACAGGGATATCGAAATCCATAGGGATATCGAAATCCATAGGGATATCGAAATCCATAGGGATATCGAAATCGATATGGATACCGAAATTTATATGGATATCGAAATCCATAGGGATATCGAAATCGATATGGATATCGAAATCCATAGGAATATCGAAATCGATATGGATATCGAAATCGATATGGATATCGAAATCCATAGGGATATCGAAATCGATATGGATATCGAAATCCATAGGAATATCGAAATCGATATGGATATCGAAATCGATATGTATATCGAAATCCATAGGGATATCGAAATTGATATGGATATCGAAGTCCAAAGGAATATCAAAATCGATATGGATATCGAAATCCATATGGATACCGAAATCGATAATGATATCGAAATCCAAAGGAATATCGAAATCCATAGGGATATCGAAATCCCTAGGGATATCAAAATCGATATGGATATCGAAATCCATAGGGATATCGAAATCGATATGGATATCGAAATCCATAGGGATATCGAAATCGATATGGATATCGAAATCCATAGGGATATCGAAATCCATAGGGATATCGAAATCCATAGGGATATCGAATTCCATAGGGATATCGAAATCCATAAGGATATCGACATCCCTAGGGATATCGAAATCCCTAGGGATATCGAAATCCATAGGGATATCGAAATCGATATGGATATTGAAATCGATATGGATATCGAATTCCATAGGGATATCGAAATCCATAGGGATATTGAAATCCATAGGGATATCGAAATCCATAGGGATATCGAAATCCATAGGGATATCGAAATCCATAGGGATATGGAAATCGATATGGATACCAAAATTCATAGGAATATCGTAATTGATATGGAAATCGAAATCCATAGAGATACCGAAACCTATAAGGATATCGAAATCCAAAGGGATATCGAAATCCATAGGGATATCGAAATCCATAGGGAAATCGAAATCGATATGGATACCGAAATCGATAAGGATATCGAAATCCAAAGGGATATCGAAATCCATAGGGATATCGAAATCCATAGGGATATCGAAATCCATAGGGATATCGAAATCGATATGGATACCGAAATCGATAAGGATATCGAAATCCATAGGGATATCGAAATCCATAGGGATATCGAAATCGATATGGATACCGAAATCGATATGGATATCGAAATCGATAGGGATATCGAAATCGATATGGATATTGAAATCGATATGGATATCGAATTCCATAGGGATATCGAAATCCATAGGGATATCGAAATCCATAAGGATATCGAAATCGAAATGGATATCGAAATCGAAATGGATACCAAAATCGATGTGGATATCGAAATCCATAGGGATATCGAAATCGATATGGATATCGAAATCCATAAGGATACCGAAATCGATAAGGATATCGAAATCCAAAGGGATATTGAAATCGATATGGATATCGAATTCCATAGGGATATCGAAATCCATAGGGATATCGAAATCCATAAGGATATCGAAATCGAAATGGATATCGAAATCGATATGGATACCAAAATCGATGTGGATATCGAAATCCATAGGAATATCGAAATTGATATGGATATCGAAATCCATAGGAATATCGAAATCGATATGGATATCGAAATCCATAGGGATGCCGAAATCGAAAAGGATATCGAAATCCAAAGGAATATCGAAATCCATAGGAATATCGAAATCCATAGGGATATCGAAATCCACAGGGATATCGAAATCCATAGGGATATCGAAATCCATAGGGATATCGAAATCGATATGGATACCGAAATATATATGGATATCGAAATCGATATGGATATCGAAATCCATAGGAATATTGAAATCGATATGGATATCGAAATCGATATGGATATCGAAATCCATAGGGATATCGAAGTCGATATGGATATCGAAATCCATAGAGATACCGAAATCGATAATGATATCGAAATCCAAAGGAATATCGAAATCCATAGGGATATCGAAATCATTAGGGATATCAAAATCGATATGGATATCGAAATCCATAGGGATATCGAAATCGATATGGATATCGAAATCGATATGGATACCAAAATCGATGTGGATATCGAAATCCATAGGGATATCGAAATCGATATGGATATCGAAATCCATAGGAATATCGAAATTGATATTGATATGGAAATCCATAAGGATATCGAAATCGATATGGATATCGAAATCCAAAGGGATATTGAAATCCATAGGGATATCCATAGGGATATCGATATTGATATGGATATCGAAATCGATGTGGATATCTAAATCCATAGGGATGTCGAAATCGATATGGATATCGAAATCCATTGGGATATCGAAATCGATATGGATATCGAAATCGATATGGATTTCGAAATCCATTGGGATATCGAAATCAATATGGATATCGAAATCCATAGGGATACCGAAATTGATAAGGATATCGAAATCCAAAGGGATATTGAAATCCATAGGGATATCCATAGGGATATCGATATTGATATGGATATCGAAATCCATAAGGATACCGAAATCGATAAGGATATCGAAATCCAAAGGGATATCGAAATTGATATGGATATCGAAATCGATATGGATACCAAAATCGATGTGGATATCGAAATCCATAGGAATATCGAAATTGATATGGATATCGAAATCCATAGGAATATCGAAATCCAAAGGGATATCGAAATTGATATGGATATCGAAATCGATATGGATACCAAAATCGATGTGGATATCGAAATCCATAGGAATATCGAAATTGATATGGATATCGAAATCCATAGGAATATCGAAATTGATATGGATATCGAAATCCATAGGGATGCCGAAATCGAAAAGGATATCGAAATCCAAAGGAATATCGAAATCCATAGGAATATCGAAATCCATAGGGATATCGAAATCCACAGGGATATCGAAATCCATAGGGATATCGAAATCCATAGGGATATCGAAATCCATAGGGATATCGAAATCGATATGGATACCGAAATATATATGGATATCGAAATCCATAGGGATATCGAAATCGATATGGATATCGAAATCCATAGGAATATCGAAATCGATATGGATATCGAAATCGATATGGATATCGAAATCCATAGGGATATCGAAGTCGATATGGATATCGAAATCCATAGAGATACCGAAATCGATAATGATATCGAAATCCAAAGGAATATCGAAATCCATAGGGATATCGAAATCCCTAGGGATATCAAAATCGATATGGATATCGAAATCCATAGGGATATCGAAATCGATATGGATATCGAAATCGATATGGATACCAAAATCGATGTGGATGTCGAAATCCATAGGGATATCGAAATCGATATGAATATCGAAATCCATAGGAATATCGAAATTGATATTGATATCGAAATCCATAAGGATATCGAAATCGATATGGATATCGAAATCCAAAGGGATATTGAAATCCATAGGGATATCCATAGGGATATCGAAATTGATATGGATATCGAAATCGATATGGATACCAAAATCTATGTGGATATCGAAATCCATTGGGATATCGAAATCGATATGGATATCGAAATCCATATGAATATCGAAATTGATATGGATATCGAAATCCATAGGAATATCGAAATCGATATGGATATCGAAATCCATAGGGATACCGAAATCGAAAAGGATATCGAAATCCAAAGGAATATCGAAATCCATAGGAATATCGAAATCCATAGGGATATCGAAATCCACAGGGATATCGAAATCCATAGGGATATCGAAATCCATAGGGATATCGAAATCCATAGGGATATCGAAATCGATATGGATACCGAAATATATATGGATATCGAAATCCATAGGGATATCGAAATCGATATGGATATCGAAATCCATAGGAATATCGAAATCGATATGGATATCGAAATCGATATGGATATCGAAATCCATAGGGATATCGAAATCGATATGGATATCGAAATCCATAGGAATATCGAAATCGATATGGATATCGAAATCGATATGTATATCGAAATCCATAGGGATATCGAAATTGATATGGATATCGAAGTCCAAAGGAATATCAAAATCGATATGGATATCGAAATCCATATGGATACCGAAATCGATAATGATATCGAAATCCAAAGGAATATCGAAATCCATAGGGATATCGAAATCCCTAGGGATATCAAAATCGATATGGATATCGAAATCCATAGGTATATCGAAATCGATATGGATATCGAAATCCATAGGGATATCGAAATCGATATGGATACCGAAATCGATAAGGATATCGAAATCCAAAGGGATATCGAAATCCATAGGGATATCGAAATCCATAGGGATATCAAAATCGATATGGATACCGAAATCGATATGGATATCGAAATCCATAGGGATATCGAAATCGATATGGAAATTGAAATCGATATGGATATCGAATTCCATAGGGATATCGAAATCCATAGGGATATCGAAATCCATAGGGATATCGAAATCCATAGGGATATCGAAATCCATGGGGATATCGAAATCCATAGGGATATCGAAATCCATAGGGATATCGAAATCGATATTGATACCAAAATCCATAGGAATATCGTAATCGATATGGAAATCGAAATCCATAGAGATACCGAAATCTATAAGGATATCGAAATCAAAAGGGATATCGAAATCCATAGGGATATCGAAATCCATAGGGATATCGAAATCGATATGGATACCGAAATCGATATGGATATCGAAACCCATAGGGATATCGAAATCCAAAGGGATATCGAAATTGATATGGATATCGAAATTGATGTGGATATCTAAATCCATAGGGATGTCGAAATCGATATGGATATCGAAATCCATTGGGATATCGAAATCGATATGGATATTGAAATCGATATGGATATCGAAATCGAAATGGATGTCGAAATCAATAGGGATATCGAAATCGATATGGATATCGAAATCCATAGGGATATCGAAATCGATATGGATATCGAAATCCATAGGGATATCGAAATCCATAGGGATATCGAAATCCATAGGGATACCGAAATTGATGTAGATATCGAAATCCATAGGGATACCGAAATCGATAAGGATATCGAAATCCAAAGGGATATCGAAATCCATAGGGATATCGAAATTCACAGGGATATCGAAATCGATATGGATATCGAAATCCATAGGGATATCGAAATCGATATTTATATCGAAATCCATAGGGATACCGAAATCGATAAGGATATCGAAATCCAAAGGGATATCGAAATCCATAGGGATATCGAAATTCATAGGGATATCGAAATCCATAGGGATATCGAAATTCATAGGGATATCGAAATCCATAGGGATATCGAAATCGATATGGATATCGAAATCCATAGGGATATCGAAATCGATATGGATATCGAAATCCATAGGGATACCGAAATGGATAAGGATATCGAAATCGATATGGATACCAAAATCGATGTGGATATCGAAATCCAAAGGGATATTGAAATCCATAGGGATATCCATAGGGATATCGATATTGATATGGATATCGAAATCCATAAGGATACCGAAATCGATAAGGATATCGAAATTCAAAGGGATATCGAAACCCATAGGGATATCGAAATCCAAAGGGATATCGAAATTGATATTTTTTTTTTTTTTTAACGTTTTATTTGTTTGTTGGATCTCTTATATAGGCTTATAAGACTAACAACAATTTTCTAGGTTTATCTTAATCTAACCCATAACCTAACATCTGAAAGATGCTACATTGATCTATGGAACTGATTAATTACTAGAGGGTTGGGAGGTCGTTTCGTTGAAGACGAGTACTTTCACGTACTCGGGTTAATGAGTTGGCCAGGGTATTCGGGTGTGCCTGCAGTTTAGCGGTGTACTTAAGCTGTTGTACCTTTATTTCGGTTATTACGCTAGGAATGTGTAGGTCTTTCTGTACATTTTCATTTCGGATATACCCGTGATGGTTCTGAGAACCTTGGATTGAGCCCTTTGTATGGTTTCGATGTTGCTCTTGCTTGCGTTTCCCCATAGTGCAGAGTCATATATCCAGATGGGTTTTAATACAGAGTTGTAGAGGAGAACTTTGAATTCCAGACATAGGGGAGATCGTGCGTTGATAAGCCAATGTAGACCGATTGCTTTGAGCTTTAGTTGCTTTTTCTTGGCTTCGATATGCTTACGCCAAGTTAATCTTCTGTCGAGGTGAACTCCAAGATATACAACATCGTCGGATTGGGGCACTGGCACATTGTTAAGCGTCAATGATGGGCAGTTTCTTCTATTGAGGGTAAACGTAATGTGTTTGCATTTCTGATCATTTACACGGATGCGCCAATCTGCTAGCCACTTTTCTACCTCCTTTAGGTGGGTTGCCAGTTGCTCAGCAGCTTTGATCGGACATTTGGAGCGGCTGAGGATAGCCGTGTCATCGGCGAAAGTAGATGTGATGAGTGTAGGGCTTGTTGGTATGTCCGCTGTGTACAAAAGATACAGAGTTGGACCCAGCACGCTGCCTTGAGGTACCCCTGCTTTTGATTCGAAGTCATCAGAGGTGAAGCTATTACATCGTACAGCGAATTTTCTGTTGGACAGATAAGCTTTCATTAGCCTGTGTGTATATTGTGGGAGCGTCGCTTTTATTTTATATATTAGGCCGTCAATCCAGACTCGGTCAAAGGCTTGGGCGACATCGAGAAAAATTGCTGTGCAATATTCTTTTTGCTCGAATGCTGTGTGGATCTCTGAGGTGATACGGTTGACTTGTTCAATTGTGCCATGCTTTTCACGGAAGCCAAACTGATGATGAGGGATTATATTTTGGTTAACCAAGATTGTATTTATACGGAGTTGTAGGACTTTTTCAAATAGTTTTGAAAGACTTGGCAATAAACTAATGGGTCTGTATGATGATGGCTGTGTTTTGTCCTTTCCGGGTTTTGGGATCATTATGATTACTGATTTTTTCCAACTTATGGGAAAATGACCACTTTTTACTATCGCGTTGAAAAGTTTACAGATGTAACGCACGGCACAGATCGGGAGTTCTCGGATCATTTTCGTGGTTATTTTGTCATGGCCGGTCGACTTTCTTGGGTTTAGATAGTTCTTAATGATTGCAGAAATTTCCTCCGCTTGGAATTTCGGTTGCTCACTTTCCATTGGGGTGCTCAAGGTGGGGAGCTGAAAAGAGTTTGTTGACGGATTTGGCAGAAAGACCGTTTTTAGATGAGCTGCAAAGATGAGTGCTCTTTCTTCGTCTGAGCGGGCCCATTTGCCAGTTGGGCATCGTATAGGTGAAATTATCTCGGCTGGAGCAGTTATGGTTGGATGTGCTTTCCAAGCGGATATTTGGTGTGGTAGGGGTTGGGGTGTTGGTTGGGGGGGTTGTGGTTTTTGGGGGGGGTGGGGGGGGTTTTGGGGGGGGGGGGTAGGGGGGGGGTTGGGGGGGGGGGTGGGGGTTTTTTTTTTGGGTGTTTTTTGGGGGGGGGTTTTTTTGTGTGGGTAAGGGCAATCCCCTGGTGATTGTAAAGTCTATTAGATCTGGGAGCTTGCGTGGATCTGCTGGCCAGTACGTTGGCTTACTCGGTAAGGCATAACCCATTTTGTTTGCTGGGTTGATGATTGTGTAATACAGCTGTTTGCCGTTTGGATTTACCAGGCTGGATCCACAATGAGGGTGCTTGGCGTTGTAGTGTCCTGCAGCAATAAATCCGAGTGTATTGAAGAAATCAGTAAACTCTATTTCAGAGATTGAGAATCGTGGTGGGCAGTAAAGTGCAGCCACGGTTGTACTGCCGAAAGTGAAATTATTGAAGTTGCTTGTAGGTGGTGGCAAATCCATTGTGCAGACAGTGTTTAATGGTGGTGGGGGTGGGTTTGGGTTTGGTTTTTTGTGGGGGAATTTTTTAACAATTTAATTAACAAGATTAACAATGTTTCGATCCCTTTGGGATTCTGGCCAAGTACGGATGGACTTGGGGCCGCGTTAGATTGAATGGTAGCAGGATCTATTGTTTGAGTGGGCTGTGCATTTCCGTTGCGTAGCACGCTTGCAAAAGTTACTCCAGGAGTAGTTGATATTGGGGTCGCTGATGACCTTACAGCTCTTGAGAAGAATATTCCCGGTGTTGTTTGAGAGGGAATTAGTGTCGAGCCCTGGATACGAGCCGTTGATTTCTTCGCGTTGAGGCGGGCCTTGAGTTCCTTATAAACGGGGCATCCTCTGTAGTTCGCTGTGTGATTACCACCACGATTGCCGCACTTCCTTGTATTTGTATTTGATTTGTCATCGGTGCAGACACAATCTTTTTGAGTTTGTCCACAGCCAACGCAAACTGGGCGAAGGCTGCAGAAGGACTTTGTGTGCCCAAACTCCTGGCAATTAGTGCATTGTACCGGGTGTGTCCTTTTTTCAATAGTACGATAGAATTCTTCACTTTTGGCTTGAACTTTGGTCTCTTTTATGTTTCCCCTATTGAGTGGGGTCACATAAAAGTTGTTTTGACCAACTAGCGCTACCAATTTCGGCACCAAAGAAGTGCAGTTTGCACCACGGATATAGAATGGTGGTGGCTGGGCTACCGAGGGTTTAATTTGGGAATCTCCTTCTTGAGATTCCGGCTGATTTGCCAATATTTGGAATCTATTGCTTTCCAATGCTTTTTGTTCAACAATGTTGTTTTTCGACATCTTGGGAGTGTTGCCCCTTTTTGTCTGAGGGCTAAGCTTTCGCTTGTTTATATTAATGTATCTGTCCATACCAGTCTGAACAGGTGACTTTGGATTCATCGTCACTGGATGGGCAGATTTTGTTGAGGTAGTCTGCTGGACGGTGATCGAAGGTATTGCAGACGTTGCTGCTGTTAGAGTTGTTGTTGGAGCAGTAGCTGCAATCGTTGTTTATCGTTAATTATCACTTCAGGTGTCAGCGAATTTGACGGTGAAGCGCATTGGGCGCTCCAAGACAAATTGTTGTTGCTGGTTGGTGTAAGCAATTTGCTCGTACTTGCACTTTTGGATTCAGCGCTCGTTGTAGTTGTGGTAGTTGGAGATACTACTGAGAACTACGCATTGTTGCGTTGCACAGAGAACCGACGCTCGTTTTGTTGGTGTAGAATTTGTTCTTGTAGTTTCTGCTGGCGAGAGTCTAGTGAAGAAGGGCCCGAGTTAATCTCTTGACGCGTTGGCATTACTAGTAAATTTAGTTATTTACTAAGTATTGCTATTTGTAGATACAAATAACAATATAATTATAGTTGGGCGTCTCTGTGGCGACTGAGAGCCCTGTCACTTTGTTGGTTTAGCGTTGTTTTATTGCGCTGACACCGAAGAACTCGCGGAGTGCAATAAAAAGTACGTCCGATCGCGGTGACAGTCAATTGTATGAAATTGATATGGATATCGCAATCGATAAGGATATCGAAATCCAAAGGGATATCGAAACCCATAGGGATATCGAAATCCAAAGGGATATCGAAATTGATATGGATATCGAAATCGATATGGATATCGAAATACATAGGGATATCGAAATCGATATGGATATCGAAATCGATAAGGATATGGAAATCCAAAGGGATACCAAAATCGATGTGGATATCGAAATCCATAGGGATATCGAAATCGATATGGATATCGAAATCCATAGGAATATCGAAATTGATATGGATATCGAAATCCATAAGGCTACCGAAATAGATAAGGATATCGAAATCCAAAGGGATATCGAAACCCATAGGGATATCGAAATCCAAAGGGATATTGAAATCCATAGGGATATCGAAATCCATAGGGATATCGAAATTGATATGGATATCGAAATCGATATGGATACCAAAATCGATATGGATATCGAAATCCATAGGAATATCGAAATTTATAAGGATATCGAAATCCATAAGGATACCGAAATCGATAAGGATATCGAAATCCAAAGGGATATCGAAACCCATAGGGATATCGAAGTCCAAATGGATATCGAAATTGATATGGATATCGAAATCGATATGGATACCAAAATCGATAAGGATATCGAAATCCAAAGGGATATCGAAACCCATAGGGATATCGAAATTGATATGGATATCGAAATCGATAAGGATATCGAAATCCAATGGGATATCGAAACCCATAGGGATATCGAAGTCCAAATGGATATCGAAATTGATATGGATATCGAAATCGATATGGATACCAAAATCGATAAGGATATCGAAATCCAAAGGGATATCGAAATCCATAGAGATATCGAAATCCATAGGTATATCAAAATCGATATGGATACCGAAATCGATATGGATATCGAAATACATAGGGATATCGAAATCGATATGGATATCGAAATCGATAAGGATATGGAAATCCAAAGGGATATCGAAACCCATAGGGATATCGAAGTCCAAATGGATATCGAAATTGATATGGATATCGAAATCGATATGGATACCAAAATCGATAAGGATATCGAAATCCAAAGGGATATCGAAATCTATAGAGATATCGAAATCCATAGGTATATCAAAATCGATATGGATACCGAAATCGATATGGATATCGAAATACATAGGGATATCGAAATCGATATGGATGTTGAAATCGATAAAGATATCGAAATCCAAAGGGATATCGAAATCCATAGGGATATCGATCTCGATATGGATACCAAAATCCATAGGAATATCGAAATCGATATGGAAATCGAAATCCATAGGGATACCGAAATCTATAAGGATATCGAAATCAAAAGGGATATCGAAATCCATAGGGATATCGAAATCCATAGGGGTATCGAAATCGATATCGATACCGAAATCGATATGGATATCGAAACCCATAGGGATATCGAAATCCAAAGGGATATCGAAATTGATATGGATATCGAAATCGATGTGGATATCTAAATCCATAGGGATATCGAAATCGATATGGAAATCGAAATCCATAGGGATACCGAAATCTATAAGGATATCGAAATCAAAAGGGATATCGAAATCCATAGGGATATCGAAATCCATAGTGATATCGAAATCGAGATGGATATCGAAATCCATAAGAATATCGAAATCGATAAGGATATCGAAATCCAAAGGGATATCGAAACCCATAGCGATATCGAAATCCAAAGGGATATCGAAACCCATAGGGATATCGAAAACCAAAGGGATATCGAAATCCAAAGGGATATCGAAACCGATAGGGATATCGAAATCCAAAGGGATATCGAAATTGATATGGATATCGAAATCGATATGGATACCAAAATCGATGTGGATATCGAAATCCATAGGAATATCGAAATCGATATGGATATCGAAATCCATAAGGATATCGAAATCCAAAGGGATATTGAAATCCATAGGGATATCGAAATCCATAGGGATATCGAAATTGATATGGATATCGAAATCCATAAGGATACCGAAATCGATAAGGATATCGAAATCCAAAGGGATGTCGAAACCCATAGGGATTTCGAAAGCCATAGGGATATCGAAATCGATATGGATATCGAAATCGAAATGGATATCGAAATCGATATGGATATCAAAATCCATAGGGATGTCGAAATCGATATGGATATCGAAATCCATAGGGATACCGAAATTGATGTAGATATCGAAATCCATTGGAATATCGAAATCGATATGGATATCGAAATCGATATGGAAATCGAAATCCATAGGGATACCGAAATCTATAAGGATATCGAAATCAAAAGGGATATCGAAATCCATAGGGATATCGAAATCCATAGGGATATCGAAATCGAGATGGATATCGAAATCCATAAGAATATCGAAATTGATATGGATATCGAAATCCATAAGGATACCGAAATCGATAAGGATATCGAAATCCAAAGGGATATCGAAACCCATAGCGATATCGAAATCCAAAGGGATATCGAAATCGATGTGGATATCTAAATCCATAGGGATATCGAAATCGCTATGGAAATCGAAATCCATAGGGATACCGAAATCTATAAGGATATCGAAATCAAAAGGGATATCGAAATCCATAGGGATATCGAAATCCATAGGGATATCGAAATTGATATGGATATCGAAATCGATGTGGATATCTAAATCCATAGGGATATCGAAATCGCTATGGAAATCGAAATCCATAGGGATACCGAAATCTATAAGGATATCGAAATCAAAAGGGATATCGAAATCCATTGGGATATCGAAATCGATATGGATATCGAAATCGATATGGATATCGAAATCCATAGGGATATCGAAATCAATATGGATATCGAAATCCATAGGGATACCGAAATTGATGTAGATATCGAAATCCATTGGAATATCGAAATCGATATGGATATCGAAATCGATATGGAAATCGAAATCCATAGGGATACCGAAATCTATAAGGATATCGAAATCAAAAGGGATATCGAAATCCATAGGGATATCGAAATCCATAGGGATATCGAAATCGAGATGGATATCGAAATCCATAAGAATATCGAAATTGATATGGATATCGAAATCCATAAGGATACCGAAATCGATAAGGATATCGAAATCCAAAGGGATATCGAAACCCATAGCGATATCGAAATCCAAAGGGATATCGAAACCCATAGGGATATCGAAAACCAAAGGGATATCGAAATCCAAAGGGATATCGAAACCGATAGGGATATCGACATCCAAAGGGATATCGAAATTGATATGGATATCGAAATCGATATGGATACCAAAATCGATGTGGATATCGAAATCCATAGGAATATCGAAATCGATATGGATATCGAAATCCATAAGGATATCGAAATCCAAAGGGATATTGAAATCCATAGGGATATCGAAATCCACAGGGATATCGAAATTGATATGGATATCGAAATCCATAAGGATACCGAAATCGATAAGGATATCGAAATCCAAAGGGATGTCGAAACCCATAGGGATTTCGAAAGCCATAGGGATATCGAAATCGATATGGATATCGAAATCGAAATGGATATCGAAATTGCCATAGGGATATCGAAATCGATATGGATATCGAAATCGAAATGGATATCGAAATCGATATGGATATCAAAATCCATAGGGATGTCGAAATCGATGTGAATATCGAAATCCATAGGGATATCGAAATCGATATGGATATCGAAATCGATATGGATACCAAAATCGATGTGTATATCGAAATCCATAAGGATATCGAAATCGATATGGATATCGAAATCCATAGGAATATCGAAATTGATATTGATATCGAAATCCATAGGGATATCGAAATCGATATGGATATCGAAATCCATAAGGATACCGAAATTGATAAGGATATCGAAATCCGAAGGGATATTGAAATCCATAGGGATATCCATAGGGATATCGATATTGATATGGATATCGAAATCCATACGGATAACGAAATCGATAAGGATATCGAAATCCAAAGGGATATCGAAACCCATAGGAATATCGAAATCCAAAGGGATATCGAAATTGATATGGATATCGAAATCGATATGGATACCAAAATCGATGTGGTTATCGAAATCCATAGGAATATCGAAATCGATATGGATATCGAAATCCATAGGAATATCAAAATTGATATGGATATCGAAATCCATAAGGATACCGAAATCGATAAGGATATCGAAATCCAAAGGGATATCGAAACCCATAGCGATATCGAAATCCAAAGGGATGTCGAAACCCATAGGGATATCGAAAACCAAAGGGATATCGAAATCCAAAGGGATATTGAAACCGATAGGGATATCGAAATCCAAAGGGATATCGAAATTGATATGGATATCGAAATCGATATGGATACCAAAATCGATGTGGATATCGAAATCCATAGGAATATCGAAATCGATATGGATATCGAAATCCATAAGGATATCGAAATCCAAAGGGATATTGAAATCGATAAGGATATCGAAATCCATAGGGATATCGAAACCCATAGGGATATCGAAATCCAAAGGGATATTGAAATCCATAGGGATATCGAAATCCATAGGGATATCGAAATTGATATGGATATCGAAATCGATATGGATACCAAAATCGATATGGATATCGAAATCCATAGGAATATCGAAATTTATAAGGATATCGAAATCCATAAGGATACCGAAATCGATAAGGATATCGAAATCCAAAGGGATATCGAAACCCATAGGGATATCGAAAACCAAAGGGATATCGAAATCCAAAGGGATATCGAAACCGATAGGGATATCGACATCCAAGGGATATCGAAATTGATATGGATATCGAAATCGATATGGATACCAAAATCGATTGGATATCGAAATCCATAGGAATATCGAAATCGATATGGATATCGAAATCCATAAGGATATCGAAATCAAAGGGATATTGAAATCCATAGGGATATCGAAATCCACAGGATATCGAAATTGATATGGATATCGAAATCATAGGATACCGAAATCGATAAGGATATCGAAATCAAAGGGATGTCGAAACCCATAGGGATTTCGAAAGCCATAGGGATATCGAAATCGATATGGATATCGAAATCGAAATGGATATCGAAATTGCCATAGGGATATCGAAATCGATATGGATATCGAAATCGAAATGGATATCGAAATCGATATGGATATCAAAATCCATAGGGATGTCGAAATCGATGTGAATATCGAAACCATAGGGATATCGAAATCGATATGGATATCGAAATCGATATGGATACCAAAATCGATGTGTATATCGAAATCCATAAGGATATCGAAATCGATATGGATATCGAAATCCATAGGAATATCGAAATTGATATTGATATCGAAATCCATAGGGATATCGAAATCGATATGGATATCGAAATCCATAAGGATACCGAAATTGATAAGGATATCGAAATCCGAAGGGATATTGAAATCCATAGGGATATCCATAGGGATATCGATATTGATATGGATATCGAAATCCATACGGATAACGAAATCGATAAGGATATCGAAATCCAAAGGGATATCGAAACCCATAGGAATATCGAAATCCAAAGGGATATCGAAATTGATATGGATATCGAAATCGATATGGATACCAAAATCGATGTGGTTATCGAAATCCATAGGAATATCGAAATCGATATGGATATCGAAATCCATAGGAATATCAAAATTGATATGGATATCGAAATCCATAAGGATACCGAAATCGATAAGGATATCGAAATCCAAAGGGATATCGAAACCCATAGCGATATCGAAATCCAAAGGGATGTCGAAACCCATAGGGATATCGAAAACCAAAGGGATATCGAAATCCAAAGGGATATTGAAACCGATAGGGATATCGAAATCCAAAGGGATATCGAAATTGATTGGATATCGAAATCGATTGGATACCAAAATCGATGTGGATATCGAAATCATAGGAATATCGAAATCGATATGGATATCGAAATCCATAAGGATATCGAAATCCAAAGGGATATTGAAATCGATAAGGATATCGAAATCCATAGGGATATCGAAACCCATAGGGATATCGAAATCCAAAGGGATATTGAAATCCATAGGGATATCGAAATCCATAGGGATATCGAAATTGATATGGATATCGAAATCGATATGGATACCAAAATCGATATGGATATCGAAATCCATAGGAATATCGAAATTTATAAGGATATCGAAATCCATAAGGATACCGAAATCGATAAGGATATCGAAATCCAAAGGAATATCGAAACCCATAGGGATATCGAAATCCAAATGGATATTGAAATCCATAGGGATATCGAAATCCATAGGGATATCGAAACCCATAGGGATATCGAAATCCGAAGGGATATTGAAATCCATAGGGATATCGAAATCCATAGGGATATCGAAATTGATATGGATATCGAAACCGATATGGATACAAAAATCGATATGGATATCGAAATCCATAGGAATATCGAAATTTATAAGGATATCGAAATCCATAAGGATACCGAAATCGATAAGGATATCGAAATCCAAAGCTATATCGAAACCCATAGGGATATCGAAATCCAAAGGGATATCGAAATTGATATGGATATCGAAATCGATAAGGATATCGAAATCCAAAGGGATATCGAAACCCATAGGGATATCGAAGTCCAAAGAGATATCGAAATTGATATGGATATCGAAATCGATATGGATACCAAAATCGATGTGGATATCGAAATCCATATGGATATCGAAATCGATATGGATATCGAAATCCAAAGGGATATCGAAATTGATATGGATATCGAAATCGATAAGGATATCGAAATCCAAAGGGATATCGAAACCCATAGGGATATCGAAGTCCAAAGGGATAACGAAATTGATATGGATATCGAAATCGATGTGGATACCAAAATCGATGTGGATATCGAAATCCATAGGGATATCGAAATATATAGGGATATCGAAATTGATATGGATATCGAAATCGATGTGGATATCTAAATCCACAGGAATGTCGAAATCGATATGGATATCGAAATCCATTGGGATATCGAAATCGATATGGATATCGAAATCGATATGGATATCGAAATCCATAGGGATATCGAAATCAATATGGATATCGAAATCCATAGGGATACCGAAATTGATGTAGATATCGAAATCCATAGGGATATCGAAATCGAAATGGAAAAAAAAATCAATGTGGATATCGAAATCCATAGGGATATCGAAATCGATGTGAATATCGAAATCCATAGGGATATCGAAATCGATATGGATATCGAAATCGATATGGATACCAAAATCGATGTGTATATCGAAATCCATAAGGATATCGAAATCGATATGGATATCGAAATCCATAGGAATATCGAAATTGATATTGATATCGAAATCCATAGGGATATCGAAATCGATATGGATATCGAAATCCATAAGGATACCGAAATTGATAAGGATATCGAAATCCGAAGGGATATTGAAATCCATAGGGATATCCATAGGGATATCGATATTGATATGGATATCGAAATCCATACGGATAACGAAATCGATAAGGATATCGAAATCCAAAGGGATATCGAAACCCATAGCGATATCGAAATCCAAAGGGATATCGAAACCCATAGGGATACCAAAATCGATATGGATATCGAAATCCATAGGAATATCGAAATTTATAAGGATATCGAAATCCATAAGGATACCGAAATCGATAAGGATATCGAAATCCAAAGGGATATCGAAACCCATAGGGATATCGAAATCCAAAGGGATATCGAAATTGATATGGATATCGAAATCGATAAGGATATCGAAATCCAAAGGGATATCGAAACCCATAGGGATATCGAAGTCCAAAGGGATATCGAAATTGATATGGATATCGAAATCGATATGGATACCAAAATCGATGTGGATATCGAAATCCATAGGGATATCGTAATCTATATGGATATCGAAATCGATATGGATATCGAAATCCTTAGGAATATCGAAATTGATATGGATATCGAAATCCATAAGGATACCGAAATCGATAAGGATATCGAAATCCAAAGGGATATCGAAATCCATAAGGATATCGAAATCCATAGGGATATCGAAATTGATATGGATATCGAAATCGATATCGATACCGAAATCGATATGGATATCGAAACCCATAGGGATATCGAAATCCAAAGGGATATCGAAATTGATATGGATATCGAAATCGATGTGGATATCTAAATCCATAGGGATATCGAAATCGCTATGGAAATCGAAATCCATAGGGATACCGAAATCTATAAGGATATCGAAATAAAAAGGGATGTCGAAATCCATAGGGATATCGAAATCCATAGGGATATCGAAATTGATATGGATATCGAAATCGATGTGGATATCTAAATCCACAGGAATGTCGAAATCGATATGGATATCGAAATCCATAGGGATATCGAAATCGAGATGGATATCGAAATCCATAGGAATATCGAAATTGATATGGATATCGAAATCCATAAGGATACCGAAATCGATAAGGATATCGAAATCCAAAGGGATATCGAAACCCATAGCGATATCGAAATCCAAAGGGATATCGAAACCCATAGGGATATCAAAAACCAAAGGGATATCGAAATCCAAAGGGATATCGAAACCGATAGGGATATCGAAATCCAAAGGGATATCGAAATTGATATGGATATCGAAATCGATATGGATACCAAAATCGATGTGGATATCGAAATCCATAGGAATATCGAAATCGATATGGATATCGAAATCCATAGGGATATCGAAATCCATATGGATATCGAAATCCATAGGAATATCGAAATTGATATTGATATCGAAATCCATAGGGATATCGAAATCGATGTGGATATCTAAATCCATAGGGATATCGAAATCGCTATGGAAATCGAAATCCATAGGGATACCGAAATCTATAAGGATATCGAAATAAAAAGGGATGTCGAAATCCATAGGGATATCGAAATCCATAGGGATATCGAAATTGATATGGATATCGAAATCGATGTGGATATCTAAATCCACAGGAATGTCGAAATCGATATGGATATCGAAATCGATATGGATATCGAAATCGATATGGATATCGAAATCCATAGGGATATCGAAATCAATATGGATATCGAAATCCATAGGGATACCGAAATTGATGTAGATATCGAAATCCATGGGGATATCGAAATCGAAATGGAAAAAAAAATCAATGTGGATATCGAAATCCATAAGGATACCGAAATCGATAAGGATATCGAAATCCAAAGGGATGTCGAAACCCATAGGGATTTCGAAAGCCATAGGGATATCGAAATCGATATGGATATCGAAATCGATATGGATATCGAAATCGAAATGGATATCGAAATCGATATGGATATCAAAATCCATAGGGATGTCGAAATCGATATGGATATCGAAATCCAAAGGGATATCGAAATCGATATGGATATCGAAATCCATAGGAATATCGAAATTGATATTGATATCGAAATCCATAGGGATATCGAAATCGATGTGGATATCTAAATCCATAGGGATATCGAAATCGCTATGGAAATCGAAATCCATAGGGATACCGAAATCTATAAGGATATCGAAATAAAAAGGGATGTCGAAATCCATAGCGATATCGAAATCCATAGGGATATCGAAATTGATATGGATATCGAAATCGATGTGGATATCTAAATCCACAGGAATGTCGAAATCTTATGGATATCGAAATCCATTGGGATATCGAAATCGATATGGATATCGATATCGATATGGATATCGAAATCCATAGGGATATCGAAATCGATATGGATATCGAAATCCATAGGGATACCGAAATTGATGTAGATATCGAAATCCATAGGGATATCGAAATCGAAATGGAAAAAAAAATCAATGTGGATATCGAAATCCATAGGGATATCGAAATCGATGTGAATATCGAAATCCATAGGAATATCGAAATTGATATTGATATCGAAATCCATAGGGATATCGAAATCGATATGGATATCGAAATCCATAAGGATACCGAAATCGATAAGGATATCGAAATCCGAAGGGATATTGAAATCCATAGGGATATCCATAGGGATATCGATATTGATATGGATATCGAAATCCATACGGATAACGAAATCGATAAGGATATCGAAATCCAAAGGGATATCGAAACCCATAGGAATATCGAAATCCAAAGGGATATCGAAATCGATATGGATATCGAAATCCATAAGGATACCGAAATCGATAAGGATATCGAAATCCGAAGGGATATCGAAATCCATAAGGATACCGAAATCGATAAGGATATCGAAATCCAAAGGGATGTCGAAACCCATAGGGATTTCGAAAGCCATAGGGATATCGAAATCGATATGGATATCGAAATCGATATGGATATCGAAATCGATATGGATATCGAAATCGATATGGATACCAAAATCGATGTGTATATCGAAATCCATAAGGATATCGAAATCGATATGGATATCGAAATCCATAGGAATATCGAAATTGATATTGATATCGAAATCCATAGGGATATCGAAATCGATATGGATATCGAAATCCATAAGGATACCGAAATCGATAAGGATATCGAAATCCGAAGGGATATTGAAATCCATAGGGATATCCATAGGGATATCGATATTGATATGGATATCGAAATCCATACGGATAACGAAATCGATAAGGATATCGAAATCCAAAGGGATATCGAAACCCATAGGAATATCGAAATCCAAAGGGATATCGAAATTGATATGGATATCGAAATCGATATGGATACCAAAATCGATGTGGATATCGAAATCCATAGGGATATCGAAATCGATATGGATATCGAAATCCATAGGAATATCAAAATTGATATGGATATCGAAATCCATAAGGATACCGAAATCGATAAGGATATCGAAATCCAAAGGGATATCGAAACCCATAGCGATATCGAAATCCAAAGGGATATCGAAATCCAAAGGGATATCGAAACCGATAGGGATATCAAAATCCAAAGGGATATCGAAATTGATAAGGATATCGAAATCGATATGGATACCAAAATCGATGTGGATATCGAAATCCATAGGAATATAGAAATCGATATGGATATCGAAATCCATAAGAATATCGAAATCCAAAGGGATATTGAAATCCATAGGGATATCGAAATCCATAGGGATATCGAAATTGATATGGATATCGAAATCCATAAGGATACCGAAATCGATAAGGATATCGAAATCCAATGGGATGTCGAAACCCATAGCGATATCGAAATCCAAAGGGATATCGAAATCCAAAGGGATATCGAAATCCAAAGGGATATCGAAACCAATAGGGATATCGAAATCCAAAGGGATATCGAAATTGATATGGACATCGAAATCGATATGGATACCAAAATCGATGTGGATATCGAAATCCATAGGAATATCGAAATCGATATGGATATCGAAATCCATAGGGATATCGAAATCGATATGGATATCGAAATCCATAGGGATATCGAAATCGATATGGATATCGAAATCCATAGGGATACCGAAATCGATGTAGATATCGAAATCCATAGAGATATCGAAATCCATAGGGATATCGAAATCCAAAGGGATATCGAAACCCATAGGGATATCGAAAACCAAAGGGATATCGAAATCCAAAGGGATATCGAAACCGATAGGGATATCGAAATCCAAAGGGATATCGAAATTGATATGGATATCGAAATCGATATGGATACCAAAATCGATGTGGATATCGAAATCCATAGGGATATCGAAATCGATATGGATATCGAAATCCATAGGAATATCGAAATTGATATGGATATCGAAATCCATAAGGATACCGAAATCGATAAGGATATCGAAATCCAAAGGGATATCGAAACCCATAGCGATATCAAAATCCAAAGGGATATCGAAACCCATAGGGATATCGAAAACCAAAGGGATATCGAAATTGATATGGATATCGAAATCGATATGGATACCAAAATCGATGTGGATATCGAAATCCATAGGGATATCGAAATCGATATGGATATCGAAATCCATAGGAATATCGAAATTGATATGGATATCGAAATCCATAAGGATAAGGATTTCGAAATCCAAAGGGATATCGAAACCCATAGCGATATCGAAATCCAAAGGGATATCGAAACCCATAGGGATATCGAAAACCAAAGGGATATCGAAATCCAAAGGGATATCGAAACCGATAGGGATATCGAAATCCAAAGGGATATCGAAATTGATATGGATATCGTAATCGATATGGATACCAAAATCGATGTGGATATCGAAATCCATAGGAATATCGAAATCGATAAGGATATCGAAATCCAAAGGGATACCGAAATCGATGTAGATATCGAAATCCATAGAGATATCGAAATCCATAGGGATATCGAAATCCAAAGGGATATCGAAACCCATAGGGATATCGAAAACCAAAGGGATATCGAAATCCAAAGGGATATCGAAACCGATAGGGATATCGAAATCCAAAGGGATATCGAAATTGATATGGATATCGAAATCGATATGGATACCAAAATCGATGTGGATATCGAAATCCATAGGAATATCGAAATCGATATGGATATCGAAATCCAAAGGGATATTGAAATCCATAGGGATATTGAAATCGATATGAACATCGAAATCGAAATGGATATCGAAATCCATAGGGATATCGAAATCGATATGGATATCGAAATCCATAGGGATATCGAAATCGATATGGATATCGAAATCCATAGGGATACCGAAATCGATGTAGATATCGAAATCCATAGAGATATCGAAATCCATAGGGATATCGAAATCCAAAGGGATATCGAAACCCATAGGGATATCGAAAACCAAAGGGATATCGAAATCCAAAGGGATATCGAAACCGATAGGGATATCGAAATCCAAAGGGATATCGAAATTGATATGGATATCGAAATCGATATGGATACCAAAATCGATGTGGATATCGAAATCCATAGGAATATCGAAATCGATATGGATATCGAAATCCATAAGGATATCGAAATCCAAAGGGATATTGAAATCCATAGGGATATCAAAATTCATAGGGATATCGAAATTGATATGGATATCGAAATCCATAAGGATACCGAAATCGATAAGGATATCGAAATCCAAAGGGATGTCGAAACCCATAGGGATTTCGAAAGCCATAGGGATATCGAAATCGATATGGATATCGAAATCGAAATGGATATCGAAATCGATATGGATATCAAAATCCATAGGGATGTCGAAATCGATATGGATATCGAAATCCATAGGGATATCGGGGTTGTTAAAATCGATATGGATATCGAAATCCATAGGAATATCGAAATTGATATTGATATCGAAATCCATAGGGATATCGAAATCGATATGGATATCGAAATCCATAAGGATACCGAAATCGAAAAGAATATCGAAATCCGAAGGGATATTGAAATCCATAGGGATATCCATAGGGATATCGATATTGATATGGATATCGAAATCGATATGGATACCAAAATCGATGTGGATATCGAAATCCATAGGGATATCGAAATCGATATGGATATCGAAATCCATAGGAATATCGAAATTGATATGGATATCGAAATCCATAAGGATACCGAAATCGATAAGGATATCGAAATCCAAAGGGATATCGAAACCCATAGGAATATCGAAATCCAAAGGGATATCGAAATTGATATGGATATCGAAATCGATATGGATACCAAAATCGATGTGGATATCGAAATCCATAGGGATATCGAAATCGATATGGATATCGAAATCCATAGGAATATCGAAATTGATATGGATATCGAAATCCATAAGGATAAGGATTTCGAAATCCAAAGGGATATCGAAACCCATAGCGATATCGAAATCCAAAGGGATATCGAAACCCATAGGGATATCGAAAACCAAAGGGATATCGAAATCCAAAGGGATATCGAAACCGATAGGGATATCGAAATCCAAAGGGATATCGAAATTGATATGGATATCGTAATCGATATGGATACCAAAATCGATGTGGATATCGAAATCCATAGGAATATCGAAATCGATAAGGATATCGAAATCCAAAGGGATATCGAAACCCATAGCGATATCGAAATCCAAAGGGATATCGAAACCCATAGGGATATCGAAAACCAAAGGGATATCGAAATCCAAAGGGATATCGAAACCGATAGGGATATCGAAATCCAAAGGGATATCGAAATTGATATGGATATCGTAATCGATATGGATACCAAAATCGATGTGGATATCGAAATCCATAGGAATATCGAAATCGATATGGATATCGAAATCCATAAGAATATCGAAATCCAAAGGGATATTGAAATCCATAGGGATATCGAAATCCATAGTGATATCGAAATTGATATGGATATCGAAATCCATAAGGATACCGAAATCGATAAGGATATCGAAATCCAAAGGGATGTCGAAACCCATAGGGATTTCGAAAGCCATAGGGATATCGAAATCGATATGGATATCGAAATCGAAATGGATATCGAAATCGATATGGATATCAAAATCCATAGGGATGTCGAAATCGATATGGATATCGAAATCCATAGGGATATCGAAATCGATATGGATATCGAAATCCATAGGAATATCGAAATTGATATTGATATCGAAATCCATAGGGATATCGAAATCGATATGGATATCGAAATCCATAAGGATACCGAAATCGATAAGGATATCGAAATCCGAATGGATATTGAAATCCATAGGGATATCCATAGGGATATCGATATTGATATGGATATCGAAATCCATACGGATAACGAAATCGATAAGGATATCGAAATCCAAAGGGATATCGAAACCCATAGGAATATCGAAATCCAAAGGGATATCGAAATTGATATGGATATCGAAATCGATATGGATACCAAAATCGATGTGGATATCGAAATCCATAGGGATATCGAAATCGATATGGATATCGAAATCCATAGGAATATCGAAATTGATATGGATATCGAAATCCATAAGGATACCGAAATCGATAAGGATATCGAAATCCAAAGGGATATCGAAACCCATAGCGATATCAAAATCCAAAGGGATATCGAAACCCATAGGGATATCGAAAACCAAAGGGATATCGAAATCCAAAGGGATATCGAAACCGATAGGGATATCGAAATCCAAAGGGATATCGAAATTGATATGGATATCGAAATCGATATGGATACCAAAATCGATGTGGATATCGAAATCCATAGGAATATCGAAATCGATATGGATATCGAAATCCATAAGGATATTGAAATCCATAGGGATATCGAAATCCATAGGGATATCGAAATTGATATGGATATCGAAATCCATAAGGATACCGAAATCGATAAGGATATCGAAATCCAAAGGGATGTCGAAACCCATAGGGATTTCGAAAGCCATAGGGATATCGAAATCGATATGGATATCGAAATCGAAATGGATATCGAAATCCATAGGGATATCGAAATCGATATGGATATCGAAATCCATAGGGATATCGAAATCGATATGGATATCGAAATCCATAGGGATATCGAAATCCATAGGAATATCGAAATCCATAGGGATATCGAAATCGAAATGGATACCAAAATCAATGTGGATATCGAAATCCATAGGGATATCGAAATCGATATGGATATCGAAATCCAAAGGAATATCGAAATCGATATGGATATCGAAATCCATAGGGATATCGAAATCGATATGGATATCGAAATCCATAGGGATACCGAAATCGAAAAGGATATCGAAATCCAAAGGGATATCGAAATCCATAGGGATATCGAAATCCATAGGGATATCGAAATCCATTGGGATATCGAAATCGATATATATATCGAAATCGATATGGATATCGATATCGATATGGATACCAAAATCGATGTGGATATCGAAATCCATAGGGATACCGAAATCGATATGGATATCGAAATCCATAGGAATATCGAAATTGATATTGATATCGAAATCCATAGGGATATCGAAATCGATATGGATATCGAAATCCATAAGGATACCGAAATCGATAAGGATATCGAAATCCAAAGGGATATTGAAATCCATAGGGATATTGAAATCGATATGAACATCGAAATCGAAATGGATATCGAAATCCATAGGGATATCGAAATCGATATGGATATCGAAATCCATAGGGATATCGAAATCGATATGGATATCGAAATCCATAGGGATACCGAAATCGATGTAGATATCGAAATCCATAGAGATATCGAAATCCATAGGGATATCGAAATCCATAGGGATATCGAAATCGATATGGATACCAAAATCGATGTGGATATCGAAATCCATAGGGATATCGAAATCGATATGGATATCGAAATCCATAGGAATATCGAAATCGATATGGATATCGAAATCCATGGGGCTATCGAAATCGATATGGATATCGAAATCCATAGGGATATCGAAATCCATAGGGATATCGAAATCCATAGGGATATCGAAATCGATATGGATACCAAAATCGATGTGGATATCGAAATCCATAGGGATATCGAAATCGATATGGATATCGAAATCCATAGGGATATCGAAATCGATATGGATATCGAAATCCATAGGGATACCGAAATCGATGTAGATATAGAAATCCATAGAGATATCGAAATCCATAGGGATATCGAAATCCATAGGGATATCGAAATCGATATGGATACCAAAATCGATGTGGATATCGAAATCCATAGGGATATCGAAATCGATATGGATATCGAAATCCATAGGAATATCGAAATCGATATGGATATCGAAATCCATGGGGCTATCGAAATCGATATGGATATTGAAATCCATAGGGATATCGAAATCCATAGGAATATCGAAATTGATATTGATATCGAAATCCATAGGAATATCGAAATCGATATGGATATCGAAATCCATAGGGATATCGAAATCGATATGGATATCGAAATCCATAGGGATTCCGAAATCGATGTAGATATCGAAATCCATAGAGATATCGAAATCCATAGGGATATCGAAATCGATACGGATACCAAAATCGATGTGGATATCGAAATCTATAGGGATATCGAAATCGATATGGATATCGAAATCCATAGGAATATCGAAATCGATAAGGATATCGAAATCCAAAGGGATATCGAAATCCATAGGGATATCGAAATCCATAGGGATATCGAAATCGATATGGATACCGAAATCTATATGGATATCGAAATCCATAGGGATATCGAAATCCAAAGGGATATTGAAATCCATAGGGATATTGAAATCGATATGGATATCGAAATCGAAATGGATATCGAAATCCATAGGGATATCGAAATCGATATGGATATCGAAATCCATAGGGATATCGAAATCGATATGGATATCGAAATCCATAAGGATATCGAAATCCAAAGGAATATCGAAATTGATATTGATATCGAAATCCATAGGGATATCGAAATCGATATGGATATCGATAAGGATACCGAAATCGATAAGGATATCGAAATCCAAAGGGATATTGAAATCCATAGGGATATTGAAATCGATATGGATATCGAAATCGATATGGATACCAAAATCGATGTGGATATCGAAATCCATAGGAATATCGAAATCGATATCGATACCGAAATCGATATGGATATCGAAACCCATAGGGATATCGTAATCCAAAGGGATATCGAAATTGATATGGATATCGAAATCGATGTGGATATCTAAATCCATAGGGATATCGAAATCGATATGGAAATCGAAATCCATAGGGATACCGAAATCTATAAGGATATCGAAATCAAAAGGGATATCGAAATCCATAGGGATATCGAAATCCATAGGGGTATCGAAATCGATATCGATACCGAAATCGATATGGATATCGAAACCCATAGGGATATCGAAATCCAAAGGGATATCGAAATTGATATGGATATCGAAATCGATGTGGATATCTAAATCCATAGGGATATCGAAATCGATATGGAAATCGAAATCCATAGGGATACCGAAATCTATAAGGATATCGAAATCAAAACGGATATCGAAATCCATAGGGATATCGAAATCCATAGGGATATCGAAATCGATATGGATACCGAAATCGATATGGATACCAAAATCGATGTGGATATCTAAATCCATAGGGATGTCGAAATCGATATGGATATCGAAATCCATTGGGATATCGAAATCGATATGGATATCGAAATCCATAGGGATATCGAAATCAATATGGATATCGAAATCCATAGGGATACCGAAATTGATGTAGATATCGAAATCCATAGGGATATCGAAATCGAAATGGAAAAAAAAATCAATGTGGATATTGAAATCCATAGGGATATCGAAATCGATATGGATATCGAAATCCATAGGAATATCGAAATCCATAGGAATATCGAAATTGATATGGATATCGAAATCCATAAGGATACCGAAATCGATAAGGATATCGAAATCCAAAGGGATATCGAAACCCATAGCGATATCGAAATCCAAAGGGATATCGAAACCCATAGGAATATCGAAATCCAAAGGGATATCGAAATTGATATGGATATCGAAATCGATATGGATACCAAAATCGATGTGGATATCGAAATCCATAGGGATATCGAAATCGATATGGATATCGAAATCCATAGGAATATCGAAATTGATATGGATATCGAAATCCATAAGGATACCGAAATCGATAAGGATATCGAAATCCAAAGGGATATCGAAACCCATAGCGATATCGAAATCCAAAGGGATATCGAAACCCATAGGGATATCGAAAACCAAAGGGATATCGAAATCCAAAGGGATATCGAAACCGATAGGGATATCGAAATCCAAAGGGATATCTAAATTGATTTGGATATCGAAATCGATATGGATACCAAAATCGATGTGGATATCGAAATCCATAGGAATATCGAAATCGATATGGATATCGAAATCCATAAGGATATCGAAATCCAAAGGGATACTGAAATCCATAGGGATTTCGAAAGCCATAGGGATATCGAAATCGATATGGATATCGAAATCGAAATGGATATCGAAATCGATATGGATATCAAAATCCATAGGGATGTCGAAATCGATATGGATATCGAAATCGAAATGGATATCGAAATCCATAGGGATATCGAAATCGATATGGATATCGAAATCGATATGGATATCGAAATCCATAGGGATATCGAAATCGATATGGATATCGAAATCCATAGGGATATCGAAATCCATAGGAATATCGAAATCCATAGGGATATCGAAATCGAAATGGATACCAAAATCAATGTGGATATCGAAATCCATAGGGATATCGAAATCGATATGGATATCGAAATCCAAAGGAATATCGAAATCGATATGGATATCGAAATCCATAGGGATATCGAAATCGATATGGATATCGAAATCCATAGGGATACCGAAATCGAAAAGGATATCGAAATCCAAAGGGATATCGAAATCCATAGGGATATCGAAATCCATAGGGATATCGAAATCCATAGGGATATCGAAATCCATAGGGATATCGAAATCCATAGGGATATCGAAATCGATATGGATATCGAAATCGATATGGATACCAAAATCGATGTGGATATCGAAATCCATAGGGATATCGAAATCGATATGGATATCGAAATCCATAGGAATATCGAAATTGATATTGATATCGAAATCGATATGGATATCGAAATCCATAAGGATACCGAAATCGATAAGGATATCGAAATCCAAAGGGATATTGTAATCCATAGGGATATTGAAATCGATATGGACATCGAAATCGAAATGGATATCGAAATCCATAGGGATATCGAAATCGATCTGGATATCGAAATCCATAGGGATATCGAAATCGATATGGATATCGAAATCCATAGGGATACCGAAATCGATGTAGATATCGAAATCCATAGAGATATCGAAATCCATAGGGATATCGAATTCCATAGGGATATCGAAATCGATATGGATACCAAAATCGATGTGGATATCGAAATCCATAGGGATATCGAAATCGATATGGATATCGAAATCCATAGGAATATCGAAATCGATATGGATATCGAAATCCATGGGGATATCGAAATCGATATGGATATCGAAATCCATAGGGATATCGAAATCCATAGGAATATCGAAATTGATATTGATATCGAAATCCATAGGAATATCGAAATCGATATGGATATCGAAATCCATAGGGATATCGAAATCGATATGGATATCGAAATCCAAAGGGATATCGAAATCGAAATGGATATCGAAATCCATAGGGATATCGAAATCCATAGGAATATCGAAATCCATATTGATATCGAAATCGAAATGGATACCAAAATCAATGTGGATATCGAAATCCATAGGGATATCGAAATCGATATGGATATCGAAATCCATAGGAATATCGAAATCGATATGGATATCGAAATCCATGGGGATATCGAAATCGATATGGATATCGAAATCCATAGGGATATCGAAATCCATAGGAATATCGAAATCGATATGGATATCGAAATCCATAGGAATATCGAAATTGATATGGATATCGAAATCCATAAGGATACCGAAATCGATAAGGATATCGAAATCCAAAGGGATATCGAAACCCATAGCGATATCGAAATCCAAAGGGATATCGAAACCCATAGGGATATCGAAAACCAAAGGGATATCGAAATCCAAAGGGATATCGAAACCGATAGGGATATCGAAATCCAAAGGGATATCTAAATTGATATGGATATCGAAATCGATATGGATACCAAAATCGATGTGGATATCGAAATCCATAGGAATATCGAAATCGATATGGATATCGAAATCCATAAGGATATCGAAATCCAAAGGGATATTGAAATCCATAGGGATATCGAAATCCATAGGGATATCGAAATTGATATGGATATCGAAATCCATAAGGATACCGAAATCGATAAGGATATCGAAATCCAAAGGGATGTCGAAACCCATAGGGATTTCGAAAGCCATAGGGATATCGAAATCGATATGGATATCGAAATCGAAATGGATATCGAAATCGATATGGATATCAAAATCCATAGGGATGTCGAAATCGATATGGATATCGAAATCGAAATGGATATCGAAATCCATAGGGATATCGAAATCGATATGGATATCGAAATCCATAGGGATATCGAAATCGATATGGATATCGAAATCCATAGGGATATCGAAATCCATAGGAATATCGAAATCCATAGGGATATCGAAATCGAAATGGATACCAAAATCAATGTGGATATCGAAATCCATAGGGATATCGAAATCGATATGGATATCGAAATCCAAAGGAATATCGAAATCGATATGGATATCGAAATCCATAGGGATAGCGAAATCGATATGGATATCGAAATCCATAGGGATACCGAAATCGAAAAGGATATCGAAATCCAAAGGGATATCGAAATCCATAGGGATATCGAAATCCATAGGGATATCGAAATCGATATATATATCGAAATCGATATGGATATCGAAATCGATATGGATACCAAAATCGATTTGGATATCGAAATCCATAGGGATATCGAAATCGATATGGATATCGAAATCCATAGGAATATCGAAATTGATATTGATATCGAAATCCATAGGGATATCGAAATCGATATGGATATCGAAATCCATAAGGATACCGAAATCGATAAGGATATCGAAATCCAAAGGGATATTGAAATCCATAGGGATATTGAAATCGATATGGATATCGAAATCGAAATGGATATCGAAATCCATAGGGATATCGAAATCCATAGGGATATCGAAATCGATATGGATATCGAAATCCATAGGGATACCGAAATCGATGTAGATATCGAAATCCATAGAGATATCGAAATCCATAGGGATATCGAATTCCATAGGGATATCGAAATCGATATGGATACCAAAATCGATGTGGATATCGAAATCCATAGGGATATCGAAATCGATATGGATATCGAAATCCATAGGAATATCGAAATCGATATGGATATCGAAATCCATGGGGATATCGAAATCGATGTGGATATCGAAATCCATAGGGATATCGAAATCCATAGGAATATCGAAATTGATATTGATATCGAAATCCATAGGAATATCGAAATCGATATGGATATCGAAATCCATAGGGATATCGAAATCGATATGGATATCGAAATCCATAGGGATTCCGAAATCGATGTAGATATCGAAATCCATAGAGATATCGAAATCCATAGGGATATCGAAATCGATACGGATACCAAAATCGATGTGGATATCGAAATCTATAGGGATATCGAAATCGATATGGATATCGAAATCCATAGGAATATCGAAATCGATAAGGATATCGAAATCCAAAGGGATATCGAAATCCAAAGGGATATTGAAATCCATAGGGATATTGAAATCGATATGGATATCGAAATCGAAATGGATATCGAAATCCATAGGGATATCGAAATCCATAGGGATATCGAAACCGATAGGGATATCGAAATCCAAAGGGATATCTAAATTGATATGGATATCGAAATCGATATGGATACCAAAATCGATGTGGATATCGAAATCCATAGGAATATCGAAATCGATATGGATATCGAAATCCATAAGGATATCGAAATCCAAAGGGATATTGAAATCCATAGGGATATCGAAATCCATAGGAATATCGAAATTGATATTGATATCGAAATCCATAGGGATATCGAAATCGATATGGATATCGAAATCCATAAGGATACCGAAATCGATAAGGATATCGAAATCCAAAGGGATATTGAAATCCATAGGGATATTGAAATCGATATGGATATCGAAATCGAAATGGATATCGAAATCCATAGAGATATCGAAATCCATAGGGATATCGAATTCCATAGGGATATCGAAATCGATATGGATACCAAAATCGATGTGGATATCGAAATCCATAGGGATATCGAAATCCATAGGGATATCGAAATCGATATGGATATCGAAATCCATAGGAATATCGAAATCGATATGGATATCGAAATCCATAGGGATATCGAAATCCATAGGAATATCGAAATTGATATTGATATCGAAATCCATAGGAATATCGAAATCGATATGGATATCGAAATCCATAGGGATATCGAAATCGATATGGATATCGAAATCCATAGGGATATCGAAATCGATATGGATATCGAAATCGATATGGATATCGAAATCCATAGGGATACCGAAATCGATGTAGATATCGAAATCCATAGAGATATCGAAATCCATAGGGATATCGAATTCCATAGGGATATCGAAATCGATATGGATACCAAAATCGATGTGGATATCGAAATCCATAGGGATATCGAAATCGATATGGATATCGAAATCCATAGGAATATCGAAATCGATATGGATATCGAAATCCATGGGGATATCGAAATCGATGTGGATATCGAAATCCATAGGGATATCGAAATCCATAGGAATATCGAAATTGATATTGATATCGAAATCCATAGGAATATCGAAATCGATATGGATATCGAAATCCATAGGGATATCGAAATCGATATGGATATCGAAATCCATAGGGATTCCGAAATCGATGTAGATATCGAAATCCATAGAGATATCGAAATCCATAGGGATATCGAAATCGATACGGATACCAAAATCGATGTGGATATCGAAATCTATAGGGATATCGAAATCGATATGGATATCGAAATCCATAGGAATATCGAAATCGATAAGGATATCGAAATCCAAAGGGATATCGAAATCCATAGGGATATCGAAATCCATAGGGATATCGAAATCGATATGGATACCGAAATCTATATGGATATCGAAATCCATAGGGATATCGAAATCCAAAGGGATATTGAAATCCATAGGGATATTGAAATCGATATGGATATCGAAATCGAAATGGATATCGAAATCCATAGGGATATCGAAATCGATATGGATATCGAAATCCATAGGGATATCGAAATCGATATGGATATCGAAATCCATAAGGATATCGAAATCCAAAGGAATATCGAAATTGATATTGATATCGAAATCCATAGGGATATCGAAATCGATATGGATATCGATAAGGATACCGAAATCGATAAGGATATCGAAATCCAAAGGGATATTGAAATCGATATGGATATCGAAATCGATATGGATACCAAAATCGATGTGGATATCGAAATCCATAGGAATATCGAAATCGATATCGATACCGAAATCGATATGGATATGAAACCGATAGGGATATCGAAATCCAAAGGGATATCGAAATAGATATGGATATCGAAATCGATGTGGATATCTAAATCCATAGGGATATCGAAATCGATATGGAAATCGAAATCCATAGGGATACCGAAATCTATAAGGATATCGAAATCAAAACGGATATCGAAATACATAGGGATATCGAAATCCATAGGGATGTTGAAATCCATAGGGATATCGAAATCGATATGGATATCGAAATCGATATGGATATCGAAATCCATAGGGATACCGAAATCGATGTAGATATCGAAATCCATAGAGATATCGAAATCCATAGGGATATCGAAATCCATAGGGATATCGAAATCGATATGGATACCAAAATCGATGTGGAGTTCTAAATCGATAGGGATGTCGAAATCGATATGGATATCGAAATCCATTGTGATATCGAAATCGATATGGATATCGAAATCCATAGGGATATCGAAATCAATATGGATATCGAAATCCATAGGGATACCGAAATTGATGTAGATATCGAAATCCATAGGGATATCGAAATCGAAATGGATATCGAAATCCATAGGGATATTGAAATCTATAAGGATATCGAAATCAAAACGGATATCGAAATACATAGGGATATCGAAATCCATAGGGATATTGAAATCCATAGGGATATCGAAATCGATATGGATATCGAAATCGATATGGATATCGAAATCCATAGGGATACCGAAATCGATGTAGATATCGAAATCCATAGAGATATCGAAATCGATAGGGATATCGAATTCCATAGGGATATCGAAATCGATATGGATATCGAAATCCATAGGGATATCGAAATCGATATGGATATCGAAATCCATTGTGATATCGAAATCGATATGGATATCGAAATCCATAGGGATATCGAAATCAATATGGATATCGAAATCCATAGGGATACCGAAATTGATGTAGATATCGAAATCCATAGGGATATCGAAATCGAAATGGATATCGAAATCCATAGGGATATCGAAATCGATATGGATATCGAAATCCATAGGGATACCGAAATCGATGTAGATATCGAAATCCATAGAGATATCGAAATCCATAGGGATATCGAATTCCATAAGGATATCGAAATCGATATGGATACCAAAATCGATGTGGATTTCTAAATCCATAGGGATGTCGAAATCGATATGGATATCGAAATCCATTGTGATATCGAAATCGATATGGATATCGAAATCCATAGGGATATCGAAATCAATATGGATATCGAAATCCATAGGGATACCGAAATTGATGTAGATATCGAAATCCATAGGGATATCGAAATCGAAATAGAAAAATAAATCAATGTGGATATCGAAATTCATAGGGATATCGAAATCGATATGGATATCGAAATCCATAGGAATATCGAAATCCATAGGAATATCGAAATTGATATGGATATCGAAATCCATAAGGATACCGAAATCGATAAGGATATCGAAATCCAAAGGGATATCGAAACCCATAGCGATATCGAAATCCAAAGGGATATCGAAACCCATAGGGATATCGAAAACCAAAGGGATATCGAAATCCAAAGGGATATCGAAACTGATAGGGATATCGAAATCCAAAGGGATATCGAAATTGATATGGATATCGAAATCGATATCGAAATCGATATGGATATCGAAATCCATAGGAATATCGAAATCCATAGAGATATCGAAATCCATAGGGATATCGAAATCGATACGGATACCAAAATCGATGTGGATATCGAAATCGATATCGAAATCGATATGGATATCGAAATCCATAGGAATATCGAAATCGATAAGGATATCGAAATCCATACGGATATCGAAATCGATATGGATACCGAAATCTATATGGATATCGAAATCCATAGGGATATCGAAATCCAAAGGGATATTGAAATCCATAGGGATATTGAAATCGATATGGATATCGAAATCGAAATGGATATCGAAACCCATATGGATATCGAAATCGATATGGATATCGAAATCCATAGGGATATCGAAATCGATATGGATATCGAAATCCATAAGGATATCGAAATCCATAGGAATATCGAAATTGATATTGATATCGAAATCCACAGGGATATCGAAATCGATATGGATATCGATAAGGATACCGAAATCGATAAGGATATCGAAATCCAAAGGGATATTGAAATCCATAGGGATATTGAAATCGATATGGATATCGAAATCGAAATGGATATCGAAATCCATGGGGATATCGAAATCGATATGGATATCGAAATCCATAGGGATATCGAAATCCAAAGGAATATCGAAATTGATATTGATATCGAAATCCATAGGAATATCGAAATCGATATGGATATCGAAATCCATAGGGATTTCGAAATCGATGTAGATATCAAAATCCATAGAGATATCGAAATCCATAGGGATATCGAAATCGATACGGATACCAAAATCGATGTGGATATCGAAATCTATAGGGATATCGAAATCGATATGGATATCGAAATCCATAGGAATATCGAAATCGATAAGGATATCGAAATCCAAAGGGATATCGAAATCCATAGGGATATCGAAATCCATAGGGATATCGAAATCGATATGGATACCGAAATCTATATGGATATCGAAATCCATAGGGATATCGAAATCCAAAGGGATATTGAAATCCATAGGGATATTGAAATCGATATGGATATCGAAATCGAAATGGATATCGAAATCCATAGGGATATCGAAATCGATATGGATATCGAAATCCATAGGGATATCGAAATCCATAAGTTTATCGAAATCCATAGGAATATCGAAATTGATATTGATATCGAAATCCATAGGGATATCGAAATCGATATGGATATCGATAAGGATACCGAAATCGATAAGGATATCGAAATCCAAAGGGATATTGAAATCCATAGGGATATTGAAATCGATATGGATATCGAAATCGAAATGGATATCGAAATCCATAGGGATATCGAAATCGATATGGATATCGAAATCCATAGGGATATCGAAATCGATATGGATATCGAAATAGGGATATCGAAATCGATATGGATATCGAAATCCATAGGGATACCGAAATCGATATGGATATCGAAATCCATAGGAATATCGAAATCGATGTGGATATCGAAATCCATAGGGATATCGAAATCGATATGGATACCGAAATCGTTGTGGATATCGAAATCCATAGGGATATCGAAATCGATATGGATATCGAAATCCATAGGAATATCGAAATCTATAGGGATATCGAAATCGATATGGATGTCGAAATCCAAAGGGATACCGAAATCGATAAGGATATCGAAAGCCAAAGGGATATCGAAATCCATAGGGATATCGAAATCCATAGGGATATCGAAATCCATAGGGATATCGAATTCCATAGGGATATCGAAATCCATAGGGATATCGAAATCCATAGGTATATCGAAATCCATAGGGATATCGATATGGATACCGAAATCTATATGGATATCGAAATCCATAGGGATATGGAAATCCAAAGCGATATAGAAAATGATATGGATTTCGAAATATTTAGGGCTACCGAAATCGATAAGGATATCGAATTCCAAAGGAATATCGAAATCCATAGGGATATCGAAATCCATAGGCATATCGAAATCCATAGGGATATCAAAATCCATAGGGATATCGAAATCCATAGGGATATCGAAATCCATAGGGATATCGAAATCCATAGGGATATCGAAATCCATAGGGATATCGAAATCGATATGGATACCAAAATCGATGTGCATATCGAAATCCATAGGGATATCGAAATCGATATGGATATCGAAATCCATAGGAATATCGAAATCGATATGGATATCGAAATCCATGGGGATATCGAAATCGATATGGATATCGAAATCCATAGGGATATCGAAATCCATAGGAATATCGAAATTGATATTGATATCGAAATCCATAGGAATATCGAAATCGATATGGATATCGAAATCCATAGGGATATCGAAATCGATATGGATATCGAAATCCATAGGGATACCGAAATCGATGTAGATATCGAAATCCATAGAGATATCGAAATCCATAGGGATATCGAAATCCATAGAGATATCGAAATCGATACGGATACCAAAATCGATGTGGATATCGAAATATATATGGATATCGAAATCGATATGGATATCGAAATCCATAGGAATATGGAAATCGATAAGGATATCGAAATCCAATGGGATATCGAAATCCATAGGGATATCGAAATCCATAGGGATATCGAAATCGATATGGATACCGAAATCTATATGGATATCGAAATCCATAGGGATAGCGAAATCCAAAGGGATATTGAAATCCATAGGGATATTGAAATCGATATGGATATCGAAATCGAAATGGATATCGAAATCCATAGGGATATCGAAATCCATAGGGATATCGAAATCGATATGGATATCGAAATCCATAGGGATATCGAAATCGATATGGATATCGAAATCCATAGGGATATCGAAATCGATATGGATATCGAAACCCATAGAGATACCGAAATCGATAAGAATATTGAAATCCAAAGGGATATCGAAATTCATAGGGATATCGAAATCCAAAGGGATATCGAAATCCATAGGGATATCGAAATCCATAGGCATATCGAAATCCATAGGGATATCGAATTCAATAGGGATATCGAAACCCATAAGGATATCGAAATCCATAGGGATATCGAAATCCATAGGGATATCGAAATCGATATGGATATCGAAATCCATAGGGATACCGAAATCGATGTAGATATCGAAATCCATAGAGATATCGAAATCCATAGGGATATCGAAATCCATAGGGATACTGAAATCGATGTAGATATCGAAATCCATAGAGATATCCAAATCCAAAGGGATATCGAAATCCATAGGGATATCGAAATCGATATGGATACCAAAATCGATGTGGATATCGAAATCCATAGGGATATCGAAATCGATATGGATATCGAAATCCATAGGAATATCGAAATCTATATGGATATCGAAATCCATAGGGATATCGAAATCGATATGGATATCGAAACCCATAGGGATACTGAAATCGATAAGGATATCGAAATCCAGAGGGATATCGAAATCGATATGGATACTGAAATCTATATGGATATCGAAACCCATAGGGATATAGAAATCCATAGGGATATCGAAATCCATAGGGATATCGAAATCGATATGGGAATTGAAATCCAGAGGGACATCGAAATCGATATGGATATCGAAATCCATAGGGATATCGAAATCAATATGGATATCGAAATCGATATGGATACCGAAATTGATATGGATATCGAGATCCATAGGGATACCGAAATCGATAAGGTTATCGAAATCCAAAGGGATATCGAAATCCATAGGGATATCGAAATCCATAGGGATGTCGAAATCCATAGGGATATCGAAATCCATAGGGATATCGAAATCCATAGAGATATAGGAATCGATATGGATACCGAAATACATAGGAATATCGAAATCGATATGGATATCGAAATCCAAAGGGATATCGAAATCCATAGGGATATCGAAATCCATAGGGATGTCGAAATCCATAGGGATATCGAAATCCATAGGGATATCGAAATCCATAGAGATATAGGAATCGATATGGATACCGAAATACATAGGGACATCGAAACCGATATGGATATCGAAATCCATAGGGATATCGAAATCCATAGGAATATCGAAATCCATAGGGACATCGAAATCGAAATGGATACCAAAATCGATATGGATATCGAAATCCATAGGGATATCGAAATCGATATGGATATCGAAATCCATAGGGATACCAAAATCGATGTGGATATCGAAATCCATAGGGATATCGAAATCCAAAGGGATATCTAAATTGATATGGATATCGAAATCGATATGGATACCAAAATCGATGTGGATATCGAAATCCATAGGGATATCGAAATCGATATGGATATCGAAATCCATAGGGATACCGAAATCGAAAAGGATATCGAAATCCAAAGGGATATCGAAATCCATAGGGATATCGAAATCCATAGGGATATCGAAATCTATAGGGATATCGAAATCGATATATATATCGAAATCGATATGGATATCGAAATCGATATGGATACCAAAATCGATGTGGATATCGAAATCCATAGGGATATCGAAATCGATATGGATATCGAAATCCATAGGAATATCGAAATTGATATTGATATCGAAATCCATAGGGATATCGAAATCGATATGGATATCGAAATCCATAGGAATATCGAAATTGATATTGATATCGAAATCCATAGGGATATCGAAATCGATATGGATATCGAAATCCATAAGGATACCGAAATCGATAAGGATATCGAAATCCAAAGGGATATTGAAATCCGTAGGGATATTGAAATCGATATGGACATCGAAATCGAAATGGATATCGAAATCCATAGGGATATCGAAATCGATATGGATATCGAAATCCATAGGGATATCGAAATCGATATGGATATCGAAATCCATAGGGATACCGAAATCGATGTAGATATCGAAATCCATAGAGATATCGAAATCCATAGGGATATCGAATTCCATAGGGATATCGAAATCGATATGGATACCAAAATCGATGTGGATATCGAAATCGATATGGATATCGAAATCCATAGGAATATCGAAATCGATATGGATATCGAAATCCATGGGGATATCGAAATCGATATGGATATCGAAATCCATAGGGATATCGAAATCCATAGGAATGTCGAAAATGATATTGATATCGAAATCCATAGGGATATCGAAATCGATATGGATATCGAAATCCATAGGGTTTCCGAAATCGATGTAGATATCGAAATCCATAGAGATATCGAAATCCATAGGGATATCGAAATCGATACGGATACCAAAATCGATGTGGATATCGAAATCTATAGGGATATCGAAATCGATATGGATATCGAAATCCATAGGAATATCGAAATCGATAAGGATATCGAAATCCAAAGGGATATCGAAATCCATAGGGATATCGAAATCCATAGGGATATCGAAATCGATATGGATACCGAAATCTATATGGATATCGAAATCCATAGGGATATCGAAGTCCAAAGGGATATTGAAATCCATAGGGATATTGAAATCGATATGGATATCGAAATCGAAATGGATATCGAAATCCATAGGGATATCGAAATCGATATGGATATCGAAATCCATAAGGATATCGAAATCCAAAGGAATATCGAAATTGATATTGATATCGAAATCCAAAGGGATATCGAAATCGATATGGATATCGATAAGGATACCGAAATCGATAAGGATATCGAAATCCAAAGGGATATTGAAATCGATATGGATACCAAAATCGATGTGGATATCGAAATCCATAGGAATATCGAAATCGATATCGATACCGAAATCGATATGGATATCGAAACCCATAGGGATATCGAAATAAAAAGGGATATCGAAATTGATATGGATATCGAAATCGATGTGGATATCTAAATCCATAGGGATATCGAAATCGATATGGAAATCGAAATCCATAGGGATACCGAAATCTATAAGGATATCGAAATCAAAACGGATATCGAAATCCATAGGGATATCGAAATCCATAGGGATATTGAAATCGATATGGATACCGAAATCGATATGGATACCAAAATCGATGTGGATATCTAAATCCATAGGGATGTCGAAATCGATATGGATATCGAAATCCATTGGGATATCGAAATCGATATGGATGTCGAAATCCATAGGGATATCGAAATCAATATGGATATCGAAATCCATAGGGATACCGAAATTGATGTAGATATCGAAATCCATAGGGATATCGAAATGGAAATGGGAAAAAAAATCAATGTGGATATCGAAATCCATAGGGATATCGAAATCAATATGGATATCGAAATCCATAGGAATATCGAAATTGATATGGATATCGAAATCCATAAGGATACCGAAATCGATAAGGATATCGAAATCCATAGGGATATCGAAACCCATAGCGATATCGAAATCCAAAGGGATATCGAAACCCATAGGGATATCGAAAACCAAAGGGATATCGAAATCCAAAGGGATATCGAAACTGATAGGGATATCGAAATCCAAAGGGATATCGAAATTGATATGGATATCGAAATCGATATGGATACCAAAATCGATGTGGATATCGAAATCCATAAGAATATCGAAATTGATATTGATATCGAAATCCATAGGGATATCGAAATCGATATGGATATCGAAATCCATAAGGATACCGAAATCGTTAAGGATATCGAAATCCAAAGGGATATTGAAATCCATAGGGATATTGAAATCGATATGGACATCGAAATCGAAATGGATATCGAAATCCATAGGGATATCGAAATCGATATGGATATCGAAATCCATAGGGATATCGAAATCGATATGGATATCGAAATCCATAGGGATACCGAAATCGGTGTAGATATCGAAATCCATAGAGATATCGAAATCCATAGGGATATCGAAATCCATAGGGATATCGAAATCGATATGGATACCAAAATCGATGTGGATATCGAAATCCATAGGGATATCGAAATCGATATGGATATCGAAATCCATAGGAATATCGAAATCGATATGGATATCGAAATCCATGGGGATATCGAAATCGATATGGATATCGAAATCCATAGGGATATCGAAATCCATAGGAATATCGAAATTGATATTGATATCGAAATCCATAGGAATATCGAAATCGATATGGATATCGAAATCCATAGGGATATCGAAATCGATATGGATATCGAAATCCATAGGGATTTCGAAATCGATGTAGATATCGAAATCCATAGAGATATCGAAATCCATAGGGATATCGAAATCGATACGGATACCAAAATCGATGTGGATATCGAAATCGATATCGAAATCGATATGGATATCGAAATCCATAGGAATATCGAAATCGATAAGGATATCGAAATCCATAGGGATATCGAAATCGATATGGATACCGAAATCTATATGGATATCGAAATCCATAGGGATATCGAAATCCAAAGGGATATTGAAATCCATAGGGATATTGAAATCGATATGGATATCGAAATCGAAATGGATATCGAAATCCATAGGGATATCGAAATCGATATGGATATCGAAATCCATAGGGATATCGAAATCGATATGGATATCGAAATCCATTAGGATATCGAAATCCATAGGAATATCGAAATTGATATTGATATCGAAATCCACAGGGATATCGAAATCGATATGGATATCGATAAGGATACCGAAATCGATAAGGATATCGAAATCCAAAGGGATATTGAAATCCATAGGGATATTGAAATCGAAATGGATATCGAAATCCATGGGGATATCGAAATCGATATGGATATCGAAATCCATAGGGATATCGAAATCCAAAGGAATATCGAAATTGATATTGATATCGAAATCCATAGGAATATCGAAATCGATATGGATATCGAAATCCATAGGGATTTCGAAATCGATGTAGATATCGAAATCCATAGAGATATCGAAATCCATAGGGATATCGAAATCGATACGGATACCAAAATCGATGTGGATATCGAAATCTATAGGGATATCGAAATCGATATGGATATCGAAATCCATAGGAATATCGAAATCGATAAGGATATCGAAATCCAAAGGGATATCGAAATCCATAGGGATATCGAAATCCATAGGGATATCGAAATCGATTTGGATACCGAAATCTATATGGATATCGAAATCCATAGGGATATCGAAATCCAATGGGATATTGAAATCCATAGGGATATTGAAATCGATATGGATATCGAAATTGAAATGGATATCGAAATCCATAGGGATATCGAAATCGATATGGATATCGAAATCCATAGGGATATCGAAATCCATAAGGATATCGAAATCCATAGGAATATCGAAATTGATATTGATATCGAAATCCATAGGGATATCGAAATCGATATGGATATCGATAAGGATACCGAAATCGATAAGGATATCGAAATCCAAAGGGATATTGAAATCCATAGGGATATTGAAATCGATATGGATATCGAAATCGAAATGGATATCGAAATCCATAGGGATATCGAAATCGATATGGATATCGAAATCCAAAAGGGATATCGAAATCGATATGGATATCGAAATCCATAGGGATACCGAAATCGATATGGATATCGAAATCCATAGGAATATCGAAATCGATGTGGATATCGAAATCCATAGGGATATCGAAATCGATATGGATACCGAAATCGTTGTGGATATCGAAATCCATAGAGATATCGAAATCGATATGGATATCGAAATCAATAGGAATATCGAAATCTATAGGGATATCGAAATCGATATGGATATCGAAATCCATAGAGATACCGAAATCGATAAGGATATCGAAAGCCAAAGGGATATCGAAATCCATAGGGATATCGAAATCCATAGGGATATCGAAATCCATAGGGATATCGAATTCCATAGGGATATCGAAATCCACAGGGATATCGAATTCCATAGGGATATCGAAATCCATAGGGATATCGAAATCCATAGGTATATCGAAATCCATAGGGATATAGAAAATGATAAGGATTTCGAAATATTTAGGGCTACCGAAATCGATAAGGATATCGAATTCCAAAGGAATATCGAAATCCATAGGGATATCGAAATCCATAGGCATATCGAAATCCATAGGGATATAAAAATCCATAGGGATATCGAAATCCATAGGGATATCGAAATCCATAGGGATATCGAAATCCATAGGGATATCGAAATCGATATGGATACCAAAATCGATGTGGATATCGAAATCCATAGGGATATCGAAATCGATATGGATATCGAAACCCATAGGGATATCGAAATCCATAGGAATATCGAAATTGATATTGATATCGAAATCCATAGGAATATCGAAATCGATATGGATATCGAAACCCATAGGGATATCGAAATCCATAGGAATATCGAAATTGATATTGATATCGAAATCCATAGGAATATCGAAATCGATATGGATATCGAAATCCATAGGGATATCGAAATCGATATGGATATTGAAATCCATAGGAATACCGAAATCCATAGAGATATCGAAATCCATAGGGATATCGAAATCCATAGAGATATCGAAATCGATACGGATACCAAAATCGATGTGGATATCGAAATCTATAGGGATATCGAAATCGATATGGATATCGAAATCCATAGGAATATCGAAATCGATAAGCATATCGAAATCCAAAGGGATATCGAAATCCATAGGGATATCGAATTCCATAGGGATATCGAAATCGATATGGATACCGAAATCTATATGGATATCGAAATCCATAGGGATAGCGAAATCCAAAGGGATATTGAAATCCATAGGGATATTGAAATCGATATGGATATCGAAATCGAAATGGATATCGAAATCCATATGGGTATCGAAATCGATATGGATATCGAAATCCATAGGGATATCGAAATTGATATTGATATCGAAATCCATAGGGATATCGAAATCGCTATGGATATCGATAAGGATACCGAAATCGATAAGGATATCGAAATCCAAAGGGATATTGAAATCCATAGGGATATCGAAATCCATAGGGATATCGAAATCGATATGGATATCGAAATCTATAGGGATACCGAAATCGATGTAGATATCGAAATCCATAGAGATATCGAAATCCATAGGGATATCGAAATCGATATGGGTATTGAAATCCATAGGAATATCGAAATCGAAATGGATATCGAAATCCATAGGGATATCGAAATTGATATGGATATCGAAATTCATAGAGATACCGAAATCGATAAGGATATCGAAATCCAAAGGGATATCGAAATTCATAGGGATATCGAAATCCATAGGGATATCGAATTCCATAGGGATATCGAAATCCATAGGGATATCGAAATCCATAGGGATATCGAATTCAATAGGGATATCGAAATCCATAGGGATATCGAAATCCATAGGGATATCGAAATCCATAGGGATATCGAAATCGATATGGATATCGAAATCCATAGGGATACCGAAATCGATGTAGATATCGAAATCCATAGAGATATCGAAATCCATAGGGATATCGAAATCGATATGGGTATTGAAATCCATAGGAATATCGAAATCGATATGGATATCGAATTCCATAGGGATATCGAAATCGATATGGATATCGAAACCCATAGAGATACCGAAATCGATAAGAATATCGAAATCCAAAGGGATATCGAAAATCATAGGGATATCGAAAACCAAAGGGATATCGAAATCCATAGGGATATCGAAATCCATAGGCATATCGAAATCCATAGGGATATCAAAATCCATAGGGATATCGAAATCCATAGAGATATCGAAATCCATAGGGATATCGAAATCCATAGGGATATCGAAATCGATATGGGTATTGAAATCCATAGGAATATCGAAATCGATATGGATATCGAAATCCATAGGGATATCGAAATCGATATGGATATCGAAACCCATAGAGATACCGAAATCGATAAGAATATCGAAATCCAAAGGGATATCGAAATTCATAGGGATATCGAAATCTAAAGGGATATCGAAATCCATAGGGATATCGAAATCCATAGGCATATCGAAATCCATAGGGATATCAAAATCCATAGGGATATCGAAATCCATAGGGATATCGAAATCCATAGGGATATCGAATTCCATAGGGATATCGAAATCCATAGGGATATCGAAATCCATAGGGATATCGAAATCCATAGGGATATCGAAATCCATAGGGATATCGAAATCGATATGGATATCGAAATCCATAGGGATACCGAAATCGATGTAGATATCGAAATCCATAGAGATATCCAAATCCAAAGGGATATCGAAATTCATAGGGATATCGAAATCGATATGGATACCAAAATCGATGTGGATATCGAAATCCATAGGGATATCGAAATCGATATGGATATCGAAATCCATAGGAATATCGAAATCGATATGGATATCGAAATCCATAGGGATATCGAAATCGATATGGATATCGAAATCCATAGAGATACCGAAATCGATAAGGATATCGAAATCCAAAGGGATATCGAAATCGATATGGATATCGAAATCCATAGGGATACCGAAATCGATAAGAATAAAGAAATCCAAAGGGATATCGAAATCCATAGGGATATCGAAATCCATAGGGATATCGAAACCGATATGGATACCGAAATCTATTTGGATATCGAAATCCATAGGGATATCGAAATCCATAGGAATATCGAAATCGATATGGATATCGAAATTCATAGGGATACCGAAATCGATAAGGATATTGAAATCCAAAGGGTTATCGAAATTCATAGGGATATCGAAATCCATAGGGATATGGAAATCCATAGGGATATCGAAATCCATAGGGATATCGAAATCGATATGGATATCGAAATCGAAATGGATATCGAAATCCATAGGGATATCGAAATCCATAGGGATATCGAAATCGATATGGATATCGAAATCCATAGGGATATCGAAATCGATATGGATATCGATATCCATAGGAATACCGAAATCGATAAGGATATCGAATTCCATAGGGATATCGAAATCCATAGGGATATCGAAATCCATAGGGATATAGAAAATGATATGGATTTCGAAATCCATAGGGCAACCGAAATCGATAAGGATATCGAAATCCATATGGATATCGAAATCCATAGGGATATCGAAATCCATAGGCATATCGAAATCCATAGGGATATTAAAATCCATAGGGATATCGAAATCCATAGGGACATCGAAATCCATAGGGATATCGAAATCGATATGGATATCGAAACCCATAGGGATACCGAAATCGATAAGGATATCGAAATCCAGAGGGATATCGAAATCGATATCGATACTGAAATCTATATGGATATCGAAACCCATAGGGATATAGAAATCCATAGGGATATCGAAATCGATATGGGAATTGAAATCCAGAGGGACATCGAAATCGATATGGATATCGAAATCCATAGGGATATCGAAATCAATATGGATATCGAAATCGATATGGATACCGAAATTGATATGGATATCGAGATCCATAGGGATACCGAAATCGATAAGGTTATCGAAATCCAAAGGGATATCGAAATCCATAGGGATATCGAAATCCATAGGGATGTCGAAATCCATAGGGATATCGAAATCCATAGGGATATCGAAATCCATAGAGATATAGGAATCGATATGGATACCGAAATACATAGGAATATCGAAATCGATATGGATATCGAAATCCAAAGGGATATCGAAATCCATAGGGATATCGATAACGATATGGATATCGAAATCCATACGGATATCGAAATCGATATGGATATCGAAATCCATAGGTATACCAAAATCGATATGGATATCGAAATCCATAGGGATATCGAAATCCAAAGGGATATCGAAATCCATAGGGATATCGAAATCGATATGGATATCGAAATCCATATGGCTATCGAAATCCATAGGGAAATCGAAATCGATATGGATATCGAAATCCAGAGGGATACCGAAATCGATAAAGATATCGAAATCCAAAGGGATATCGAAATACATAGGGATATCGAACTCCATAAAGATATCGAAATCCATAGGGATATCGAAATCGATATGGATACCGAAATCGATATGGATATCGAAACCCAAAGGGATATAGAAAGCCATAGGGATATCGAAATCCAACGGGATATCGAAATCCATAGGGATATCGAAATCCATAGGGATATCGAAATCGATATGGATATCGAAATCCATTGGGATATCAAAATCGATATGGATATCGAAATCGAAATGGATATCGAAATCCATAGGGATATCGAAATCGATATGGATATCGAAATCCATAGGGATATCGAAATCGATATGGATATCGAAATCCATAGGGCTACCGAAATCGATAAGGATATCGAAATCCATAGGTATATCGAAATCCATAGGGATATCAAAATCCATAGGCATATCGAAATCCATAGGGATATCAAAATCCATAGGGATATCGAAATCCATAGGGATATCGAAATCGATATGGATACTGAAATCGATATGGATATCGAAACCCAAAGGGATATAGAAACCCATGGGGATATCGAAATCCAACGGGATATCGAAATCCATAGGAATATCGAAATCCATTGGGATATCGAAATCGATAAGGATATCGAAATCCATATGGATATCGAAATCGATAAGGATATCGAAATCCATAGGGATATCGAAATCCATAGGGATATCAAAATCCATAGGCATATCGAAATCCATAGGGATATTAAAATCCATAGGGATATCGAAATCCATAGGGACATCGAAATCCATAGGGATATCGAAATCGATATGGATATCGAAACCCATAGGGATACCGAAATCGATAAGGATATCGAAATCCAGAGGGATATCGAAATCGATATCGATACTGAAATCTATATGGATATCGAAACCCATAGGGATAGAGAAATCCATAGGGATATCGAAATCCATAGGGATATCGAAATCGATATGGGAATTGAAATCCAGAGGGACATCGAAATCGATATGGATATCGAAATCCATAGGGATATCGAAATCAATATGGATATCGAAATCGATATGGATACCGAAATTGATATGGATATCGAGATCCATAGGGATACCGAAATCGATAAGGTTATCGAAATCCAAAGGGATATCGAAATCCATAGGGATATCGAAATCCATAGGGATGTCGAAATCCATAGGGATATCGAAATCCATAGGGATATCGAAATCCATAGAGATATAGGAATCGATATGGATACCGAAATACATAGGAATATCGAAATCGATATGGATATCGAAATCCAAAGGGATATCGAAATCCATAGGGATATCGATATCGATATGGATATCGAAATCCATACGGATATCGAAATCGATATGGATATCGAAATCCATAGGTATACCAAAATCGATATGGATATCGAAATCCATAGGGATATCGAAATCCAAAGGGATATCGAAATCGATATGGATACCGAAATCCATAGGTATATCGAAATCAATAGGGATATAGAAAGCCATAGGGATATCGAAATCCAACGGGATATCGAAATGGATATCCATAGGGATATCGAAATCGATATGGATATCGAAATCCATAGGGATATCGAAATCGATAAGGATATCGAAATCCATAGGGATATCGAAATCCATAGGGATATCAAAATCCATAGGCATATCGAAATCCATAGGGATATCAAAATCCATAGGGATATCGAAATCCATAGGCATATCGAAATCGATATGGATACTGAAATCGATATGGATATCGAAACCCAAAGGGATATCGAAACCCATGGGGATATCGAAATCCAACGGGATATCGAAATCCATAGGGATATCGAAATCCATAGGGATATCGAAATCGATATGGATATCGAAATCCATTGGGATATCGAAATCGATATGGATATTGAAATCGATATGGATATCGAAATCGAAATGGATATCGAAATCCATAGGGATATCGAAATCGATATGGATATCGAAATCCATAGGGATATCGAAATCGATATGGATATCGAAATCCATATCGAAATCCAAAGGGATATCGAAATCCATAGGGATATAGAAATCCATAGGGATATCGAAATCCATAGGGATATCGAATTCCATAGGGATATCGAAATCCATAGGGATATCGAAATCCATAGGGATATCGAAATCCATAGGGATATCGAAATCCATAAGGATATAGAAATCGATATGGATACCCAAATCGATATGGATATCGAAATCGAAATGGATATCGAAATCCATAGGGATATCGAAATCCAAAGGGATATCGAAATCGATATGGATATCGAAATCCATAGGGATATCGAAATCGATATGGATGCCGAAATCGATATAGATATCGAAATCCATAGGGATATCGAAATCCAGAGGGATATTGAAATTGATATGGATAACGAAATCCATAGGGATATCGAAATCCATAGGGATATCGAAAACCATAGGGATATCGAAATCGATATGGATGCCGATATGAATATGGATATCGAAATCCATAGGTATATCAAAATCGATATGGATGCCGAAATGAATATGGATATCGAAATCCAGAGGTATATCGAAATCCATAGGGATATCGAAATCCATAGGGATATCGAAATCGATATGGATATCGAAATCCATAGGGATATCGAAATCCATAGGGATATTGAAATCGATATGGATAACACAATCCATGGGGATATCGAAATCGATATGGATATTGAAATCGATATGGATATCAAAATATCAATTTCAATATCCCTCTGGATTTCGATATCCATATGGATTTCAATATCCCTATGGATTTCGATATCCATATCGATTTCGGTATCCCTAATGATTTCTATACAGATATCCATTTCGATTTCGATATCCCTATGGATTTCGATATCCATATCGATTTCGATATCCGTATGGATTTCGATATCCCTATGGATTTCGATATCCCTATGGATTTCGATATCCCTATGGATTTCGATATCCCTATGGATTTCGGCATCCATATCGATTTCGATATCCCTATGGATTTCGATATCCCTATGGATTTCGATATCCCTATGGATTTCGATATCCATATCGATTTCGATATTCCTATGGATTTCGATATCCCTATGGATTTCGATATCCCTATGGATTTCGATATCCATATGGATTTCGACATCCATATCGATTTCGATATCCCTATGGATTTCGATATCCCTATGGATTTCGATATACCTATGGATTTCGATATCCATATTCATATCGGCATCCATATCGATTTCGATATCCCTATAAGTTTCGATATCCATATCGATTTCAATATGCCTATGTATTTCGGTATCCATATCGATTTCTATATCTCTATGGATTTCGATATCCCTATGGATTTCGATATCCCTATGGATTTCGATATCCATATCGACTTCGATGTCCCTCTGGATTTCAATACCCATATCGATTTCGATATCCCTATGGATTTCGATATCTTTATGGAGTTCGATATCCCTATGGATTTCGATATCCCTTTGGATTTCGATATCTTTATCGATTTCGGTATCCCTCTGGATTTCGATATCCATATCGATCCCTATGGATTTCGATATCCCTTTGGATTTCGCTATGGATTTCGATATCCATATCGATTTCGGTATCCCTCTGGATTTCGGCATCCATATCGATTTCGATATCCCTATGGTTTTCGATATCCCTATGGATTTCGATATCCCTATGGATTTCGATATCCATATCGATTTCGATATCCATATCGATTTCGATTTCGATATCCCTATGGATTTCGATATCCATAGCGATTTCGATATCCCTATGGATTTCGATATCCATATGGATTTCGATATCCATATCGATTTCGATATCCATATCGATTTCGAATTCGATATCCCTATGGATTTCGATATCCATATCAATTTCGATATCCCATTGGATTTCGATATCCGTATGGATTTCGCTATCCATATCAATTTCGGTATTCATATCGATTTCGATATCCCTATGGATTTCGATATCCATATGGATTTTGATATCCCTATGGATTTCGATATGCCTATGGATTTTGATATCACTAAGGATTTCGATATCCTTATCGATTTCGGTAGCCCTATGGATTTCGAAATCCATATCATTTTCTGTATCCTTAAGGTTTTCGATATCCCTATGGATTTCGATATCCCTATGGATTTCGATATCCCTATGGATTTCGATATCCATATGGATTTCGATATCCATTTCGATTTCAATATTCATATCGACTTCGATATCCCTATGGATTTCGATATCCATATGGATTTCGATATCCATATCGATTTCGGTATCCCTAATGATTATCGATATCCATTTCGATTTCGATATCCCTATGGATTTCGATATCCATATCGATTTCGATATCCCTATGGATTTCGATATCCCTATGGATTTCGATATCCCTATGGATTTCGATATCCCTATGGATTTCGATATCCCTATGGATTTCGATATCCCTATCGATTTCGATATCTCTATGGATTTCGATATCCCATATAGGATTTCGATATCCATATCGATTTTCGGATATACCCTATGGATTTCGATAATCCATATCGGATTTTCGAGTATCCATATCGATTTCGATATCCCTATGGATTTCGTTATCCATATCAATTTCAATATCCCTCTGGATTTCGATATCCATATGGATTTCGATATCCATATCGATTTGGGTATCCATATCGATTTCGATATCCCTATGGATTTTGATATCCATATCGATTTTGATATCCAAATCGATTTCAATATCCATATCGATTTCGATATCCCTATGGTATATTTTGATATCCATATCGATTTCAATATCCATATCGATTTCGATATCCCCATGGATTGTGTTATCCATATCGATTTCGATATCCATATCGATTTCGATATCCCTATGGATTTCGTTATCCATATCAATTTCAATATCCCTCTGGATTTCGATATCCATATGGATTTCGATATCCATATCGATTTCGGTATCCATATCGATTTCGATATCCCTATGGATTTCGATATCCATATCGATTTCGATATCCATATCGATTTCGATATCCATATCGATTTCGATATCCCTATGGTATATTTTGATATCCATATCGATTTCAATATCCATATCGATTTCGATATCCCCATGGATTGTGTTATCCATATCGATTTCGATATCCCTATGGATTTCGATTTCCCTATGGATTTCGATATGCATATGGATTTCGATATCCATATCGATTTCGGTATCCCTATGGATTTCTATATTCATATCGATTTCAGTACCCATATCGATTTTGATATCCCTATGGATTTCGATATCCTTATGGATTTCGATATCCATATCGATTTCGATATCCCTATGGATTTCGATATCCCTATGGATTTCGATATCCATATGGATTTCGATATCCATATCGATTTCGATATCCCTATGGATTTCGATATCCATATCGATTTCAATATCCATATCGATTTCGATATCCCTATGGATTTCGATATCCATATGGATTTCGATATCCATATGGATTTCGATATCCATATCGATTTCGATATCCCTAATGATTTCTATATCGATATCCATTTCGATTTCGATATCCCTATGGATTTCGTTATCCATATCAATTTCAATATCCCTCTGGATTTCGATATCCATATGGATTTCGATATCCATATCGATTTCGGTATCCATATCGATTTCGATATCCCTATGGATTTTGATATCCATATCGATTTCGATATCCATATCGATTTCGATATCCATATCGATTTCGATATCCCTATGGTATATTTTGATATCCATATCGATTTCAATATCCATATCGATTTCGATATCCCCATGGATTGTGTTATCCATATCGATTTTGATATCCATATCGATTTCGGTATCCCTCTGGATTTCGATATCCATATCGATCCCTATGGATTTCGATATCCCTTTGGATTTCGCTATGGATTTCGATATCCATATCGATTTCGGTATCCCTCTGGATTTCGGCATCCATATCGATTTCGATATCCCTATGGTTTTCGATATCCCTATGGATTTCGATATCCCTATGGATTTCGATATCCATATCGATTTCGATATCCATATCGATTTCGATATCCATATCGATTTCGATTTCGATATCCCTATGGATTTCGATATCCATAGCGATTTCGATATCCCTATGGATTTCGATATCCATATGGATTTCGATATCCATATCGATTTCGATATCCATATCGATTTCGAATTCGATATCCCTATGGATTTCGATATCTATATCGATTTCGGCATCCATATCGATTTCGATATCCCTATGGATTTCGATATCCCTTTGGATTTCGATATCCGTATGGATTTCGATATCCATATCAATTTCGGCATCCATATCGATTTAAATATCCATATCGATTTTGATATCCCTATGGATTTCGATATCCATTTCGATTTCAATATCCATATCGATTTCGATTTCCCTATGGATTTCGATATCCATATGGATATGGATTTCCATCGATATGGATTTCGATATCCATATCGATTTCGGTATCCCTATTGATTTCTATAGCGATATCCATTTCGATTTCGATATCCCTATGGATTTCGTTATCCATATCAGTTTCAATATTCCTCTGGATTTCGATATCCCTATGGATTTCGATATCTATATCGATTTCGGCATCCATATCGATTTCGATATCCCTATGGATTTCGATATCCCTATTGATTTCGATATCCCTATGGATTTCGATATCCATATCGATTTCGATATCCCTATGGATTTCGATATCCCTATGGATTTCGATATACCTCTGGATTTCGATATCCATATTGATTTCGGCATCCATATGGATTTCGAAATCCATATGGATATCGAAATCCATAGGGATATCGAAATCCATATGGATATCGAAATCCATATCGATATCGAAGTCGATATGGATATCGAAATCCATATGGATTTCGAAATCCATATGGATATCGATATCGATATGGATGTCGAAATCCATATCGATATCGAAATCCATAGGTATATCGAAATCCATAGGGATATCGAAATCGATATGGATATCGAAATCCATAGGGATATCGAAATCAATAGGGATATTGAAATCCAGAGGGATATCGAAATCCATAGGGATATTGAAATCGATATGGATATCAAAATATCAATTTCAATATCCCTCTGGATTTCGATATCCATATGGATTTCGATATCCCTATGGATTTCGATATCCATATCGATTTGGGTATCCATATCGATTTCGATATCCCTATGGATTTGGATATCCATATCGATTTCGATATCCATATAGATTTCGATATCCATATCGATTTCGATATCCCCATGGTATATTTTGATATCCATATCGATTTCAATATCCATATCGATTTCGATATCCCCATGGATTGTGTTATCCATATCGATTTCAATATCCATATCGATTTCGATATCCCCATGGATTGTGTTATCCATATCGATTTCAATATCCCTATGGATTTCGATATCCCTCTGGATTTCGATATCCCTATTGATTTCGATATCCCTATGGATTTCGATATCCATATCGATTTCGATATCCCTATGGATTTCGATATACCTATGGATTACGATATCCATATTCATTTCGACATCCATATCGATTTCGATATCCCTATGGTTTTCGATATCCCTATGGATTTCGATATCTATATCGATTTCGGTATCCCCATGGATTTCGATATCCATATGGATTTCGATAACCATATCGATTTCGGTATCCATATCGATTTCGATATCCCTATGGATTTCGTTATCCATATCAATTTCAATATCCCTCTGGATTTCGATATCCATATGGATTTTGATATCTATATTGGTTTCGATATCCATATCGATTTCAATATCCCTATGGATTTCAATATCCATATCGATTTCGATATCCCTTTGGATTTCGATATCCCTATTGATTTCGATATCCCTATGGATTTCGATATCTATATCGATTTCGATATCCATATCGATTTCGATATCCCTATGGATTTCGATATCCATATCGATTTCGATATCCCTATGGATTTCGATATCCCTATGGATTTCGATATACCTCTGGATTTCGATATCCATATTGATTTCGGCATCCATATCGATTTCGATATCCCTATGGATTTCGATATCCCTATGGATTTCGATATACCTATGGATTTCGATATCCATATTCATTTCGGCATCCATATCGATTTCGATATCCCTATGGTTTTCGATATCTCTATGGATTTCGATATCCATATGGATATGGATTTCCATATCCATATGGATTTCGATATCCATATCGATTTCGGTATCCCTAATGATTTCTATAGCGATATCCATTTCGATTTCGATATCCCTATGGATTTCGTTATCCATATCAGTTTCAATATCCCTCTGGATTTCGATATCCCTACGGATTTCGATATCTATATCGATTTCGGCATCCATATCGATTTCGATATCCCTATGGATTTCGATATACCTCTGTATTTCGATATCCATATTCATTTCGGCATCCATATCGATTTCGATATCCCTATGGTTTTCGATATCTCTATGGATTTCGATATCCCTATGGATTTCGATATCCATATCGATTTCGGTATACCCATGGATTTTGATATCCATATGGATTTCGATAACCATATCGATTTTGGTATCCATATCGATTTCGATATCCATATCGATTTCGATATCCATATCGATTTCGATATCCCTTTGGATTTCGATATCCCTATGGATTTCGATATCCATTTCGATTTCGATATCCATATCGATTTGGGTATCCATATCGATTTCGATATCCCTATGGATTTCGATATCTATATCGATTTCGGCATCCATATCAATTTCAATATCCCTATGGATTTCAATATCCATATCGATTTCGATAATCCATAGGGATATCGAAATCGATATGGATGCCGAAATCGATATAGATATCGAAATCCATATGGATATCAAAATCCATTGGGATACCGAAATCGATATGAATATAGAAATCCATAGGGATACCGAAATCGATATGGATATCGAAATCCATATGGATATCGAAATCCATAAGGATATCGATATAGAAATCATTAGGGATACCGAAATCGATATGGATATCGAAATCCATATGGATATCGAAATCGAAATGGATATCGATATAGAAATGGATATCGATATAGAAATCGATATGGATATCGAAATCCAAATGGATATCGAAATCCATATGGATATCGAAATGGATATCGAAATGGATATCGAAATCCATATGGATATCGAAATCCAAAAGGATATCGAAATCGATATGGATATTGAAATCGAAATGGATATCGATATAGAAATGGATATCGATATAGAAATCGATATGGATATCGAAATCCAAATGGATATCGAAATCCATATGGATATCCAAATGGATATCGAAATCCATATGGATATCGAAATCCAAAAGGATATCGAAATCGATATGGATATTGAAATCCAAATGGATATCGATCTCCATAGGGATATCGACATCGATATGGATATTGAAATCCAAATGGATATCGAAATCCATAAGGATATCGAAATCCATAGAGATATCGAAATCGATATGGATATCGCAATCCATAGGAATATCGAAATCGATATGGACACCGAAATTGATATTGATATCGAAATCCATACGGATATCGAAATCCATAGGGATATCGAAATCCATATGGATATCGAAATCCATAGGGATATCGAAATCGATATGGATATCGAAATCGAAATGGATATCGAAATCGATATGGATATCGAAATCCATAGGGATATCGAAATCCAAAGGGATATCGAAATCAAAAGGGATATCGAAATCCATAGGGATATCGAAATCGATATGGATATCGAAATCCAAATGGATATCGAAATCCATATGGATATCGATATAGAAATCATTAGGGATACCGAAATCGATATGGATAACGAAATCCATATGGATATCGAAATCGAAATGGATATTGATATAGAAATGGATATCGATATAGAAATCGATATGGATATCGAAATCCAAATGGATATCGAAATCCATATGGATATCCAAATGGATATCGAAATCCATATGGATATCGAAATCCATATGGATATCGAAATCCAAAAGGATATCGAAATCGATATGGATATTGAAATCCAAATGGATATCGAACTCCATAGGGATATCGAAATCGATATGGATATTGAAATCGAAATGGATATCGAAATCCATAAGGATATCGAAATCCATATGGATATCGAAATCGAAATGGATATCGATATGGAAATGGATATCGATATAGAAATCGATATGGATATCGAAATCCAAATGGGTATCGAAATCCAAATGGATATCGAAATCCATATGGATATCCAAATGGATATCGAAATCCATATGGATATCCAAATGGATATCGAAATCCATATGGATATCGAAATCCAAAAGGATATCGAAATCGATATGGATATTGAAATCCAAATGGATATCGAACTCCATAGGGATATCGAAATCGAAATGGATATCGAAATCCATAAGGATATCGAAATCCATAGTGATATCGAAATCCATACGGATATCGAAATCCATAGGGATATCGAAATCCATATGGATATCGAAATCCATAGGGATATCGAAATCGATATGGATATTGAAATCGAAATGGATATCGAAATCGAAATGGATATCGAAATCCATAGGGATATCGAAATCGATATGGATATCGAAATCCATATGGATATCGAAATCCATAGGGATATCGAAATCCATAGGGATATCGAAATCGATATGGATATCGAAATCCATAAGGATATCGAAATCGATATGGATATCGAAATCGATATGGATATCGAAATCCATATGGATATCGAAATCCATATGGATATCGAAATCGAAATGGATATCGAAATCCATATGGATATCGAAATAAATCGATATGGATATCGAAATCCATAGGGATATCGAAATCGATATGGATATCGAAATCCATATGGATATCGAAATCCATATGGATATCGAAATCCATAGGGATATCGAAATCGATATGGATATCGAAATCGAAATGGATATCGAAATCCAAATGGATATCGAAATCCATATGGATATCCAAATGGATATCGAAATCCATATGGATATCCAAAAGGATATCGAAATCCATATGGATATCGAAATCCAAAAGGATATCGAAATCGATATGGATATTGAAATCCAAATGGATATCGAACTCCATAGGGATATCGAAATCGATATGGATATTGAAATCGAAATGGATATCGAAATCCATAAGGATATCGAAATCCATAGAGATATCGAAATCCATACGGATATCGAAATCCATAGGGATATCGAAATCCATATGGATATCGAAATCCATAGGGATATCGATATCGATATGGATATTGAAATCGAAATGGATATCGAAATCGAAATGGATATCGAAATCCATAGGGATATCGAAGTCCATAAGGATATCGAAATCCATTTGGATATCGAAATCGAAATGGATATCGATATAGAAATGGATATCGATATAGAAATCGATATGGATATCGAAATCCAAATGGGTATCGAAATCCAAATGGATATCGAAATCCAAATGGATATCCAAATGGAATCGAAATCCATATGGATATCGAAATCCAAAAGGATATCGAAATCGATATGGATATTGAAATCCGAATGGATATCGAACTCCATAGGGATATCGAAATCGATATGGATATTGAAATCGAAATGGATATCGAAATCCATAAGGATATCGAAATCCATAGAGATATCGAAATCCATACGGATATCGAAATCCATAGGGATATCGAAATCCATATGGATATCGAAATCCATAGGGATATCGAAATCGATATGGATATTGAAATCGAAATGGATATCTAAATCGAAATGGATATCGAAATCCATAGGGATATCGAAATCCAAAGGGATATCGAAATCCAAAGGGATATCGAAATCCATAGGGATATCGAAATCGATATGGATATTGAAATCGAAATGGATATCGAAATCCATATGGATATCGAAATCCATAGGGATATCGAAATCGATATGGATATCGAAATCGAAATGGATATTGAAATCGAAATGGATATCGATATAGAAATCATTAGGGATACCGAAATCGATATGGATATCGAAATCCAAAGGGATATCGAAATCGATATGGATATCGAAATCCATAAGGATATCGAAATCGAAATGGATATCGATATAGAAATCATTAGGGATACCGAAATCGATATGGATATCGAAATCCAAATGGATATCGAAATCCATATGGATATCGAAATCCATAGGGATATCGAAATCCAAATGGATATCGAAATCCATAGGGATATCGAAATCCAAATGGATATCGAAATCCATATGGATATCGAAATCCATAGGGATATCGAAATCGATATGGATATCGAAATCCATAAGGATATCGATATAGAAATCATTAGGGATACCGAAATCGATATGGATATCGAAATCCATATGGATATCGAAATCGAAATGGATATCGATATAGAAATGGATATCGATATAGAAATCGATATGGATTTCGAAATCCATATGGATATCGAAATCCATATCGATTTCTATATCGATATCCATTTCTATATCGATATCCATTTCGATTTCGATATCCATATGGATTTCGATATCCATATGGATTTCGATATCCATATGGATTTCGATATCCATATCGATTTCGGTATCCCTAATGATTTCTATATCGATATCCTTATGGATTTCGATATCCATATCGATTTCGATATCCCTATGGATTTCGATATCCATATGGATTTCGATATCCATATGGATTTCGATATCCCTATGGATTTCGATATCCATTTGGATTTCGATATCCCTATGGATTTCGATATCCATATGGATTTCGATATCCATTTGGATTTCGATATCCATTTGGATTTCGATATCCATATCGATTTCGGTATCCCTATGGATTTCGATATCCATATGGATTTCGATATCCATTTGGATTTCGATATCCATATCGATTTCGATATCCCTATGGATTTCGATATCCATATGGATTTCGATATCCATATGGATTTCGATATCCATATGGATTTCGATATCCATATGGATTTCGATATCCATATGGATTTCGATATCCATATCGATTTCGGTATCCCTAATGATTTCTATATCGATATCCTTATGGATTTCGATATCCATTTCGATTTCAATATCCATATCGATTTCGATATCCCTATGGAGTTCGATATCCATTTGGATTTCAATATCCATATCGATTTCGATATCCATTTGGATTTCGATATCCCTATGGATTTCGATATCCATTTGGATTTCGATATCCCTATGGATTTCGATATCCATATGGATTTCGATATCCATTTGGATTTCGATATCCATATCGATTTCGGTATCCCTAATGATTTCTATATCGATATCCATTTCGATTTCGATATCCTTATGGATTTCGATATCCATTTGGATATCCATATGGATTTCGATATCCATTTGGATTTCGATACCCATTTGGATTTCGATATCCATATCGATTTCTATATCGATATCCATTTCCATATCGATATCCATTTCGATTTCGATATCCATATGGATTTCGATATCCTTATGGATTTCGATATCCATTTCGATTTCAATATCCATATCGATTTCGATATCCCTATGGAGTTCGATATCCATTTGGATTTCAATATCCATATCGATTTCGATATCCTTTTGGATTTCGATATCCATATGGATTTCGATATCCATATGGATTTCGATATCCATTTGGATATCCATATGGATTTCGATATCCATTTGGATTTCGATATCCATATCGATTTCTATATCGATATCCATTTCTATATCAATATCCATTTCGATTTCGATATCCATATGGATTTCGTTATCCATATCGATTTCGGTATCCCTAATGATTTCTATATCGATATCCATATGGATTTCGATATCCATTTGGATTTCGATATCCATATCGATTTCGATATCCCTATGGATTTCGATATCCCTTTGGATTTCGATATCCCTTTGGATTTCGATATCCCTATGGATTTCGATATCCATTTCGATTTCGATATCCATTTCGATTTCAATATCCATATCGATTTCGATATCCCTATGGATTTCGATATCCATATGGATTTCGATATCCATTTGGATTTCGATATCCATATCGATTTCGATATCCCTATGGATTTCGATATCCCTTTGGATTTCGATATCCCTTTGGATTTCGATATCCCTATGGATTTCGATATCCATTTCGATTTCGATATCCATTTCGATTTCAATATCCATATCGATTTCGATATCCCTATGGATTTCGATATCCATATGGATTTCGATATCCATATGGATTTCGATATCCATATGGATTTCGATATCCGTATGGATTTCGTTATCAATATCAATTTCGGTGTCCATATCGATTTCGATATTCCTATGGATTTCGATATCCATTTCGATTTCAATATCCATATCGATTTCGATATCCCTATGGAGTTCGATATCCATTTGGATTTCAATATCCATATCGATTTCGATATCCTTTTGGATTTCGATATCCATTTCGATTTCGATATCCATTTCGATATCCATATGGATTTCGATATCCATTTGAATTTCGATATCCATATCGATTTCTATATCGATATCCATTTCTATATTGATATCCATTTCGATTTCGATATCCATATGGATTTCGATATCCATATCGATTTCGGTATCCCTAATGATTTCTATATCGATATCCTTATGGATTTCGATATCCATATCGATTTCGATATCCCTATGGATTTCGATATCCATATGGATTTCGATATCCATTTGGATTTCGATATCCATTTGGATTTCGATATCCATATGGATTTCGATATCCATTTGGATTTCGATATCCATATCGATTTCGGTATCCCTAATGATTTCTATATCGATATCCATTTCGATTTCGATATCCATATCGATTTCAATATCCATTTCGATTTCGATATCCATATGGATTTCGATATCCATATCGATTTCGGTATCCCTAATAACTTCTATATCGATATCCATTTCGATTTCGATATCCTTATGGATTTCGATATCCATATCGATTTCGATATCCCTTTGGATTTCCATATCCATATGGATTTCGATATCCATTTGGATTTCGATATCCATATCGATTTCGGTATCCCTAATGATTTCTATATCGATATCCATTTCGATTTCGATATCCATATCGATTTCAATATACATATCGATTTCGATATCCCTATGGATTTCGATATCCATTTCGATTTCAATATCCATATCGATTTCGATATCCCTATGGATTTCGATATCCATATGGATTTCGATATCCATATGGATTTCGATATCCATATGGATTTCGATATCCATATCGATTTCAATATCCATATGGATTTCGATATCAGTATGGATTTCGATATCCGTTTGGATTTCGATATCCATATCGATTTCGATTAGGGATACCACCTAATGATTTCTATATCGATATACATTTCGATTTCGATATCCATATCGATTTCAATATCCATATCGATTTCGATATCCCTATGGATTTCGATATCCATATGGATTTCGATATCCATTTGGATTTCGATATCCATATCGATTTCGGTATCCCTAATGATTTCTATAGCGATATCCATTTCGATATCCCTATGGATTTCGCTATCCCTTTGGATTTCGATATCCCTTTGGATTTCGATATCCCTTTGGATTTCGATATCCCTATGGATTTCGATATCCATTTCGATTTCGATATCCATTTCGATTTCAATATCCATATCGATTTCAATATCCCTATGGAGTTCGATATCCATTTGGATTTCAATATCCATATCGATTTCGATATCCTTTTGGATTTCGATATCCATTTCGATATCCATTTCGATATCCATATGGATTTCGATATCCATTTGGATTTCGATATCCATATCGATTTCTATATCGATATCCATTTCTATATCGATATCCATTTCGACTTCGATATCCATATGGATTTCGATATCCATATCGATTTCGGTATCCGTAATGATTTCTATATCGATATCCTTATGGATTTCGATATCCATATCGATTTCGATATCCCTATGGATTTCGATATCCATATGGATTTCGATATCCATTTGGATTTCGATATCCATATCGATTTCGGTATCCCTAATGATTTCTATATCGATATCCATTTCGATTTCGATATCCTTATGGATTTCGATATCCATATCGATTTCGATATCCCTTTGGATTTCGATATCCATATGGATTTCGATATCCATTTGGATTTCGATATCCATATCGATTTCGGTATCCCTAATGATTTCTATATCGATATCCATTTCGATTTCGATATCCATATCGATTTCGATATCCCTATGGATTTCGATATCCATATGGATTTCGATATCGCTTTGGATTTCGATATCCATATGGATTTCGATATCCATATGGATTTCGATATCCCTATGGATTTCGATATCCATATGGATTTCGATATCCATATGGATTTCGATATCCATATCGATTTCGGTATCCCTAATGATTTCTATATCGATATCCATTTCGATTTCGATATCCATATCGATTTCAATATCCATATCGATTTCGATATCCCTATGGATTTCGATATCCATTTCGATTTCAATATCCATATCGATTTCGATATCCCTATGGATTTCGATATCCATATGGATTTCGATATCCATATGGATTTCGATATCCATATGGATTTCGATATCCATATCGATTTCAATATCCATATGGATTTCGATATCCATATGGATTTCGATATCCGTTTGGATTTCGATATCCATATCGATTTCGGTATCCCTAATGATTTCTATATCGATATCCATTTCGATATCCATATCGATTTCAATATCCATATCGATTTCGATATCCATATCGATTTCGATATCCCTATGGATTTCGATATCCATTTGGATTTCGATATCCCTATGGATTTCGATATCCATATGGATTTCAATATCCATATCGATTTCGATATCCATATCGATTTCGATATCCCTTTGGATTTCGATATCCATATGGATTTCGATATCCATATCGATTTCGGTATCCCTAATGATTTCTATATCGATATCCATTTCGATTTCGATATCCATTTCGATTTCGATCTCCATATCGATTTCGATATCCCTATGGATTTCGATATCCATATGGATTTCGATATCCATTTCGATTTCAATATCCATATCGATTTCGATATCCCTATGGATTTCGATATCCATTTCGATTTCGATATCCATTTCGATTTCAATATCCATATCGATTTCGATATCCCTATGGATTTCGATATCCATATGGATTTCAATATCCCTATGGATTTCGATATCCGTATGGATTTCGATATCAATATCAATTTCGGTGTCCATATCGATTTCGATATTCCTATGGATTTCGATATCCATATCGATTTCGATATCCATTTGGATTTCAATATCCATATCGATTTCGATATCCATTTGGATTTCGATATCCATATCGATTTCTATATCGATATCCATATCGATTTCGATATCCATTTGGATTTCGATATCCATATGGATTTCGATATCCATATCGATTTCGGTATCCCTAATGATTTCTATATCGATATCCATTTCGATTTCGATATCCATTTCGATTTCGATCTCCATATCGATTTCGATATCCCTATGGATTTCGATATCCATATGGATTTCGATATCCATTTCGATTTCAATATCCATATCGATTTCGATATCCCTATGGATTTCGATATCCCTATGGATTTCGATATCCATTTCGATTTCGATATCCATTTCGATTTCAATATCCATATCGATTTCGATACCCCTATGGATTTCGATATCCTTTCGATATCCCTATGATTTCGATATCCATATGGATTTCGATATCCATTTGGATTTCAATATCCATATCGATTTCGATATCCATTTGGATTTCGATATCCATATCGATTTCTATATCGATATCCATTTCTATATCGATATCCATTTCGATTTCGATATCCATATCGATTTCGATATCCCTATGGATTTCGATATCCATATGGATTTCGATATCCATTTGGATTTCGATATCCATATCGATTTCGATATCCCTATGGATTTCGATATCCCTATGGATTTCGATATCCATATGGATTTCGATATCCATATGGATTTCGATATCAATATGGATTTCGATATCCGTATGGATTTCGATATCAATATCAATTTCGGTGTCCATATCGATTTCGATATTCCTATGGATTTCGATATCCATATCGATTTCGATATCCATTTGGATTTCAATATCCATATCGATTTCGATATCCATTTGGATTTCGATATCCATATCGATTTCTATATCGATATCCATATCGATTTCGATATCCCTTTGGATTTCGATATCCATATGGATTTCGATATCCATATCGATTTCGATATCCCTATGATTTCTATATCGATATCCATTTCGTCGATATCCATTTCGATTTCGATCTCCTATCGATATCCATATGGATTTCGATATCCATTTCGATTTCAATATCCATATCGATTTCGATATCCCTATGGATTTCGATATCCCTATGGATTTCGATATCCATTTCGATTTCGATATCCATTTCGATTTCAATATCCATATCGATTTCGATATCCCTATGGATTTCGATATCCATATGGATTTCGATATCCATATGGATTTCGATATCAATATGGATTTCGATATCCGTATGGATTTCGTTATCAATATCAATTTCGGTGTCCATATCGATTTCGATATTCCTATGGATTTCGATATCCATTTCGATTTCAATATCCATATCGATTTCGATATCCCTATGGAGTTCGATATCCATTTGGATTTCAATATCCATATCGATTTCGATATCCTTTTGGATTTCGATATCCATTTCGATTTCGATATCCATTTCGATATCCATATGGATTTCGATATCCATTTGGATTTCGATATCCATATCGATTTCTATATCGATATCCATTTCTATATTGATATCCATTTCGATTTCGATATCCATATGGATTTCGATATCCATATCGATTTCGGTATCCCTAAGGATTTCTATATCGATATCCTTATGGATTTCGATATCCATATCGATTTCGATATCCCTATGGATTTCGATATCCATATGGATTTCGATATCCATATCGATTTCGATATCCATTTGGATTTCGATATCCATATGGATTTCGATATCCATTTGGATTTCGATATCCATATCGATTTCGGTATCCCTAATGATTTCTATATCGATATCCATTTCGATTTCGATATCCATATCGATTTCAATATCCATATCGATTTCGATATCCATATGGATTTCGATATCCATATCGATTTCGGTATCCCTAATAACTTCTATATCGATATCCATTTCGATTTCGATATCCTTATGGATTTCGATATCCATATCGATTTCGATATCCCTTTGGATTTCCATATCCATATGGATTTCGATATCCATTTGGATTTCGATATCCATATCGATTTCGGTATCCCTAATGATTTCTATATCGATATCCATTTCGATTTCGATATCCATATCGATTTCAATATACATATCGATTTCGATATCCCTATGGATTTCGATATCCATTTCGATTTCAATATCCATATCGATTTCGATATCCCTATGGATTTCGATATCCATATGGATTTCGATATCCATATGGATTTCGATATCCATATGGATTTCGATATCCATATCGATTTCAATATCCATATGGATTTCGATATCCATATGGATTTCGATATCCGTTTGGATTTCGATATCCATATCGATTTCGATTAGGGATACCACCTAATGATTTCTATATCGATATCCATTTCGATTTCGATATCCATATCGATTTCAATATCCATATCGATTTCGATATCCCTATGGATTTCGATATCCATATGGATTTCGATATCCATTTGGATTTCGATATCCATATCGATTTCGGTATCCCTAATGATTTCTATAGCGATATCCATTTCGATATCCCTATGGATTTCGCTATCCCTTTGGATTTCGATATCCCTTTGGATTTCGATATCCCTTTGGATTTCGATATCCCTATGGATTTCGATATCCATTTCGATTTCGATATCCATTTCGATTTCAATATCCATATCGATTTCAATATCCCTATGGAGTTCGATATCCATTTGGATTTCAATATCCATATCGATTTCGATATCCTTTTGGATTTCGATATCCATTTCGATATCCATTTCGATATCCATATGGATTTCGATATCCATTTGGATTTCGATATCCATATCGATTTCTATATCGATATCCATTTCTATATCGATATCCATTTCGACTTCGATATCCATATGGATTTCGATATCCATATCGATTTCGGTATCCGTAATGATTTCTATATCGATATCCTTATGGATTTCGATATCCATATCGATTTCGATATCCCTATGGATTTCGATATCCATATGGATTTCGATATCCATTTGGATTTCGATATCCATATCGATTTCGGTATCCCTAATGATTTCTATATCGATATCCATTTCGATTTCGATATCCTTATGGATTTCGATATCCATATCGATTTCGATATCCCTTTGGATTTCGATATCCATATGGATTTCGATATCCATTTGGATTTCGATATCCATATCGATTTCGGTATCCCTAATGATTTCTATATCGATATCCATTTCGATTTCGATATCCATATCGATTTCAATATACATATCGATTTCGATATCCCTATGGATTTCGATATCCATTTCGATTTCAATATCCATATCGATTTCGATATCCCTATGGATTTCGATATCCATATGGATTTCGATATCCATATGGATTTCGATATCCATATGGATTTCGATATCCATATCGATTTCAATATCCATATGGATTTCGATATCCATATGGATTTCGATATCCGTTTGGATTTCGATATCCATATCGATTTCGGTATCCCTAATGATTTCTATATCGATATCCATTTCGATATCCATATCGATTTCAATATCCATATCGATTTCGATATCCCTATGGATTTCGATATCCCTATGGATTTCGATATCCATTTGGATTTCGATATCCCTATGGATTTCGATATCCATATGGATTTCGATATCCATTTCGATTTCGATATCCATATCGATTTCGATATCCCTTTGGATTTCGATATCCATATGGATTTCGATATCCATATCGATTTCGGTATCCCTAATGATTTCTATATCGATATCCATTTCGATTTCGATATCCATTTCGATTTCGATCTCCATATCGATTTCGATATCCCTATGGATTTCGATATCCATATGGATTTCGATATCCATTTCGATTTCAATATCCATATCGATTTCGATATCCCTATGGATTTCGATATCCATTTCGATTTCGATATCCATTTCGATTTCAATATCCATATCGATTTCGATATCCCTATGGATTTCGATATCCATATGGATTTCGATATCCCTATGGATTTCGATATCCGTATGGATTTCGATATCAATATCAATTTCGGTGTCCATATCGATTTCGATATTCCTATGGATTTCGATATCCATATCGATTTCGATATCCATTTGGATTTCAATATCCATATCGATTTCGATATCCATTTGGATTTCGATATCCATATCGATTTCTATATCGATATCCATATCGATTTCGATATCCCTTTGGATTTCGATATCCATATGGATTTCGATATCCATATCGATTTCGGTATCCCTAATGATTTCTATATCGATATCCATTTCGATTTCGATATCCATATCGATTTCGATCTCCATATCGATTTCGATATCCCTATGGATTTCGATATCCATATGGATTTCGATATCCATTTCGATTTCGATATCCATATCGATTTCGATATCCCTATGGATTTCGATATCCCTATGGATTTCGATATCCATTTCGATTTCGATATCCATTTCGATTTCAATATCCATATCGATTTCGATATCCCTATGGATTTCGATATCCATTTGGATTTCGATATCCCTATGGATTTCGATATCCATATGGATTTCGATATCCATTTGGATTTCAATATCCATATCGATTTCGATATCCATTTGGATTTCGATATCCATATCGATTTCTATATCGATATCCATTTCTATATCGATATCCATTTCGATTTCGATATCCATATGGATTTCGATATCCATATCGATTTCGGTATCCCTAATGATTGCTATATCGATATCCTTATGGATTTCGATATCCATTTCGATTTCAATATCCATATCGATTTCGATATCCCTATGGAGTTCGATATCCATTTGGATTTCAATATCCATATCGATTTCGATATCCATATGGATTTCGATATCCATTTGGATTTCGATATCCATATCGATTTCTATATCGATATCCATTTCTATATCGATATCCATTTCGATTTCGATATCCATATGGATTTCGATATCCATATCGATTTCGGTATCCCTAATGATTTCTATATCGATATCCTTATGGATTTCGATATCCATATCGATTTCGATATCCCTATGGATTTCGATATCCATATGGATTTCGATATCCATTTGGATTTCGATATCCATATCGATTTCGGTATCCCTAATGATTTCTATATCGATATCCATTTCGATTTCGATATCCCTATGGATTTCGATATCCATATCGATTTCGATATCCATTTGGATTTCGATATCCATATCGATTTCGATATCCCTATGGATTTCGATATCCCTTGGATTTCGATATCCCTTGGATTTCGATATCCCTTGGATTCGATATCCATTTCGATTTCGATATCCATTTCGATTTCAATATCCATATCGATTTCGATATCCCTATGGATTTCGATATCCATATGGATTTCGATATCCATATGGATTTCGATATCCGTATGGATTTCGATATCCATATCGATTTCGGTGTCCATATGGATTTCGATATCCTATGGATTTCGATATCCATATCGATTTCAATATCCATATCGATTTCGATATCCCTATGGAGTTCGATATCCATATGGATTTCGATATCCATATCGATTTCGATATCCTTATGGATTTCGATATCCATATCGATTTCGATATCCATTTCGATATCCATATCGATTTCGATATCCATATGGATTTCGATATCCATATGGATTTCGATATCCATATCGATTTCTGTATCGATATCCATTTCTATATCGATATCCATATCGATTTCGATATCCATATCGATTTCAATATACATATTGATTTCGATATCCCTATGGATTTCGATATCCATATCGATTTCAATATCCATATCGATTTCGATATCCCTATGGATTTCGATATCCATATGGATTTCGATATCCATATGGATTTCGATATCCATATCGATTTCGATATCCATATCGATTTCGATATCCATATGGATTTCGATATCCATATGGATTTCGATATCCATTTGGATTTCGATATCCATATCGATTTCGGTATCCCTAATGATTTCTATATCGATATCCATTTCGATTTCGATATCCATATCGATTTCAATATCCATATCGATTTCGATATCCCTATGGATTTCGATATCCATATGGATTTCGATATCCATTTGGATTTCGATATCCATATCGATTTCGGTATCCCTAATGATTTCTATATCGATATCCATATCGATTTCGATATCCCTATGGATTTCGATATCCATTTGGATTTCGATATCCATTTGGATTTCGATATCCATATCGATTTCGATATCCCTATGGATTTCGATATCCCTTTGGATTTCGATATCCCTTTGGATTTCGATATCCCTATGGATTTCGATATCCATTTCGATTTCGATATCCATTTCGATTTCAATATCCATATCGATTTCGATATCCCTATGGATTTCGATATCCATATGGATTTCGATATCCCTATGGATTTCGATATCCGTATGGATTTCGATATCAATATCAATTTCGGTGTCCATATCGATTTCGATATCCCTATGGATTTCGATATCCATTTCGATTTCAATATCCATATCGATTTCGATATCCCTATGGAGTTCGATATCCATTTGGATTTCAATATCCATATCGATTTCGATATCCTTTTGGATTTCGATATCCATTTCGATGTCGATATCCATTTCGATATCCATATGGATTACAATATCCATTTGGATTTCGATATCCATTTGGAATTCGATATCCATATCGATTTCTATATCGATATCCATTTCTATATCGATATCCATTTGGATTTCGATATCCATTTGGATTTCGATATCCATATCGATTTCGATATCCCTATGGATTTCGATATCCCTTTGGATTTCGATATCCCTTTGGATTTCGATATCCCTATGGATTTCGATATCCATTTCGATTTCGACATCCATTTCGATTTCAATATCCATATCGATTTCGATATCCCTATGGATTTCGATATCCATATGGATTTCGATATCCCTATGGATTTCGATATCCGTATGGATTTCGATATCAATATCAATTTCGGTGTCCATATCGATTTCGATATTCCTATGGATTTCGATATCCATTTCGATTTCAATATCCATATCGATTTCGATATCCCTATGGAGTTCGATATCCATTTGGATTTCAATATCCATATCGATTTCGATATCCTTTTGGATTTCGATATCCATTTCGATTTCGATATCCATTTCGATATCCATATGGATTTCGATATCCATTTGGATTTCGATATCCATTTGGACTTCGATATCCATATCGATTTCTATATCGATATCCATTTCTATATCGATATCCATTTCGATTTCGATATCCATTTCGATTTCGATATCCATTTCGATTTCAATATCCATATCGATTTCGATATCCCTATGGATTTCGATATCCATATGGATTTCGATATCCCTATGGATTTCGATATCCGTATGGATTTCGATATCAATATCAATTTCGGTGTCCATATCGATTTCGATATTCCTATGGATTTCGATATCCATTTCGATTTCAATATCCATATCGATTTCGATATCCCTATGGAGTTCGATATCCATTTGGATTTCAATATCCATATCGATTTCGATATCCTTTTGGATTTCGATATCCATTTCGATTTCGATATCCATTTCGATATCCATATGGATTACGATATCCATTTGGATTTCGATATCCATTTGGATTTCGATATCCATATCGATTTCTATATCGATATTCATTTCTATATCGATATCCATTTCGATTTCGATATCCATATGGATTTCGATATCCATATCGATTTCGGTATCCCTAATGATTTCTATATCGATATCCTTATGGATTTCGATATCCATATCGATTTCGATATCCCTATGGATTTCGATATCCATATGGATTTCGATATCCATTTGGATTTCGATATCCATATCGATTTCGGTATCCCTAATGATTTCTATATCGATATCCATTTCGATTTCGATATCCTTATGGATTTCGATATCCATATCGATTTCGATATCCCTTTGGATTTCGATATCCATATGGATTTCGATATCCATTTGGATTTCGATATCCATATCGATTTCGGTATCCCTAATGATTTCTATATCGATATCCATTTCGATTTCGATATCCATATCGATTTCAATATACATATCGATTTCGATATCCCTATGGATTTCGATATCCATTTCGATTTCAATATCCATATCGATTTCGATATCCCTATGGATTTCCATATCCATATGGATTTCGATATCCATATGTATCTCGATATCCATATGGATTTCGATATCCATATCGATTTCAATATCCATATGGATTTCGATATCCATATGGATTTCGATATCCGTTTGGATTTCGATATCCATATCGATTTCGGTATCCCTAATGATTTCTATATCGATATCCATTTCGATTTCGATATCCATATGGATTTCAATATCCATATCGATTTCGATATCCCTATGGATTTCGATATCCATTTGGATTTCGATATCCATTTGGATTTCGATATCCATATCGATTTCGGTATCCCTAATGATTTCTATAGCGATATCCATTTCGATATCCCTATGGATTTCGCTATCCGTTTGGATTTCGATATCCCTTTGGATTTCGATATCCCTTTGGATTTCGATATCCCTATGGATTTCGATATCCATTTCGATTTCGATATCCATTTCGATTTCAATATCCATATCGATTTCGATATCCATTTGGATTTCGATATCCGTATGGATTTCGATATCAATATCAATTTCGGTGTCCATATCGATGTCGATATTCCTATGGATTTCGATATCCATATGGATTTCGATATCCGTTTGGATTTCGATATCCATATCGATTTCAATATCCATATCGATTTCGATATCCCTATGGATTTCGATATCCATATGGATTTCGATATCCCTTTGGATTTCGATATCCCTATGGATTTCGATATCCATTTCGATTTCGATATCCATATCGATTTCAATATCCATATCGATTTCGATATCCCTATGGATTTCGATATCCATATGGATTTCGATATCCATTTGGATTTCGATATCCATTTCGATTTCGATATCCATATCGATTTCGATATCGATATCCATATGGATTTCGATATCCATATGGATTTCGATATCCATATGGATTTCGATATCCATATGGATTTCGATATCCATATGGATTTCGATATCCATATGGATTTCGATATCCATATCGATTTCGATATCCATATGGATTTCGATATCCATATCGATTTCTATAGCGATATCCATTTCGATTTCGATATCCAGATCGATTTCAATATCCATATCGATTTCGATATCCCTATGGATTTCGATATCCATATGGATTTCGATATCCCTTTGGATTTCGATATCCCTATGGATTTCGATATCCATTTCGATTTCGATATCCATTTCGATTTCAATATCCATATCGATATCGATTTCCCTATGGATTTCGATATCCGTATGGATTTCGATATCCCTATGGATTTCGATATCCATTTGGATTTCGATATCCGTATGGATTTCGATATCAATATCAATTTCGGTGTCCATATCGATTTCGATATTCCTATGGATTTCGATATCCATATCGATTTCGATATCCCTATGGATTTCGATATCCTTATGGATTTCGATATCCATTTCGATTTCAATATCCATATCGATTTCGATATCCCTATGGAGTTCGATATCCATATAGATTTCGATATCCCTATGGATTTCGATATCCTTATGGATTTTGATATCCATATTGATTTCAATATCCATATCGGTTTCGATATCCATATCGATTTCAATATCCATATCGATTTCGATATTCCTATGGATTTCGATATGCATATGGATTTCGATATCCATATCGATTTCGGTATCCCTATGGATTTCTATATTCATATCGATTTCAATACCCATATCGATTTTGATATCCCTATGGATTTCGATATCCCTATGGATTTCGATATGCATATGGATTTCGATATCCATATCGATTTCGGTATCCCTATGGATTTCTATATTCATATCGATTTCAATACCCATATCGATTTTGATATCCCTATGGATATCGATATCCCTATGGATTTCAATATCCATATCGTTTTCGATATCCCTATGGATTTTGATATCCATATCGATTTTGATATCCATATTCATTTCGGCATCCATATCGATTTTGATATCCCTATGGATTTCGATATCCCTATGGATTTCGGTATCCATATCGATTTCGATATCCCTATGGATTTCGAGATATGGATATCGATATCCATATGGATTTCGATATCCATATCGATTTCGGTATCCCTAATGATTTCTATAGCGATATCCATTTCGATTTCGATATCCATATCGATTTCAATATCCATATCGATTTCGATATCCCTATGGATTTCGATATCCATATGGATTTCGATATCAGTTTGGATTTCGATATCCCTATGGATTTCGATATCCATTTCGATTTCGATATCCATTTCGATTTCAATATCCATATCGATATCGATTTCCCTATGGATTTCGATATCCGTATGGATTTCGATATCCCTATGGATTTCGATATCCATTTGGATTTCGATATCCGTATGGATTTCGATATCAATATCAATATCGGTGTCCATATCGATTTCGATATTCCTATGGATTTCGATATCCATATCGATTTCGATATCCCTATGGATTTCGATATCCTTATGGATTTCGATATCCATTTCGATTTCAATATCCATATCGATTTCAATATCCCTATGGAGTTCGATATCCATATAGATTTCGATATCCTATGGATTTCGATATCCTTATGGATTTCGATATCCATTTCGATTTCAATATCCATATCGATTTCGATATCCCTATGGAGTTCGATATCCATATAGATTTCGATATCCCTATGGATTTTGATATCCATATTGATTTCAATATCCATATCGATTTCGATATCCCTATGGATTTCGATATCCATTTCGATTTCAATATCCATATCGATTTCGATATCCCTATGGATTTCGATATCCATTTCGATTTCAATATCCATATCGATATCGATATTCCTATGGATTTCGATATGCATATGGATTTCGATATCCATATCGATTTCGGTATCCCTATGGATTTCTATATTCATATCGATTTCAATACCCATATCGATTTTGATATCCCTATGGATATCGATATCCCTATGGATTTCAATATCCATATCGATTTCGATATCCCTATGGATTTTGATATCCATATCGATTTTGATATCCATATTCATTTCGGCATCCATATCGATTTTGATATCCCTATGGATTTCGATATCCCTATGGATTTCGGTATCCATATCGATTTCGATATCCCTATGGATTTCGATATCCTTATCGGTTTCGATATCCCTATGGATTTCGATACCCATATCGATTTCGATATCCCTTTGGATTTCGATATCCCTATGGATTTCGATATCCATATCGATTTCGATATCCCTATGGATTTCGATATCCATATCGATTTCGATATTCCTATGGATATCGATATCCCTATGGATTTCAATATCCATATCGATTTCGATATCCCTATGGATTTTGATATCCATATCGATTTTAATATCCATATTCATTTCGGCATCCATATCGATTTTGATATCCCTATGGATTTCGATATCCCTATGGATTTCGGTATCCATATCGATTTCGATATCCCTATGGATTTCGAGATATGGATATCGATATCCATATGGATTTCGATATCCATATCGATTTCGGTATCCCTAATGATTTCTATAGCGATATCCATATGGATTTCGATATCCATATCGATTTCGGTATCCCTAATGATTTCTATATCGATATCCTTATGGATTTCGATATCCATATGGATTTCGATATCCATTTGGATTTCGATATCCATATCGATTTCGGTATCCATATCGATTTCGGTATCCCTAATGATTTCTATATCGATATCCTTATGGATTTCGATATCCATATGGATTTCTATATCCATTTGGATTTCGATATCCATATCGATTTCTATATCGATATCCATTTCTATATCGATATCCATTTCGATTTCGATATCCATATGGATTTCGATATCCATATCGATTTCGGTATCCCTAATGATTTCTATAGCGATATCAATATGGATTTCGATATCCATATCGATTTCGGTATCCCTAATGATTTCTATATCGATATCCTTATGGATTTCGATATCCATATGGATTTCGATATCCATTTCGATTTCGATATCCATATCGATTTCGATATCCATATCGATTTCGGTATCCCTAATGATTTCTATATCGATATCCTTATGGATTTCGATATCCATATCGATTTCGATATCCCTTTGGATTTCGATATCCATATGGATTTCTATATCCATTTGGATTTCGATATCCATATCGATTTCTATATCGATATCCATTTCTATATCGATATCCATTTCGATTTCGATATCCATATGGATTTCGATATCCATATCGATTTCGGTATCCCTAATGATTTCTATAGCGATATCCATTTCGATTTAGATATCCCTATGGATTTCGATATCCATATCGATTTCGATATCCCTTTGGATTTCGATATCCTTATGGATTTCGATATCCATTTGGATTTCGATATCCATGTCGATTTCGGTATCCCTAATGATTTCTATATCGATATCCATTTCGATTTCGATATCCATATCGATTTCAATATACATATCGATTTCGATATCCCTATGGATTTCGATATCCATTTCGATTTCAATATCCATATCGATTTCGATATCCCTATGGATTTTGATATCCATATCGATTTTGATATCCATATTCATTTCGGCACCCATATCGATTTTGATATCCATATCGATTTCGATATCCCTATGGATTTCGATATCCATATCGATTTCGATATTCCTATGGATATCGATATCCCTATGGATTTCAATATCCATATCGATTTCGATATCCCTATGGATTTTGCTATCCATATCGGATTTGATATCCATATTAATTTCGGCATCCATATCGATTTTGATATCCCTATGGATTTCGATATCCCTATGGATTTCGGTATCCATATCGATTTCGATATCCCTATGGATTTCGAGATATGGATATCGATATCCCTATGGTTTTCAATATCCATATCGATTTCGATATCCATTTGGATTTCGATATCCATATCGATTTCGGTATCTCTAATGATTTCTATATCGATATCCATTTCGATTTCGATATCCATATGGATTTCGATATCCATTTGGATTTCGATATCCCTATGGATTTCGATATCCATTTGGATTTCGATATCCATATCGATTTCGATATCCCTCTGGATTTCGATATCCATATGGATTTCGATATCCCTATGGATTTCGATATCCATATCGATTTCGGTATCCCTAATGATTTCTATATCGATATCCATTTCGATTTCGATATCCATTTCGATTTCGATCTCCACATCGATTTCGATATCCCTATGGATTTCGATATCCATATGGATTTCGAAATCCATTTCGATTTCAATATCCATATCGATTTCGATATCCCTATGGATTTCGATATCCCTATGGATTTCGATATCCATTTCGATTTCGATATCCATTTCGATTTCAATATCCATATCGATTTCGATATCCCTATGGATTTCGATATCCATATGGATTTCGATATCCCTATGGATTTCGATATCCGTATGGATTTCGATATCAATATCAATTTCAGTGTCCATATCGATTTCGATATTCCTATGGATTTCGATATCCATATCGATTTCGATATCTCTATGGATTTCGATATCCTTATGGATTTCGATATCCATATCGATTTCAATATCCATATCAATTTCGGTATTCATAAAGATTTCAATATCCATATCGATTTCGATATCCATACCAATTTCGATACCCCATATATTTCGAAATCCATATCGATTTCGATATCCATATCGATTTCGATATCCCTATGGAGTTCGATATCCATTTGGATTTCGATATCCATATCGATTTCGATATCTCTATGGATTTCGATATCCTTATGGATTTCGATATCCATTTCGATTTCAATATCCATATCGATTTCGATATTCCTATGGATATCGATATCCCTATGGATTTCAATATCCATATCGATTTCGATATCCCTATGGATTTTGCTATCCATATCGATTTTGATATCCATATTAATTTCGGCATCCATATCGATTTTGATATCCCTATGGATTTCGATATCCGTATGGATTTCGATATCAATATCAATTTCGGTGTCCATATCGATTTCGATATTCCTATGGATTTCGATATGCATATCGATTTCGATATCTCTATGGATTTCGATATCCTTATGGATTTCGATATCCATTTCGATTTCAATATCCATATCGATTTCGATATCCCTATGGAGTTCGATATCCATTTGGATTTCAATATCCATATCGATTTCGATATCCTTTTGGATTTCGATATCCATATGGATTTCGATATCCATTTGGATTTCGATATCCATATCGATTTCGGTATCTCTAATGATTTCTATATCGATATCCATTTCGATTTCGATATCCATATGGATTTCGATATCCATTTGGATTTCGATATCCCTATGGATTTCGATATCCATTTGGATTTCGATATCCATATCGATTTCGATATCCCTCTGGATTTCGATATCCATATGGATTTCGATATCCCTATTGATTTCGATATCCATATCGATTTCGGTATCCCTAATGATTTCTATATCGATATCCATTTCGATTTCGATATCCATATCGATTTCGATCTCCATATCGATTTCGATATCCCTATGGATTTCGATATCCATATGGATTTCGAAATCCATTTCGATTTCAATATCCATATCGATTTCGATATCCATATCGATTTCGATATCCCTATGGATTTCGATATCCCTATGGATTTCGATATCCATTTCGATTTCGATATCCATTTCGATTTCAATATCCATATCGATTTCGATATCCCTATGGATTTCGATATCCATATGGATTTCGATATCCCTATGGATTTCGATATCCGTATGGATTTCGATATCAATATCAATTTCAGTGTCCATATCGATTTCGATATTCCTATGGATTTCGATATCCATATCGATTTCGATATCTCTATGGATTTCGATATCCTTATGGATTTCGATATCCATTTCGATTTCAATATCCATATCGATTTCGATATCCCTATGGAGTTCGATATCCATTTGGATTTCAATATCCATATCGATTTCGATATCCTTTTGGATTTCGATATCCATATGGATTTCGATATCCATTTGGATATCCATATGGATTTCGATATCCATTTGGATATCCATATCGATTTCTATATCGATATCCATTTCTATATCGATATCCATTTCGATTTCGATATCCATATGGATTTCGATATCCATATCGATTTCGGTATCCCTAATGATTTCTATATCGATATCCTTATGGATTTCGATATCCATATCGATTTCGATATCCCTATGGATTTCGATATCCATATGGATTTCGATATCCATTTGGATTTCGATATCCATATCGATTTCGATATCCCTATGGATTTCGATATCCCTTTGGATTTCGATATCCCTTTGGATTTCGATATTCCTATGGATTTCGATATCCATTTCGATTTCGATATCCATTTCGATTTCAATATCCATATCGATTTCGATATCCCTATGGATTTCGATATCCATATGGATTTCGATATCCCTATGGATTTCGATATCCGTATGGATTTCGATATCAATATCAATTTCGGTGTCCATATCGATTTCGATATTCCTATGGATTTCGATATCCATATGGATTTCGATATCCCTATGGATTTCGATATCCGTATGGATTTCGATATCAATATCAATTTCGGTGTCCATATCGATTTCGATATCCCTATGGAGTTCGATATCCATTTGGATTTCAATATCCATATCGATTTCGATATCCTTTTGGATTTCGATATCCATATGGATTTCGATATCCATTTCGATATCCATATGGATTTTGATATCCATTTGGATTTCGATATCCATATCGATTTCTATATCGATATCCATTTCCATATCGATATCCATTTCGATTTCGATATCCATATGGATTTCGATATCCATATCGATTTCGGTATCCATAATGATTTCTATATCGATATCCTTATGGATTTCGATATCCATATCGATTTCGATATCCCTATGGATTTCGATATCCATATGGATTTCGATATCCATTTGGATTTCGATCCATATCGATTTCTATATCGATATCCATTTCTATATCGATATCCATTTCGATTTCGATATCCATATGGATTTCGATATCCATATCGATTTCGGTATCCCTAATGATTTCTATATCGATATCCCTATGGATTTTGCTATCCATATCGATTTTGATATCCATATTAATTTCGGCATCCATATCGATTTTGATATCCCTATGGATTTCGATATCCCTATGGATTTCGGTATCCATATCGATTTCGATATCCCTATGGATTTCGAGATATGGATATCGATATCCCTATGGATTTCAATATCCATATCGATTTCGATATCCCTATGGATTTCGATATCCATATGGATTTCGATATCCCTATGGATTTCGATATCCGTATGGATTTCGATATCAATATCAATTTCGGTGTCCATATCGATTTCGATATTCCTATGGATTTCGATATCCATATCGATTTCGATATCTCTATGGATTTCGATATCCTTATGGATTTCGATATCCATTTCGATTTCAATATCCATATCGATTTCGATATCCTTTTGGATTTCGATATCCATATGGATTTCGATATCCATTTGGATTTCGATATCCATATCGATTTCGGTATCCATATCGATTTCGATATTCCTTGGATTTCGATATCCATATCGATTTCGATATCCCTATGGATTTCGATATCCTTATGGATTTCGATATCCATTTCGATTTCAATATCCATATCGATTTCGATATCCATATGGATTTCGATATCCATATGGATTTCGATATCCATATGGATTTCGATATCCCTATGGATTTCGATATCCATATGGATTTCGATATCCATATCGATTTCGATATCCCTATGGATTTCGATATCCATATGGATTTCGATATCCATATGGATTTCGATATCCATATCGATTTCGATATCCCTATGGATTTCGATATCCATTGGATTTCGAAATCCATTCGATTTCAATATCCATATGATTTCGATTCCCTATGGATTTCGATATCCCTATGGATTTCGATATCCCTATGGATTTCGATATCTTTGGATTTCGATATCCATTTCGATTTCGATCTCCTATGATTCGATATCCCTATGGATTCGATATCCTATGGATTCGAAATCCATATCGATTTCAATATCCTATCGATTGATATCCCTATGGATTCGATATCCTATGGATTTGATATCCATTCGATTTCGATATCATTTCGATTCGATATCCATATCGATTCGATATCCCTATGGATTGATATCATATGGATTGATATCCCTTGGATTTCGATATCCGTATGGATTTCGATATCATTCAATTTCGTTCCATATGATTTCGATATTCCTTGGATTTCGATATCCATATCGATTTCGATATCTCTATGGATTTCGATATCCTATGGATTTCGATATCCATTTCGTTCATATCCATATGGATTTCGATATCCATTGGATTTCGATATCCATATCGATTTCTATATCGATATCCATTTCTATATCGATATCCATTTCGATTTCGATATCCATATCGATTTCGATATCCATATCGATTTCGGTATCCCTATGGATTTCGATATCCATTTGGATTTCAATATCCATATCGATTTCGATATCCCTTGGATTTCGATATCCTATCGATTTTGATATCCATATTCATTTCGGCATCCATATCGATTTTGATATCCTATCGATTTCGATATCCCTATGGATTTCGATATCCATATCGATTTCGATATCCCTTGATTCGATATCCATATGGATTTCGATATCCATATCGATTTCGATATCCCTATGGATTTCGATATCCATATGGATTTCGATATCCATATCGATTTCGATATCCATATCGATTTCGATATCCCTATGGATTTCGATATCCCTATGGATTTCGATATCCATATCGATTTCGATATCCATATCGGATTCGATATCCCTATGGATTTCGATATCCATATCGATTTCGATATCCATATGGATTTCGATATCCATATCGATTTCGGTATCTCTAATGATTTCTATATCGATATCCATTCGATTTCGATATCCATATGGATTTGATATCCATTGGATTTCGATATCCCTATGGATTTCGATATCCATTTGGATTTCGATATCCATATGATTTCGATATCCCTCTGGATTTCGATATCCATATGGATTTGATATCCCTATGGATTTGATATCCATATGATTTCGGTTACTATGATTTCTTATGATATCCATTTCGATTTCGATATCCATTTCGATTTCGATTCCACATGATTTCGATATCCCTTGGATTCGATATCCATATGGATTTCGAAATCCATTCGATTTAATATCCATATCGATTTCGATATCCCTATGGATTTCGATATCCTATGGATTTCGATATCCATTCGATTTCGATATCCATTCGATTTCAATATCCATATCGATTTCGATATCCCTATGGATTTCGATATCCATATGGATTTCGATATCCCTATGGATTTCGATATCCGTATGGATTTCGATATCAATATCAATTTCAGTTCCATATCGATTTCGATATTCCTATGGATTTCGATATCCATATCGATTTCGATATCTCTATGGATTTCGATATCCTTATGGATTTCGATATCCATTTCGATTTCAATATCCATATCGATTTCGATATCCCTATGAGTTCGATATCCATTTGGATTTCGATATCCATACGATTTCGATATCTTTATGATTTCGATATCCATATGGATTTCGATATCCATATGATTTCGATATCCATATCGATTTGATTCCCTATGGATATGTATCCCTATGGATTTGTATCTATGTTGATATCCCTATGGATTTGTTCCTATGATTTCGATTTTATTCGTTCATATGATTTGATATCCTATGGATTTCGTTCGTTGGATGATATTTAATCGTTCATAGATTGACGGAGATATCATAGATTTGATATTCTATGGATTTGATATCCTTATGGATTTCGTATCCATTGATTTCAATATCCATATGATTTGATTCCCTATGAGTTCGATATCCATTTGGATTTCAATATCCATATGATTTGATATCCTTTTGGATTTCGATATCCATATGGATTTCGATATCCATTTGGATTTCGATATCCATATCGATTTCGGTATCTCTAATGATTTCTATATCGATATCCATTTCGATTTCGATATCCATATGGATTTCGATATCCATTTGGATTTCGATATCCCTATGGATTTCGATATCCATTTGGATTTCGATATCCATATCGATTTCGATATCCCTCTGGATTTCGATATCCATATGGATTTCGATATCCCTATGGATTTCGATATCCATATCGATTTCGGTATCCCTAATGATTTCTATATCGATATCCATTTCGATTTCGATATCCATTTCGATTTCGATCTCCATATCGATTTCGATATCCCTATGGATTTCGATATCCATATGGATTTCGAAATCCATTTCGATTTCAATATCCATATCGATTTCGATATCCCTATGGATTTCGATATCCCTATGGATTTCGATATCCATTTCGATTTCGATATCCATTTCGATTTCAATATCCATATCGATTTCGATATCCCTATGGATTTCGATATCCATATGGATTTCGATATCCCTATGGATTTCGATATCCGTATGGATTTCGATATCAATATCAATTTCAGTGTCCATATCGATTTCGATATTCCTATGGATTTCGATATCCATATCGATTTCGATATCTCTATGGATTTCGATATCCTTATGGATTTCGATATCCATATCGATTTCAATATCCATATCGATTTCGATATCCCTATGGAGTTCGATATCCATTTGGATTTCAATATCCATATCGATTTCGATATCCTTTTGGATTTCGATATCCATATGGATTTCGATATCCATTTGGATATCCATATGGATTTCGATATCCATTTGGATATCCATATCGATTTCTATATCGATATCCATATCTATATCGATATCCATTTCGATTTCGATATCCATATGGATTTCGATATCCATATCGATTTCGGTATCCCTAATGATTTCTATATCGATATCCTTATGGATTTCGATATCCATATCGATTTCGATATCCCTATGGATTTCGATATCCGTATGGATTTCGATATCCATTTGGATTTCGATATCCATATCGATTTCGATATCCCTATGGATTTCGATATCCCTTTGGATTTCGATATCCCTTTGGATTTCGATATCCCTATGGATTTCGATATCCATTTCGATTTCGATATCCATTTCGATTTCAATATCCATATCGATTTCGATATCCCTATGGATTTCGATATCCATATGGATTTCGATATCCCTATGGATTTCGATATCCGTATGGATTTCGATATCAATATCAATTTCGGTGTCCATATCGATTTCGATATTCCTATGGATTTCGATATCCATATGGATTTCGATATCCCTATGGATTTCGATATCCGTATGGATTTCGATATCAATATCAATTTCGGTGTCCATATCGATTTCGATATCCCTATGGAGTTCGATATCCATTTGGATTTCAATATCCATATCGATTTCGATATCCTTTTGGATTTCGATATCCATATGGATTTCGATATCCATTTCGATATCCATATGGATTTCGATATCCATTTGGATTTCGATATCCATATCGATTTCTATATCGATATCCATTTCTATATCGATATCCATTTCGATTTCGATATCCATATGGATTTCGATATCCATATCGATTTCGGTATCCATAATGATTTCTATATCGATATCCTTATGGATTTCGATATCCATATCGATTTCGATATCCCTATGGATTTCGATATCCATATGGATTTCGATATCCATTTGGATTTCGATCCATATCGATTTCTATATCGATATCCATTTCTATATCGATATCCATTTCGATTTCGATATCCATATGGATTTCGATATCCATATCGATTTCGGTATCCCTAATGATTTCTATATCGATATCCCTATGGATTTTGCTATCCGTATCGATTTTGATATCCATATTAATTTCGGCATCCATATCGATTTTGATATCCCTATGGATTTCGATATCCCTATGGATTTCGGTATCCATATCGATTTCGATATCCCTATGGATTTCGAGATATGGATATCGATATCCCTATGGATTTCAATATCCATATCGATTTCGATATCCCTATGGATTTCGATATCCATATGGATTTCGATATCCCTATGGATTTCGATATCCGTATGGATTTCGATATCAATATCAATTTCGGTGTCCATATCGATTTCGATATTCCTATGGATTTCGATATACATATCGATTTCGATATCTCTATGGATTTCGATATCCTTATGGATTTCGATATCCATTTCGATTTCAATATCCATATCGATTTCGATATCCTTTTGGATTTCGATATCCATATGGATTTCGATATCCATTTGGATTTCGATATCCATATCGATTTCGGTATCCCTAATGATTTCTTATCGATATCCATTTCGATATCGATATCCTATGGATTTCGATATCCATTTGGATTTCGATATCCCTATGGATTTCGATATCCATTTGGATTTCGATATCCATATCGATTTCGATATCCCTTTGGATTTCGATATCCATATGGATTTCGATATCCATATGGATTTCGATATCCATATCGATTTCGATATCCCTATGGATTTCGATATCCATATGGATTTCGAAATCCATTTCGATTTCAATATCCATATCGATTTCGATATCCCTATGGATTTCGATATCCCTATGGATTTCGATATCCCTATGGGTTTCGATATCCATTTCGATTTCGATATCCATTTCGATTTCGATCTCCATATCGATTTCGATATCCCTATGGATTTCGATATTCATATGGATTTCGAAATCCATTTCGATTTCAATATCCATATCGATTTCGATATCCCTATGGATTTCGATATCCCTATGGATTTCGATATCCATTTCGATTTCGATATCCATTTCGATTTCAATATCCATATCGATTTCGATATCCCTATGGATTTCGATATCCATATGGATTTCGATATCCCAATGGATTTCGATATCCGTATGGATTTCGATATCAATATCAATTTCGGTGTCCATATCGATTTCGATATTCCTATGGATTTCGATATCCATATCGATTTCGATATCTCTATGGATTTCGATATCCTTATGGATTTCGATATCCATTTCGATTTCAATATCCATATCGATTTCGATATCCCTATGGAGTTCGATATCCATTTGGATTTCAATATCCATATCGATTTCGATATCCTTTTGGATTTCGATATCCATATGGATTTCGATATCCATTTGGATATCCATATGGATTTCGATATCCATTTGGATATCCATATCGATTTCTATATCGATATCCATTTCTATATCGATATCCATTTCGATTTCGATATCCATATGGATTTCGATATCCATATCGATTTCGGTATCCCTAATGATTTCTATATCGATATCCTTATGGATTTCGATATCCATATCGATTTCGATATCCCTATGGATTTCGATATCCATATGGATTTTGATATCCATTTGGATTTCGATATCCATATCGATTTCGATATCCCTATGGATTTCGATATCCCTTTGGATTTCGATATCCCTTTGGATTTCGATATCCCTTTGGATTTCGATATCCATTTCGATTTCGATATCCATTTCAATTTCAATATCCATATCGATTTCGATATCCCTATGGATTTCGATATCCATATGGATTTCGATATCCCTATGGATTTCGATATCCGTATGGATTTCGATATCAATATCAATTTCGGTGTCCATATCGATTTCGATATTCCTATGGATTTCGATATCCATATCGATTTCGATATCTCTATGGATTTCGATATCCTTATGGATTTCGATATCCATTTCGATTTCAATATCCATATCGATTTCGATATCCCTATGGAGTTCGATATCCATTTGGATTTCAATATCCATATCGATTTCGATATCCTTTTGGATTTCGATATCCATATGGATTTCGATATCCATTTCGATATCCATATGGATTTCGATATCCATTTGGATTTCGATATCCATATCGATTTCTATATCGATATCCATTTCTATATCGATATCCATTTCGATTTCGATATCCATATGGATTTCGATATCCATATCGATTTCGGTATCCCTAATGATTTCTATATCGATATCCTTATGGATTTCGATATCCATATCGATTTCGATATCCCTATGGATTTCGATATCCATATGGATTTCGATATCCATTTGGATTTCGATATCCATAACGATTTCGGTATCCCTAATGATTTCTATATCGATATCCAATTCGATTTCGATATCCTTATGGATTTCGATATCCATATCGATTTCGATATCCCTTTGGATTTCGATATCCATTTCGATTTCAATATCCAAATCGATTTCGATATCCCTATGGATTTCGATATCCATATGGATTTCGATATCCATATGGATTTCGATATCCATATGGATTTCGATATCCATATGGATTTCGATATCCATATGGATTTCGATATCCATATCGATTTCAATATCCATATGGATTTCGATATCCCTATGGATTTCGATATCCATATGGATTTCGATATCCATATGGATTTCGATATCCATATGGATTTCGATATCCTTATGGATTTCGATATCCATATCGATTTCGGTATCTCTAATGATTTCTATAGCGATATCCATTTCGATATCCCTATGGATTTCGCTATCCCTTTGGATTTCGATATCCCTTTGGATTTCGATATCCCTTTGGATTTCGATATCCCTATGGATTTCGATATCCATTTCGATTTCGATATCCATTTCGATTTCAATATCCATATCGATTTCGATATCCCTATGGAGTTCGATATCCATTTGGATTTCAATATCCATATCGATTTCGATATCCTTTTGGATTTCGATATCCATATGGATTTCGATATCCATTTGGATTTCGATATCCATATCGATTTCGGTATCCCTAATGATTTCTATATCGATGCATATCGAAATCCATAGGAATATCGAAATCGATATGGATATTGAAATCGAAATGGATATCGAAATCCATAGGGATATCGAAATCGATATGGATATTGAAATCAATATGGATATCAAAATCCATAAGGATATCGAAATCCATAGGGATATCGAAATCTATATGGATATCGAACTCCATAGGGATATCGAAATCGATATGGATATTGAAATCGAAATGGATATCGAAATCCATAGAGATATCGAAATCCAAAGGGATATCGAAATCCAAATGGATATCGAAATCCATAGGGATATCGAAATCGATATGGATATTGAAATCGATATGGATATCGAAATCGAAATGGATATCGCTATAGAAATCATTAGGGATATCGAAATCGATATGGATATCGAAATCCATATGGATATCGAAATCCATAGGGATATCGAAATCCATAGGGATATCGAAATCGATATGGATATTGAAATCGATATGGATATCGAAATCGAAATGGATATCGATATAGAAATCATTAGGGATACCGAAATCGATATGGATATCGAAATCCAAATGGATATCGAAATCCATATGGATATCGAAATCCATAGGGATATCGAAATCGATATGGATATTGAAATCGATATGGATATCGAAATCGACATGGATATCGATATAGAAATCATTAGGGATACCGAAATCGATGTGGATATTGAAATCGAAATGGATATCGAAATCGAAATGGATATCGAAATCCATAGGGATATCGAAATCCAAAGGGATATCGAAATCGATATGGATATCGAAATCCATAGGGATATCGAAATCCAAAGGGATATCGAAATCGATATGGATATCGAAATCCAAATGGATATCGAAATCCATATGGATATCGAAATCGATATGGATATCGAAATCCATAAGGATATCGATATAGAAATCATTAGGGATACCGAAATCGATATGGATATCGAAATCCATATGGATATCGAAATCGAAATGGATATCGATATAGAAATCATTAGGGATACCGAAATCGATATGGATATCGAAATCCAAATGGATATCGAAATCCATATGGATATCGAAATCCAAAGGGATATCGAAATCGATATGTATATCGAAATCCATAAGGATATCGATATAGAAATCATTAGGGATACCGAAATCGATATGGATATCGAAATCCATATGGATATCGAAATCGAAATGGATATCGATATAGAAATCATTAGGGATACCGAAATCGATATGGATATCGAAATCCAAATGGATATCGAAATCCATATGGATATCGAAATCCAAAGGGATATCGAAATCGATATGGATATCGAAATCCATAAGGATATCGATATAGAAATCATTAGGGATACCGAAATCGATATGGATATCGAAATCCATATGGATATCGAAATCGAAATGGATATCGATATAGAAATCATTAGGGATACCGAAATCGATATGGATATCGAAATCCAAATGGATATCGAAATCCATATGGATATCGAAATCCAAAGGGATATCGAAATCGATATGTATATCGAAATCCATAAGGATATCGATATAGAAATCATTAGGGATACCGAAATCGATATGGATATCGAAATCCATATGGATATCGAAATCGAAATGGATATCGCTATAGAAATCATTAGGGATACCGAAATTGATATGGATATCGAAATCCATATGGATATCGATATCCATATTCGAAATCCATAGGGATATCGAAATCGATATGGATTCCGAAATCCATAGGGATATCGAAATCCATAGGGATATCAAAATCGATATGGATGCCGAAATGAATATGGATATCAAAATCGATATGGATATCAAAATCCATAGGGATATCGAAATCGATATGGATATTGAAATCCATAGGGATATCGATATCCATAGGAATATCGAAATCGATATGGATATCGAAATCCATAGGGATATCGAAATCGATATGGACACCGAAATATATTTAGAAATGGATATCGATATAGAAATCGATATGGATATCAAAATCCAAATGGATATCGAAATCCATATGGATATCGAAATCCAAAGGGATATCGAAATCGATATGGATATCGAAATCCATAAGGATATCGATATAGAAATCATTAGGGATACCGAAATCGATATGGATATCGAAATCCATATGGATATCGAAATCGAAATGGATATCGATATAGAAATCATTAGGGATACCGAAATCGATATGGATATCGAAATCCAAATGGATATCGAAATCCATATGGATATCGAAATCCAAAGGGATATCGAAATCGATATGTATATCGAAATCCATAAGGATATCGATATAGAAATCATTAGGGATACCGAAATCGATATGGATATCGAAATCCATATGGATATCGAAATCGAAATGGATATCGCTATAGAAATCATTAGGGATACCGAAATTGATATGGATATCGAAATCCATATGGATATCGATATCCATATCTCGAAATCCATAGGGATATCGAAATCGATATGGATACCGAAATCCATAGGGATATCGAAATCCATAGGGATATCAAAATCGATATGGATGCCGAAATGAATATGGATATCAAAATCGATATGGATATCAAAATCCATAGGGATATCGAAATCGATATGGATATTGAAATCCATAGGGATATCGATATCCATAGGAATATCGAAATCGATATGGATATCGAAATCCATAGGGATATCGAAATCGATATGGATATCGAAATCCATAGGGATATCGAAATCCAAAGGGATATCGAAATCGATATGGGTATCGAAATCCATAGGGATATCGAAATCGATATGGATATCGAAATCCATAGGGATATCGAAATCGATATGGATACCGAAATCCATAGGGATATCGAAATCCATAGGGATATAAAAATCGATATGGATGCCGAAATGAATATGGATATCAAAATCGATATGGATATCAAAATCCATAGGGATATCGAAATCGATATGGATATTGAAATCCATAGGGATATCGATATCCATAGGGATATCAAAATCGATATGGGTATTGAAATCGATATGAATATAGAAATCCATAGGGATACCGAAATCGATATTGATATCGAAATCCATATGCATTTCGAAATCCATAGGGATATCGAAATCCATAGGGATATCAAAATCGATATGGGTATTGAAATCGATATGGATATCGAAATCGAAATGGATATCGATATAGAAATCATTAGGGATACTGAAATCGAAATGGATATCGAAATCCAAACGGATATCGAAGTCCATATGGATATCGAAATCCATAGGGATATCGAAATCGATATGGATATTGAAATCGATATGGATATCGAAATCGAAATGGATATCGATATAGAAATCATTAGGGATACCGAAATCGATATGGATATCGAAATCCAAACGGATATCGAAATCCATATGGATATCGAAATCCATATGGATATCGAAATCCATAGGAACATCGAAATCGATATGGACACCGAAATATATATAGAAATGGATATCGATATAGAAATCGATATGGATATCGAAATCCAAATGGATATCGAAATCCATATGGATATCGAAATCCAAAGGGATATCGAAATCGATATGGATATCGAAATCCATAAGGATATCGATATAGAAATCATTAGGGATACCGAAATCGATATGGATATCGAAATCCATATGGATATCGAAATCGAAATGGATATCGATATAGAAATCATTAGGGATACCGAAATCGATATGGATATCGAAATCCAAATGGATATCGAAATCCATATGGATATCGAAATCCAAAGGGATATCGAAATCGATATGTATATCGAAATCCATAAGGATATCGATATAGAAATCATTAGGGATACCGAAATCGATATGGATATCGAAATCCATATGGATATCGAAATCGAAATGGATATCGCTATAGAAATCATTAGGGATACCGAAATCGATATGGATATCGAAATCCATATGGATATCGATATCCATATCTCGAAATCCATAGGGATATCGAAATCGATATGGATACCGAAATCCATAGGGATATCGAAATCCATAGGGATATCAAAATCGATATGGATGCCGAAATGAATATGGATATCAAAATCGATATGGATATCAAAATCCATAGGGATATCGAAATCGATATGGATATTGAAATCCATAGGGATATCGATATCCATAGGAATATCGAAATCGATATGGATATCGAAATCCATAGGGATATCGAAATCGATATGGATATCGAAATCCATAGGGATATCGAAATCCAAAGGGATATCGAAATCGATATGGGTATCGAAATCCATAGCGATATCGAAATCGATATGGATAGGGATATCGAAATCGATATGGATACCGAAATCCATAGGGATATCGAAATCCATAGGACTATCGAAATCGATATGAATATTGAAATCGAAATGGATATCGAAATCCATAGGGATATCGAAATCGATATGGATATTGAAATCAATATGGATATCAAAATCCATAAGGATATCGAAATCCATAGGGATATCGAAATCTATATGGATATCGAAATCGAAATGGATATCGCTATAGAAATCATTAGGGATACCGAAATTGATATGGATATCGAAATCCATATGGATATCGATATCCATATCTCGAAATCCATAGGGATATCGAAATCGATATGGATACCGAAATCCATAGGGATATCGAAATCCATAGGGATATCAAAATCGATATGGATGCCGAAATGAATATGGATATCGAAATCGATATGGATATCGAAATCCATAGGGATATCGAAATCGATATGGATATTGAAATCCATAGGGATATCGATATCCATAGGGATATCGAAATCGATATGGATATCGAAATCCATAGGGATATCGAAATCGATATGGATATCGAAATCCATAGGGATATCGAAATCCAAAGGGATATCGAAATCGATATGGGTATCGAAATCCATAGGGATATCGAAATCGATATGGATATCGAAATCCATAGGGATATCGAAATCGATATGGATACCGAAATCCATAGGGATATCGAAATCCATAGGGATATAAAAATCGATATGGATGTCGAAATGAATATGGATATCGAAATCGATATGGATATCGAAATCCATAGGGATTTCGAAATCGATATGGATTTTGAAATCCATATGGATATCGATATCCATATGGATTTCGAAATCGATATGGGTATTGAAATCGATATGAATATAGAAATCCATAGGGATACCGAAATCGATATTGATATCGAAATCCATATGCATTTCGAAATCCATAGGGATATCGAAATCCATAGGGATATCAAAATCGATATGGGTATTGAAATCGATATGGATATCGAAATCGAAATGGATATCGATATAGAAATCATTAGGGATACTGAAATCGAAATGGATATCGAAATCCAAACGGATATCGAAGTCCATATGGATATCGAAATCCATAGGGATATCGAAATCGATATGGATATTGAAATCGATATGGATATCGAAATCGAAATGGATATCGATATAGAAATCATTAGGGATACCGAAATCGATATGGATATCGAAATCCAAACGGATATCGAAATCCATATGGATATCGAAATCCATATGGATATCGAAATCCATAGGAAATCGAAATCGATATGGACACCGAAATATATATAGAAATGGATATCGATATAGAAATCGATATGGATATCGAAATCCAAATGGATATCGAAATCCATATGGATATCGAAATCCAAAGGGATATCGAAATCGATATGGATATCGAAATCCATAAGGATATCGATATAGAAATCATTAGGGATACCGAAATCGATATGGATATCGAAATCCATATGGATATCGAAATCGAAATGGATATCGATATAGAAATCATTAGGGATACCGAAATCGATATGGATATCGAAATCCAAATGGATATCGAAATCCATATGGATATCAAAATCCATAGGGATATCGATCGATATGTATATCGAAATCCATATGGATATGATATAGAAATCATTAGGGATACGAAATGATATGGATATCGAAATCCATATGGATATCGAAATCGAAATGGATATCGCTATAGAAATCATTAGGATACTGAAATCGATATGGATATCGAAATATATGGATATCGATATCCATATTCGAAATCCATAGGGATATCGAAATCGATATGGATATGAAATCCATAGGGATATCGAAATCCATAGGGATATCAAATCGATATGGAGCCGAAATAATATGGATATCAAAATCGATATGGATATCAAAATCCATAGGGATATCGAAATCGATATGGATATTGAAATCCATAGGGATATCGTATCCATAGGAATATCGAATCGATATGGATATCGAAATCCATAGGGATATCGAAATCGATATGGATATCGAAATCCATAGGGATATCGAAATCCAAAGGGATATCGAAATCGATATGGGTATGAATCCATAGCGATATCGAAATCGATATGGATATCGAAATCCATAGGGATATCGAAATCGATATGGATACCGAAATCCATAGGGATATCGAAATCCATAGGACTATCGAAATCGATATGAATATTGAAATCGAAATGGATATCGAAATCCATAGGGATATCGAAATCGATATGGATATTGAAATCAATATGGATATCGAAATCCATAAGGATATCGAAATCCATAGGGATATCGAAATCTATATGGATATCGAACTCCATAGGGATATCGAAATCGATATGGATATTGAAATCGAAATGGATATCGAAATCCATAAGGATATCGAAATCCATAGGGATATCGAAATCGATATGGATATCGAAATCCATAGGAATATCGAAATCGATATGGACACCGAAATTGATACTGATATCGAAATCCATACGGATATCGAAATCCAAATGGATATCGAAATCCATAGAGATATCGAAATCCATACGGATATCGAAATCCATAGGAAATCGATATCGATATGGATATTGAAATCGAAATGGATATCGAAATCGAAATGGATATCGAAATCCATAGGGATATCGAAATCCAAAGGGATATCGAAATCCATATGGATATCGAAATCCATAGGGATATCGAAATCGATATGGACATTGAAATCGATATGGATATCGAAATCGAAATGGATATCCCTATAGAAATCATTAGGGATACCGAAATCGATATGGATATCGAAATCCATATGGATATCGAAATCCATAGGGATATCGAAATCGATATGGATATTGAAATCGATATGGATATCGAAATCGAAATGGATATCGATATAGAAATCATTAGGGATACCGAAATCGATATGGATATCGAAATCCAAATGGATATCGAAATCCATATGGATATCGAAATCCATAGGGATATCGAAATCGATATGGATATTGAAATCGATATGGATATCGAAATCGAAATGGATATCGATATAGAAATCATTAGGGATACCGAAATCGATATGGATATCGAAATCCAAACGGATATCGAAATCCATATGGATATCGAAATCCATATGGATATCGAAATCCATATGGATATCGAAATCCATATGGATATCGAAATCCGTATGGATATCGAAATCCATATGGATATCGAAATCCATAGGAATATCGAAATCGATATGGACACCGAAATTGATATTGATATCGAAATCCATACGGATATCGAAATCCAAATGGAAATCGAAATCGATATGGATATTGAAATCGAAATGGATATCGAAATCGAAATGGATATCGAATCAAAGGGATATCGAAATCCAAAGGATATCGAAATCCAAAGGGATAGCGAAATCATAGGATATCGAAATGGATTCGCTATAGAAATCATTAGAGATACGAAATCATATGGATATCGAAATATATGATATCGAAATCCATATGGATATCGAAATCCATATGGATTGAAATCATGATATCGAAATCCATATGGATATCGAAATCAAGTATCGAAATCCATATGGATATCGAATCTATGATATCGAAATCTATAGGGATATCGAAATCCATATGGATTTGAAATCCATATGGATATCGAAATCCAAGGGATATCGAAATCCATATGGATATCGAAATCATATGGATATCGAAATCCATAGGATTGAAATCGATATGGATATTGAAATCGAAATGGATATCGAAATCCAATAGGGATATCGAAATCGATATGGATATCGAAATCCATATGGATATCGAAATCGAAATGGATATCGATATAGAAATCATTAGGGATACCGAAATCGATATGGATATCGAAATCCAAATGGATATCAAAATCCATATGGATATCGAAATCCATAGGGATATCGAAATCGATATGGATATCGAAATCCATAAGGATATCGATATAGAAATCATTAGGGATACCGAAATCGATATGGATATCGAAATCCATATGGATATCGAAATCGAAATGGATATCGATATAGAAATGGATATCGACATAGAAATCGATATGGATATCGAAATCCAAATGGATATCGAAATCCATATGGATATCGAAATGGATATCGAAATCCATATGGATATCGAAATCCAAAAGGATATCGAAATCGATATGGATATTGAAATCCAAATGGATATCGAACTCCATAGGGATATCGAAATCGATATGGATATTGAAATCGAAATGGATATCGAAATCCATAAGGATATCGAAATCCATAGAGATATCGAAATCGATATGGATATCGAAATCCATAGGAATATCGAAATCGATATGGACACCGAAATTGATATTGATATCGAAATCCATACGGATATCGAAATCCATAGGGATATCGAAATCCATATGGATATCGAAATCCATAGGGATATCGAAATCGATGTGGATATTGAAATCGAAATGGATATCGAAATCGAAATGGATATCGAAATCCATAGGGATATCGAAATCCAAAGGGATATCGAAATCGATATGGATATCGAAATCCAAATGGATATCGAAATCCATATGGATATCGAAATCCAGAGGGATATCGAAATCGATATGGATATCGAAATCCATAAGGATATCGATATAGAAATCATTAGGGATACCGAAATCGATATGGATATCGAAATCCATATGGATATCGAAATCGAAATGGATATCGATATAGAAATGGATATCGATATAGAAATCGATATGGATATCCAAATGGATATAGAAATCCATATGAATATCCAAATGGATATCGAAATCCATATGGATATTGAAATCCAAATGGATATCGAACTCCATAGGGATATCGAAATCGATATGGATATTGAAATCGAAATGGATATCGAAATCCATAAGGATATCGAAATCCATAGAGATATCGAAATCGATATGGATATCGAAATCCATAGGAATATCGAAATCAATATGGACACCGAAATTGATATTGATATCGAAATCCATACGGATATCGAAATCCATAGGGATATCGAAATCCATATGGATATCGAAATCCATAGGGATATCGAAATCGATATGGATATTGAAATCGAAATGGATATCGAAATCGAAATGGATATCGAAATCCATAGGGATATCGAAATCCATAGCTATATCGAAATCGATATGGATATTGAAATCGAAATGGATATCGAAATCCATATGGATATCGGAATCCATAGGGATATCGAAATCGATATGGAGATCGAAATCGAAATGGATATCGAAATCGAAATGGATATCGATATAGAAATCATTAGGGATACCGAAATCGATATGGATATCGAAATCCATATGGATATCGAAATCCATATGGATATCGAAATCCAAAGGGATATCGAAATCGATATGGATATCGAAATCCAAATGGATATCGAAATCCATAGGGATATCGAAATCGAAATGGATATCGAAATCCAAAGGGATATCGAAATCCATAGGGATATCGATATAGAAATCATTAGGGATACCGAAATCGATATGGATATCGAAATCCAAATGGATATCGAAATCCATATGGATATCGAAATCCAAAAGGATATCGAAATCGATATGGATATTGAAATCCAAATGGATATCGAACTCCACAGGGATATCGAAATCGATATGGATATTGAAATCAAAATGGATTTCGAAATCGAAATGGATATCGAAATCCATAGGGATATCGAAATCCAAAGGGATATCGAAATCCAAAGGGATATCGAAATCCAAAGGGATAGCGAAATCCATAGGGATATCGAAATGGATATCGCTATAGAAATCATTAGAGATACCGAAATCGATATGGATATCGAAATCCATAAGGATATCGAAATCCATATGGATATCGAAATCCATATGGATATCGAAATCCATAGGGATATCGAAATCCATATGGATATTGAAATCGATATGGATATCGAAATCCATATGGATATCGAAATCCATATGGATATCGAAATCCATATGGATATCGAAATCCATATTGATATCGAAATCGATATGGATATTGAAATCGAAATGGATATCGAAATCCAAAGGGATATCGAAATCGATATGGATATCGAAATCCATATGGATATCGAAATCGAAATGGATATCGATATAGAAATCATTAGGGATACCGAAATCGATATGGATATCGAAATCCAAATGGATATCGAAATCCATATGGATATCGAAATCCATAGGGATATCGAAATCGATATGGATATCGAAATCCATAAGGATATCGATATAGAAATCATTAGGGATACCGAAATCGATATGGATATCGAAATCCATAAGGATATCGAAATCGAAATGGATATCGATATAGAAATGGATATCGATATAGAAATCGATATGGATATCGAAATCCAAATGGATATCGAAATCCATATTTATATCGAAATCGATATGGATATTGAAATCGAAATGGATATCGAAATCCAAAGGGATATCGAAATCGATATGGATATCGAAATCCATAAGGATATCGAAATCGAAATGGATATCGATATAGAAATCATTAGGGATACCGAAATCGATATGGATATCGAAATCCATATGGATATCGAAATCGAAATGGATATCGATATAGAAATGGATATCGATATAGAAATCGATATGGATATCCAAATGGATATCGAAATCCATAGGGATATCGAAATGGATATCGAAATCCATTTGGATATCGAAATCCAAAAGGATATCGAAATCGATATGGATATTGAAATCCAAATGGATATCGAACTCCATAGGGATATCGAAATCGATATGGATTTTGAAATCGAAATGGATATCGAAATCCATATGGATATCGAAATCCATAGAGATATCGAAATCGATATGGATATCGAAATCCATAGGAATATCGAAATCGATATGGACACTGAAATTGATATTGATATCGAAATCCATACGAATATCGAAATCCATAGGGATATCGAAATCCATATGGATATCGAAATCCATAGGGATATCGAAATCGATATGGATATTGAAATCGATATGGATATCGAAATCGATTATGGATATCGAAATCCATAGGGATATCGAAATCCATATGGATATTGAAATCGATATGGATTTCGAAATCCATATGGATTTCGAAATCCATATGGATATCGAAATCGATATGGATTTCGAAATCGATATGGATATCGAATCGAATGGATATCGATATAGAAATCATTAGGATATTGAATCGATATGGATTTCGAAATCCATATGGATATCGAAATCCATATGGATATCGAAATCCAAAGGGATATCGAAATCGTATGGATATCGAAATCCAATGGATATCGAAATCCATAGGATATCGAAATCCAATGGATATCGAAATCCATTTGATATCGAAATCGATATGGATATCGATATAGAATCATTTGGGATACTGAAATCGATATGGATATCGATATCCAAATGGATATCGAAATCCATATGGATATCGAAATCCAAAGGATATCGAAATCGATATGGATATTGAAATCCATATGGATATCGAACTCCATAGGGATATCGAAATCGATATGGATATTGAAATCGATATGGATATCGAAATCCATATGGATTTCGAATCCATAGGATTTCGAATCCATAGGGATATCGAAATCCAAGGGATATCGAAATCCAAAGGGATATCGAAATCCATAGGGATATCGAAATGGATATCGCTACAGAAATCATTAGAGATTTCGAAATCCATATGGATATCGAAATCCATATGGATATCGAAATCGATATGGATATCGATATAGATATGGATATCGATATAGAATCGATATGGATATCGAAATCCAATGGATATCGAAATCCATATGGATATCGAAATCGATATGGATATCGAAATCCATAAGGATATCGATATAGAAATCATTAGGGATACCGAAATCGATATGGATATCGAAATCCATATGGATTTCGAAATCGATATGGATATCGATATAGAAATGGATATCGATATAGAAATCGATATGGATATCGAATATGGATATCGAATCCATATGGATATCGAAATGGATATCGAAATCCATATGGATATCGAAATCCAAAGATTCGAATCGATATGGATATTGAAATCCAATGGATATCGAATCCATATGGATATCGAAATCGATATGGATATTGATATCGAATGGATTTCGAATCCATATGATATCGATATCCATAGAGATTCGAATCGATATGGATATCGAATCCATAGGAATATCGAATCGATATGGCCGAAATTGATATTGATATCGATCCAATGGATATCGAATCGATATGGATATTGAATCCAAATGGATTCGAACTCCATAGGATATCGAAATCGATATGGATTTGAATAAATGGATATCGAAATCCATATGGATATCGAATCCATATGATATCGAAATCCATATGGATATCGAATCCATATGGATATCGAATCCATATGGATTTCGAAATCCATATGGATTTCCAAATCCATATGGATTTCGAAATCCATATGGATTTCGATATCCATTTGGATTTCGATATCCATATCGATTTCGGTATCCCTATGATTTCATATCGATATCCATTTCGATTTCGATATCCATTTCGATTTCGATCTCCATATCGATTTCGATATCCCTATGGATTTCGATATCCATTTGGATTTCGATATCCATATCGATTTCGATATCCCTTTGGATTTCGATATCCATATGGATTTCGTATCCTTATGGATTTCGTATCCATACGATTTCGGTTCCCTATTATTTCATATCGATATCCATTTCGATTTCGATATCCATTTCGATTTCGATCTCCATATCGATTTCGATATCCCTATGGATTTCGATATCCATATGGATTTCGATATCCATATGGATTTCGATATCCATTTCGATTTCAATATCCATATCGATTTCGATATCCCTATGGATTTCGATATCCCTATGGATTTCGATATCCATTTCGATTTCGATATCCATTTCGATTTCAATATCCATATCGATTTCGATATCCCTATGGATTTCGATATCCATATGGATTTCGATATCCCTATGGATTTCGATATTCGTATGGATTTCGATATCAATATCAATTTCGGTGTCCATATCGATTTCGATATTCCTATGGATTTCGATATCCATATCGATTTCGATATCTCTATGGATTTCGATATCCTTATGGATTTCGATATCCATTTCGATTTCAATATCCATATCGATTTCGATATCCCTATGGAGTTCGATATCCATTTGGATTTCAATATCCATATCGATTTCGATATCCTTTTGGATTTCGATATCCATATGGATTTCGATATCCATTTGGATATCCATATGGATTTCGATATCCATTTGGATATCCATATCGATTTCTATATCGATATCCATTTCTATATCGATATCCATTTCGATTTCGGTATCCCTAATGATTTCTATATCGATATTATTATGGATTTCGATATCCATATCGATTTCGATATCCCTATGGATTTCGATATCCATATGGATTTCGATATCCATTTGGATTTCGATATCCATATCGATTTCGATATCCCTATGGATTTCGATATCCCTTTGGATTTCGATATCCCTTTGGATTTCGATATCCCTATGGATTTCGATATCCATTTCGATTTCGATATCCATTTCGATTTCAATATCCATATCGATTTCGATATCCCTATGGATTTCGATATCCATATGGATTTCGATATCCCTATGGATTTCGATATCCGTATGGATTTCGATATCAATATCAATTTCGGTGTCCATATCGATTTCGATATTCCTATGGATTTCGATATCCATTTCGATTTCGATATCCATTTCGATTTCAATATCCATATCGATTTCGATATCCCTATGGATTTCGATATCCATATGGATTTCGATATCCCTATGGATTTCGATATCCGTATGGATTTCGATATCAATATCAATTTCGGTGTCCATATCGATTTCGATATTCCTATGGATTTCGATATCCATATCGATTTCGATATCTCTATGGATTTCGATATCCTTATGGATTTCGATATCCATTTCGATTTCAATATCCATATCGATTTCGATATCCCTATGGAGTTCGATATCCATTTGGATTTCAATATCCATATCGATTTCGATATCCTTTTGGATTTCGATATCCATATGGATTTCGATATCCATTTGGATTTCGATATCCATATGGATTTCGATATCCATTTGGATATCCATATCGATTTCTATATCGATATCCATTTCTATATCGATATCCATTTCGATTTCGATATCCATATGGATTTCGATATCCATATCGATTTCGGTATCCCTAATGATTTCTATATCGATATCCTTATGGATTTCGATATCCATATCGATTTCGATATCCCTATGGATTTCGATATCCATATGGATTTCGATATCCATTTGGATTTCGATATCCATATCGATTTCGATATCCCTATGGATTTCGATATCCCTTTGGATTTCGATATCCCTTTGGATTTCGATATCCATTTCGATTTCGATATCCATTTCATTTTCAATATCCATATCGATTTCGATATCCCTATGGATTTCGATATCCATATGGATTTCGATATCCCTATGGATTTCGATATCCGTATGGATTTCGATATCAATATCAATTTCGGTGTCCATATCGATTTCGATATTCCTATGGATTTCGATATCCATATCGATTTCGATGTCTCTATGGATTTCGATATCCTTATGGATTTCGATATCCATTTCGATTTCAATATCCATATCGATTTCGATATCCCTATGGAGTTCGATATCCATTTGGATTTCAATATCCATATCGATTTCGATATCCTTTTGGATTTCGATATCCATATGGATTTCGATATCCATTTCGATATCCATATGGATTTCGATATCCATTTGGATATCCATATCGATTTCTATATCGATATCCATTTCTATATCGATATCCATTTCGATTTCGATATCCATATGGATTTCGATATCCATTTGGATTTCGATATCCATAACGATTTCGGTATCCCTAATGATTTCTATATCGATATCCATTTCGATTTCGATATCCTTATGGATTTCGATATCCATATCGATTTCGATATCCCTTTGGATTTCGATATCCATTTCGATTTCAATATCCATATCGATTTCGATATCCCTATGGATTTCGATATCCATATGGATTTCGATATCCATATGGATTTCGATATCCATATGGATTTCGATATCCATATCGATTTCAATATCCATATGGATTTCGATATCCCTTTGGATTTCGATATCCCTTTGGATTTCGATATCCCTATGGATTTCGATATCCATTTCGATTTCGATATCCATTTCGATTTCAATATCCATATCGATTTCGATATCCCTATGGAGTTCGATATCCATTTGGATTTCAATATCCATATCGATTTCGATATCCTTTAGGATTTCGATATCCATATGGATTTCGATATCCATTTTGATTTCGATATCCATATCGATTTCGGTATCCCTAATGACTTCTATATCGATATCCATTTCGATTTCGATATCCATATGGATTTCGATATCCATTTGGATTTCGATATCCCTATGGATTTCGATATCCATTTGGATTTCGATATCCATATCGATTTCGATATCCCTTTGGATTTCGATATCCATATGGATTTCGATATCCATATGGATTTCGATATCCATATCGATTTCGGTATCCCTAATGATTTCTATATCGATATCCATTTCGATTTCGATATCCATTTCGATTTCGATCTCCATATCGATTTCGATATCCTTATGGATTTCGATATCCATATGGATTTCGATATCCATTTCGATTTCAATATCCATATCGATTTCGATATCCCTATGGATTTCGATATCCCTATGGATTTCGATATCCATTTCGATTTCGATATCCATTTCGATTTCAATATCCATATCGATTTCGATATCCCTATGGATTTCGATATCCATATGGATTTCGATATCCCTATGGATTTCGATATTCGTATGGATTTCGATATCAATATCAATTTCGGTGTCCATATCGATTTCGATATTCCTATGGATTTCGATATCCATATCGATTTCGATATCTCTATGGATTTCGATATCCTTATGGATTTCGATATCCATTTCGATTTCAATATCCATATCGATTTCGATATCCCTATGGAGTTCGATATCCATTTGGATTTCAATATCCATATCGATTTCGATATCCTTTTGGATTTCGATATCCATATGGATTTCGATATCCATTTGGATATCCATATGGATTTCGATATCCATTTGGATATCCATATCGATTTCTATATCGATATCCATTTCTATATCGATATCCATTTCGATTTCGATATCCATATGGATTTCGATATCCATATCGATTTCGGTATCCCTAATGATTTCTATATCGATATTATTATGGATTTCGATATCCATATCGATTTCGATATCCCTATGGATTTCGATATCCATATGGATTTCGATATCCATTTGGATTTCGATATCCATATCGATTTCGATATCCCTATGGATTTCGATATCCCTTTGGATTTCGATATCCCTTTGGATTTCGATATTCCTATGGATTTCGATATCCATTTCGATTTCGATATCCATTTCGATTTCAATATCCATATCGATTTCGATATCCCTATGGATTTCGATATAAATATGGATTTCGATATCCCTATGGATTTCGATATCCGTATGGATTTCGATATCAATATCAATTTCGGTGTCCATATCGATTTCGATATTCCTATGGATTTCGATATCCATATCGATTTCGATATCTCTATGGATTTCGATATCCTTATGGATTTCGATATCCATTTCGATTTCAATATCCATATCGATTTCGATATCCCTATGGAGTTCGATATCCATTTGGATTTCAATATCCATATCGATTTCGATATCCTTTTGGATTTCGATATCCATATGGATTTCGATATCCATTTTGATATCCATATGGATTTCGATATCCATTTGGATTTTGATATCCATATCGATTTCTATATCGATATCCATTTCTATATCGATATCCATTTCGATTTCGATATCCATATGGATTTCGATATCCATATCGATTTCGGTATCCCTAATGATTTCTATATCGATATCCTTATGGATTTCGATATCCATATCGATTTCGATATCCCTATGGATTTCGATATCCATATGGATTTCGATATCCATTTGGATTTCGATATCCATATCGATTTCGGTATCCCTAATGATTTCTATATCGATATCCATTCCGATTTCGATATCCTTATGGATTTCGATATCCATTTCGATTTCGATATCCATTTCGATTTCAATATCCATATCGATTTCGATATCCCTATGGATTTCGATATCCTTATGGATTTCGATATCCATTTCGATTTCAATATCCATATCGATTTCGATATCCCTATGGAGTTCGATATCCATTTGGATTTCAATATCCATATCGATTTCAATATCCTTTTGGATTTCGATATCCACATGGATTTCGATATCCATTTGGATATCCATATGGATTTCGATATCCATTTGGATATCCATATCGATTTCTATATCGATATCCATTTCTATATCGATATCCATTTCGATTGCGATATCCATATGGATTTCGATATCCATATCGATTTCGGTATCCCTAATGATTTCTATATCGATATCCTTATGGATTTCGATATCCATATCGATTTCGATATCCCTATGGATTTCGATATCCATATGGATTTCGATATCCATTTGGATTTCGATATCCATATCGATTTCGATATCCCTATGGATTTCGATATCCCTTTGGATTTCGATATCCCTTTGGATTTCGATATCCCTATGGATTTCGATATCCATTTCGATTTCGATATCCATTTCGATTTCAATATCCATATCGATTTCGATATCCCTATGGATTTCGATATCCTTATGGATTTCGATATCCATTTCGATTTCAATATCCATATCGATTTCGATATCCCTATGGAGTTCGATATCCATTTGGATTTCAATATCCATATCGATTTCAATATCCTTTTGGATTTCGATATCCATATGGATTTCGATATCCATTTGGATATCCATATGGATTTCGATATCCATTTGGATATCCATATCGATTTCTATATCGATATCCATTTCTATATCGATATCCATTTCGATTTCGATATCCATATGGATTTCGATATCCATATCGATTTCGGTATCCCTAATGATTTCTATATCGATATCCTTATGGATTTCGATATCCATATCGATTTCGATATCCCTATGGATTTCGATATCCATATGGATTTCGATATCCATTTGGATTTCGATATCCATATCGATTTCGATATCCCTATGGATTTCGATATCCCTTTGGATTTCGATATCCCTTTGGATTTCGATATCCCTATGGATTTCGATATCCATTTCGATTTCGATATCCATTTCGATTTCAATATCCATATCGATTTCGATATCCCTATGGATTTCGATATCCATATGGATTTCGATATCCCTATGGATTTCGATATCCGTATGGATTTCGATATCAATATCAATTTCGGTGTCCATATCGATTTCGATATTCCTATGGATTTCGATATCCATATCGATTTCGATATCTCTATGGATTTCGATATCCTTATGGATTTCGATATCCATTTCGATTTCAATATCCATATCGATTTCGATATCCCTATGGAGTTCGATATCCATATGGATTTCGATATCCATATGGATTTCGATATCCATTTCGATATCCATATGGATTTCGATATCCATTTCGATATCCATATGGATTTCGATATCCATTTGGATTTCGATATCCATATCGATTTCTATATCGATATCCATTTCTATATCGATATCCATTTCGATTTCGATATCCATATGGATTTCGATATCCATATCGATTTCGGTATCCCTAATGATTTCTATATCGATATCCTTATGGATTTCGATATCCATATCGATTTCGATATCCCTATGGATTTCGATATCCATATGGATTTCGATATCCATTTGGATTTCGATATCCATATCGATTTCGGTATCCCTAATGATTTCTATATCGATATCCATTTCGATTTCGATATCCTTATGGATTTCGATATCCATATCGATTTCGATATCCCTTTGGATTTCGATATCCATTTCGATTTCAATATCCATATCGATTTCGATATCAATATGGATTTCGATATCCATATGGATTTCGATATCCATATGGATTTCGATATCCATATGGATTTCGATATCCATATGGATTTCGATATCCATATGGATTTCGATATCCATATCGATTTCGATATCCATATGGATTTCGATATCCCTATGGATTTCGATATCCATATGGATTTCGATATCCATATGGATTTCGATATCCTTATGGATTTCCATATCCATATCGATTTCGGTATCTCTAATGATTTCTATAGCGATATCCCTATGGATTTCGCTATCCCTTTGGATTTCGATATCCCTTTGGATTTCGATATCCCTTTGGATTTCGATATCCCTATGGATTTCGATATCCATATCGATTTCGATATCCTTTTGGATTTCGATATCCATATGGATTTCGATATCCATTTGGATTTCGATATCCATATCGATTTCGATATCCCTGTGGAGTTCGATATCCATTTGGATTTCAATATCCATATCGATTTCGATATCCTTTTGGATTTCGATATCCATATGGATTTCGATATCCATTTGGATATCCATATGGATTTCGATATCCATTTCGTTTTCGATATCCCTATGGATTTCGATATCCATTTGGATTTCGATATCCATATCGATTTCGATATCCCTTTGGATTTCGATATCCATATGGATTTCGATATCCATATGGATTTCGATATCCATATCGATTTCGGTATCCCTAATGATTTCTATATCGATATCCATTTCGATTTCGATATCCATTTCGATTTCGATCTCCATATCGATTTCGATATCCCTATGGATTTCGATATCCATATGGATTTCGATATCCATTTCGATTTCAATATCCATATCGATTTCGATATCCCTATGGATTTCGATATCCATTTCGATTTCGATATCCATTTCGATTTCAATATCCATATCGATTTCGATATCCCTATGGATTTCGATATCCATATGGATTTCGATATCCCTATGGATTTCGATATCCGTATGGATTTCGATATCAATATCAATTTCGGTGTCCATATCGATTTCGATATTCCTATGGATTTCGATATCCATATCGATTTCGATATCTCTATGGATTTCGATATCCTTATGGATTTCGATATCCATTTCGATTTCAATATCCATATCGATTTCGATATCCCTATGGAGTTCGATATCCATTTGGATTTCAATATCCATATCGATTTCGATATCCTTTTGGATTTCGATATCCATATGGATTTCGATATCCATTTGGATATCCATATGGATTTCGATATCCATTTGGATATCCATATCGATTTCTATATCGATATCCATTTCTATATCGATATCCATTTCGATTTCGATATCCATATGGATTTCGATATCCATATCGATTTCGGTATCCCTAATGATTTCTATATCGATATCCTTATGGATTTCGATATCCATATCGATTTCGATATCCCTCTGGATTTCGATATCCATATGGATTTCGATATCCATTTGGATTTCGATATCCATATCGATTTCGATATCCCTTTGGATTTCGATATCCCTATGGATTTCGATATCCATTTCGATTTCGATATCCATTTCGATTTCAATATCCATATCGATTTCGATATCCCTATGGATTTCGATATCCATATGGATTTCGATATCCCTATGGATTTCGATATCCGTATGGATTTCGATATCAATATCAATTTCGGTGTCCATATCGATTTCGATATTCCTATCGATTTCGATATCTCTATGGATTTCGATATCCTTATGGATTTCGATATCCATTTCGATTTCAATATCCATATCGATTTCGATATCCCTATGGAGTTCGATATCCATTTGGATTTCAATATCCATATCGATTTCGATATCCTTTTGGATTTCGATATCCATTTCGATATCCATATGGATTTCGATATCCATTTGGATTTCGATATCCATATCGATTTCTATATCGATATCCATTTCTATATCGATATCCATTTCGATTTCGATATCCATATGGATTTCGATATCCATATCGATTTCGGTATCCCTAATGATTTCTATATCGATATCCTTATGCATTTCGATATCCATATCGATTTCGATATCCCTATGGATTTCGATATCCATATGGATTTCGATATCCATATGGATTTCGATATCCATATCGATTTCGGTATCCCTAATGATTTCTATATCGATATCCATTTCGATTTCGATATCCTTATGGATTTCGATATCCATATCGATTTCGATATCCCTTTGGATTTCGATATCCATTTCGATTTCAATATCCATATCGATTTCGATATCCCTATGGATTTCGATATCCATATGGATTTCGATATCCATATGGATTTCGATATCCCTTTGGATTTCGATATCCCTATGGATTTCAATATCCATATGGATTTCGATATCCCTATGGATTTCGATATCTATATGGATTTCGATATCCATATGGATTTCGATATCCATATGGATTTCGATATTTCGATATCCATATGGATTTCGATATCCATATGGATTTCGATATCCATATCGATTTCGGTATCTCTAATGATTTCTATAGCGATATCCATTTCGATATCCCTATGGATTTCGCTATCCCTTTGGATTTCGATATCCCTTTGGATTTCGATATCCCTTTGGATTTCGATATCCATTTCGATTTCGATATCCATTTCGATTTCAATATCCATATCGATTTCGATATCCATTTGGATTTCGATATCCGTATGGATTTCGATATCAATATCAATTTCGGTGTCCATATCGATTTCGATATTCCTATGGATTTCGATATCCATATGGATTTCGATATCCGTTTGGATTTCGATATCCATATCGATTTCGGTATCCCTAATGATTTCTATATCGATATCCATTTCGATTTCGATATCCATATCGATTTCAATATCCATATCGATTTCGATATCCCTATGGATTTCGATATCCATATGGATTTCGATATCCATTTGGATTTCGATATCCATATCGATTTCGGTATCCCTAATGATTTCTATATCTCTATCCATTTCGATTTCGATATCCATATCGATTTCAATATCCATATCGATTTCGATATCCCTATGGATTTCGATATCCATATGGATTTCGATATCCATTTGGATTTCGATATCCATATCGATTTCGGTATCCCTAATGATTTCTATATCGATATCCATTTCGATTTCGATATCCATATCGATTTCAATATCCATATCGATTTCGATATCCCTATGGATTTCGATATCCATATGGATTTCGATATCCATATCGATTTCGGTATCCCTAATGATTTCTATAGCGATATCCATTTCGATTTCGATATCCATATCGATTTCAATATCCATATCGATTTCGATATCCCTATGGATTTCGATATCCATATGGATTTCGATATCCCTTTGGATTTCGATATCCCTATGGATTTCGATATCCATTTCGATTTCGATATCCATTTCGATTTCAATATCCATATCGATATCGATTTCCCTATGGATTTCGATATCCGTATGGATTTCGATATCTCTATGGATTTCGATATCCATTTGGATTTCGATATCCGTATGGATTTCGATATCAATATCAATTTCGGTGTCCATATCGATTTCGATATTCCTATGGATTTCGATATCCATATCGATTTCGATATCCCTATGGATTTCGATATCCTTATGGATTTCGATATCCATTTCGATTTCAATATCCATATCGATTTCGATATCCCTATGGAGTTCGATATCCATATAGATTTCGATATCCCTATGGATTTCGATATCCTTATGGATTTTGATATCCATATTGATTTCAATATCCATATCGATTTCGATATCCCTATGGATTTCGATATCCATTTCGATTTCAATATTCATATCGATTTCGATATTCCTATGGATTTCGATATGCATATGGATTTCGATATCCATATCGATTTCGGTATCCCTATGGATTTCTATATTCATATCGATTTCAATACCCATATCGATTTTGATATCCCTATGGATTTCGGTATCCCTATGGATTTCGAAATGCATATGGATTTCGATATCCATATCGATTTCGGTATCCCTATGGATTTCTATATTCATATCGATTTCAATACCCATATCGATTTTGATATCCCTATGGATATCGATATCCCTATGGATTTCAATATCCATATCGATTTCGATATCCCTATGGATTTTGATATCCATATCGATTTCGATATCCATATTCATTTCGGCATCCATATCGATTTTGATATCCCTATGGATTTCGATATCCCTATGGATTTCGGTATCCATATCGATTTCGATATCCCTATGGATTTCGATATCCATATCGATTTCGATATCGCTATGGATTTCGATACCCATATCGATTTCGATATCCCTTTGGATTTCGATATCCCTATGGATTTCGATATCCATATCGATTTCGATATCCCTATGGATTTCGATATCCATATCGATTTCGATATTCCTACGGATATCGATATCCCTATGGATTTCAATATCCATATCGATTTCGATATCCCTATGGATTTTGATATCCATATCGATTTTGATATCCATATTCATTTCGGCATCCATATCGATTTTGATATCCCTATGGATTTCGATATCCTTATGGATTTCGGTATCCACATCGATTTCGATATCCCTATGGATTTCGAGATATGGATATCGATATCCATATGGATTTCGATATCCATATCGATTTCGGTATCCCTAATGATTTCTATATCGATATCCTTATGGATTTCGATATACATATCGATTTCGATATCTCTTTGGATTTCGATATCCATATGGATTTCGATATCCATTTGGATTTCGATATCCATATCGATTTCGGTATCCCTAATGATTTCTATATCGATATCCATTTCGATTTCGATATCCATATGGATTTCGATATCCATATCGATTTCGGTATCCCTAATGATTTCTATATCGATATCCTTATGGATTTCGATATCCCTTTGGATTTCGATATCCATATGGATTTCGATATCCATTTGGATTTCGATATCCATATCGATTTCTATATCGATATCCATTTCTATATATATTTCGGTGTCCATATCGATTTCGATGTTCCTATGGATTTCGATATCCATATGGATTTCGATATCCATATGGATTTCGATATCCGTTTGGATTTCGATATCCATATGGATTTCGATATCCGTTTGGATTTCGATATCCATATCGATTTCGGTATCCCTAATGATTTCTATATCGATATCCACTTCGATTTCGATATCCATATCGATTTCAATATCCATATCGATTTCGATATCCCTATGGATTTCGATATCCATATGGATTTCGATATCCGTTTGGATTTCGATATCCATATCGATTTCGGTATCCCTAACGATTTCTATATCGATATCCATTTCGATTTCGATATCCATATCGATTTCAATACCCATATCGATTTTGATATCCCTATGGATTTCGATATCCCTATGGATTTCGAAATGCATATGGATTTCGATATCAATATCGATTTCGGTATCCCTATGGATTTCTATATTCATATCGATTTCAATACCCATATCGATTTTGATATCCCTATGGATATCGATATCCCTATGGATTTCAATATCCATATCGATTTCGATATCCCTATGGATTTTGATATCCATATCGATTTTGATATCCATATTCATTTCGGCATCCATATCGATTTTGATATCCCTATGGATTTCGATATCCCTATGGATTTCGGTATCCATATCGATTTCGATATCCCTATGGATTTCGATATCCATATCGATTTCGATATTCCTATGGATATCGATATCCCTATGGATTTCAGTATCCATATCGATTTCGATATCCCTATGGATTTTGATATCCATATCGATTTTGATATCCATATTCATTTCGGCATCCATATCGATTTTGATATCCCTATGGATTTCGATATCCCTATGGATTTCGGTATCCATATCGATTTCGATATCCCTATGGATTTCGATACCCATATCGATTTCGATATCCCTTTGGATTTCGATATCCCTATGGATTTCGATATCCATATCGATTTCGATATCCCTATGGATTTCGATATCCATATCGATTTCGATATTCCTATGGATATCGATATCCCTATGGATTTCAGTATCCATATCGATTTCGATATCCCTATGGATTTTGATATCCATATCGATTTTGATATCCATATTCATTTCGGCATCCATATCGATTTTGATATCCCTATGGATTTCGATATCCCTATGGATTTCGGTATCCATATCGATTTCGATATCCCTATGGATTTCGAGATATGGATATCGATATCCATAAGGATTTCGATATCCATATCGATTTCGGTATCCCTAATGATTTCTATAGCGATATCCATTTCGATTTCGATATCCATATGGATTTCGATATCCATATCGATTTCGGTATCCCTAATGATTTCTATATCGATATCCTTATGGATTTCGATATACATATCGATTTCGATATCCCTTTGGATTTCGATATCCATATGGATTTCGATATCCATTTGGATTTTGATATCCATATCGATTTCGGTATCCCTAATGATTTCTATATCGATATCCATTTCGATTTCGATACCCATATGGATTTCGATATCCATATCGATTTCGGTATCCCTAATGATTTCTATATCGATATCCTTATGGATTTCGATATCCATATCGATTTCGATATCCCTTTGGATTTCGATATCCATATGGATTTCGATATCCATTTGGATTTCGATATCCATATCGATTTCTATATCGATATCCATTTCTATATATATTTCGGTGTCCATATCGATTTCGATGTTCCTATGGATTTCGATATCCATATGGATTTCGATATCCATATGGATTTCGATATCCATATGGATTTCGATATCCGTTTGGATTTCGATATCCATATCGATTTCGGTATCCCTAATGATTTCTATATCGATATCCATTTCGATTTCGATATCCATATCGATTTCAATATCCATATCGATTTCGATATCCCTATGGATTTCGATATCCATATGGATTTCGATATCCATTTGGATTTCGATATCCATATCGATTTCGGTATCCCTAATGATTTCTATATCGATATCCATTTCGATTTCGATATCCATATCGATTTCAATATCCATATCGATTTCGATATCCCTATGGATTTCGATATCCCTATGGATTTCGATATCCATATAGATTTCGATATCCATATCGATTTCGATATCCCTAATGACTTCTATAGCGATATCCATTTCGATTTCGATATCCATATCGATTTCAATATCCATATCGATTTCGATATCCCTATGGATTTCGATATCCATATGGATTTCGATATCCCTTTGGATTTCGATATCTCTATGGATTTCGATATCCATTTCGATTTCAATATCCATATCGATTTCGATATCCCTATGGAGTTCGATATCCATATAGATTTCGATATCCCTATGGATTTCGATATCCTTATGGATTTTGATATCCATATTGATTTCAATATCCATATCGATTTCGATATCCCTATGGATTTCGATATCCATTTCGATTTCAATATCCATATCGATTTCGATATTCCTATGGATTTCGATATGCATATGAATTTCGTATCCATATCGATTTCGGTATCCCTATGGATTTCTATATTCATATCGATTTCAATACCCATATCGATTTTGATATCCCTATGGATTTCGATATCCCTATGGATTTCGATATGAATATGGATTTCGATATACATATCGATTTCGATATTCCTATGGATATCGATATCCCTATGGATTTCAATATCCATATCGATTTCGATATCCCTATGGATTTTGATATCCATATCGATTTTAATATCCATATTCATTTCGGCATCCATATCGATTTTGATATCCCTATGGATTTCGATATCCCTATGGATTTCGGTATCCATATCGATTTCGATATCCCTATGGATTTCGAGATATGGATATCGATATCCATATGGATTTCGATATCCATATCGATTTCGGTATCCCTAATGATTTCTATAGCGATATCCATATGAATTTCGATATCCATATCGATTTCGGTATCCCTAATGATTTCTATATCGATATCCTTATGGATTTCGATATCCATATCGATTTCGATATCCCTTTGGATTTCGATATCCATATGGATTTCGATATCCATATGGATTTCGATATCCATTTGGATTTCGATATCCATATCGATTTCGGTATCCCTAATGATTTCTATATCGATATCCATTTCGATTTCGATATCCATATGGATTTCGATATTCATATCGATTTCGGTATCCCTAATGATTTCTATATCGATATCCTTATGGATTTCGATATCCATATCGATTTCGATATCCCTTTGGATTTCGATATCCATATGGATTTCGATATCCATTTGGATTTCGATATCCATATCGATTTCTATATCGATATCCATTTCTATATCGATATCCATTTCGATTTCGATATCCATATGGATTTCGATATCCATATCGATTTCAGTATCCCTAATGATTTCTATAGCGATATCCATTTCGATTTAGATATCCCTATGGATTTCGATATCCATATCGATTTCGATATCCCTTTGGATTTCGATATCCTTATGGATTTCGATATCCATTTGGATTTCGATATCCATGTCGATTTCGGTATCCATAATGATTTCTTATCGATATCCATTTCGATTTCGATATCCATATCGATTTCAATATACATATCGATTTCGATATCCCTATGGATTTCGATATCCATTTCGATTTCAATATCCATATCGATTTCGATATCCCTATGGATTTTGATATCCATATCGATTTTGATATCCATATTCATTTCGGCACCCATATCGATTTTGATATCCATATCGATTTCGATATCCCTATGGATTTCGATATCCATATCGATTTCGATATTCCTAAGGATATCGATATCCCTATGGATTTCAATATCCATATCGATTTCGATATCCCTATGGATTTTGCTATCCATATCGATTTTGATATCCATATTAATTTCGGCATCCATATCGATTTTGATATCCCTATGGATTTCGATACCCCTATGGATTTCGGTATCCATATCGATTTCGATATCCCTATGGATTTCGAGATATGGATATCGATATCCCTATGGATTTCAATATCCATATCGATTTCGATATCCCTATGGATTTCGATATCCATATGGATTTCGATATCCCTATGGATTTCGATATCCGTATGGATTTCGATATCAATATCAATTTCGGTGTCCATATCGATTTCGATATTCCTATGGATTTCGATATCCATATCGATTTCGATATCTCTATGGATTTCGATATCCTTATGGATTTCGATATCCATTTCGATTTCAATATCCATATCGATTTCGATATCCCTATGGAGTTCGATATCCAATTGGATTTCAATATCCATATCGATTTCGATATCCATTTGGATTTCGATATCCATATGGATTTCGATATCCATTTGGATTTCGATATCCATATCGATTTCGGTATCCCTAATGATTTCTATATCGATATCCATTTCGATTTCGATATCCATATGGATTTCGATATCCATTTGGATTTCGATATCCCTATGGATTTCGATATCCATTTGGATTTCGATATCCATATCGATTTCGATATCCCTTTGGATTTCGATATCCATATGGATTTCGATATCCATATCGATTTCGGTATCCCTAATGATTTCTATATCGATATCCATTTCGATTTCGATATCCATTTCGATTTCGATCTCCATATCGATTTCGATATCCCTATGGATTTCGATATCCATATGGATTTCGATATCCATTTCGATTTCAATATCCATATCGATTTCGATATATCTATGGATTTCGATATCCCTATGGATTTCGATATCCATTTCGATTTCGATATCCATTTCGATTTCAATATCCATATCGATTTCGATATCCCTATGGATTTCGATATCCATATGGATTTCGATATCCCTATGGATTTCGATATCCGTATGGATTTCGATATCAATATCAATTTCGGTGTCCATATCGATTTCGATATTCCTATGGATTTCAATATCCATATCGATTTCGATATCCCTATGGATTTCGATATCCATTTCGATTTCAATATCCATATCGATTTCGATATCCCAATGGAGTTCGATATCCATTTGGATATTCATATGGATTTCGATATCCATTTGGATATCCATATCGATTTCTATATCGATATCCATTTCTATATCGATATCCATTTCGATTTCGATATCCATATGGATTTCGATATCCATATCGATTTCGGTATCCCTAATGATTTCTATATCGATATCCTTATGGATTTCGATATCCATATCGATTTCGATATCCCTATGGATTTCGATATCCATATGGATTTCGATATCCATTTGGATTTCGATATCCATATCGATTTCGATATCCCTATGGATTTCGATATCCCTTTGGATTTCGATATCCCTTTGGATTTCGATATCCCTATGGATTTCGATATCCATTTCGATTTCGATATCCATTTCGATTTCAATATCCATATCGATTTCGATATCCCTATGGATTTCGATATCCATATGGATTTCGATATCCCTATGGATTTCGATATCCGTATGGATTTCGATATCAATATCAATTTCGGTGTCCATATCGATTTCGATATTCCTATGGATTTCGATATCCATATCGATTTCGATATCTCTATGGATTTCGATATCCTTATGGATTTCGATATCCATTTCGATTTCAATATCCATATCGATTTCGATATCCCTATGGAGTTCGATATCCATTTGGATTTCAATATCCATATCGATTTCGATATCCTTTTGGATTTCGATATCCATATGGATTTCGATATCCATATCGATATCCATATGGATTTCGATATCCATTTGGATTTCGATATCCATATCGATTTCTATATCGATATCCATTTCTATATCGATATCCATTTCGATTTCGATATCCATTTGGATTTCGATATCCATATCGATTTCGGTATCCCTAATGATTTCTATATCGATATCCTTATGGATTTCGATATCCATATCGATTTCGATATCCCTATGGATTTCGATATCCATATGGATTTCGATATCCATTTGGATTTCGATATCCATATCGATTTCGGTATCCCTAATGATTTCTATATCGATATCCATTTCGATTTCGATATCCTTATGGATTTCGATATCCATATCGATTTCGATATCCCTTTGGATTTCGATATCCATTTCGATTTCAATATCCATATCGATTTCGATATCCCTATGGATTTCGATATCCATATGGATTTCCATATCCATATGGATTTCGATATCCATATGGATTTCGATATCCATATGGATTTCGATATCCATATCGATTTCAATATCCATATGGATATCGAAATCCATAGGGATATCGATTTCGATATGGATATGGATTTCGATATCCCTATGGATTTCGATATCCATATGGATTTCGATATCCATATGGATTTCGATATCCTTATGGATTTCGATATCCATATCGATTTCGGTATCTCTAATGATTTCTATAGCGATATCCATTTCGATATCCCAATGGATTTCGCTATCCCTTTGGATTTCGATATCCCTTTGGATTTCGATATCCCTTTGGATTTCGATCTCCCTATGGATTTCGATATCCATTTCGATTTCGATATCCATTTCGATTTCAATATCCATATCGATTTCGATATCCCTATGGAGTTCGATATCCATTTGGATTTCAATATCCATATCGATTTCGATATCCTTTTGGATTTCGATATCCATATGGATTTCGATATCCATTTGGATTTCGATATCCATATCGATTTCGGTTTCCCTAATGATTTCTATATCGATATCCATTTCGATTTCGATATCCATATGGATTTCGATATCCATTTGGATTTCGATATCCCTATGGATTTCGATATCCATTTGGATTTCGATATCCATATCGATTTCGATATCCCTTTGGATTTCGATATCCATATGGATTTCGATATCCATATCGATTTCGGTATCCCTAATGATTTCTATATCGATATCCATTTCGATTTCGATATCCATTTCGATTTCGATCTCCATATCGATTTCGATATCCCTATGGATTTCGATATCCATATGGATTTCGATATCCATTTCGATTTCAAAATCCATATCGATTTCGATATCCCTATGGATTTCGATATCCATTTCGATTTCGATATCCATTTCGATTTCAATATCCATATCGATTTCGATATCCCTATGGATTTCGATATCCATATGGATTTCGATATCCCTATGGATTTCGATATCCGTATGGATTTCGATATCAATATCAATTTCGATATCTCTATGGATTTCGATATCCTTATGGATTTCGATATCCATTTCGATTTCAATAACCATATCGATTTCGATATCCCTATCGATTTCGATATCCCTTTGGATTTCGATATCCATTTCGATTTCAATATCCATATCGATTTCGATATCCCTATGGATTTCGATATCCATATGGATTTCGATATCCATATGGATTTCGATATCCATATGGATTTCGATATCCATATCGATTTCAATATCCATATGGATTTCGATATCCCTATGGATTTCGATATCCATATGGATTTCGATATCCATATGGATTTCGATATCCATATCGATTTCGTTATCTCTAATGATTTCTATAGCGATATCCATTTCGATATCCCTATGGATTTCGCTATCCCTTTGGATTTCGATATCCCTTTGGATTTCGATATCCCTTTGGATTTCGATATCCCTATGGATTTCGATATCCATTTCGATTTCGATATCCATTTCGATTTCAATATCCATATCGATTTCGATATCCATTTGGATTTCGATATCCGTATGGATTTCGATATCAATATCAATTTCGGTGTCCATATCGATTTCGATATTCCTATGGATTTCGATATCCATATGGATTTCGATATCCATATGGATTTCGATATCCATATGGATTTCGATATCCATATGGATTTCGATATCCATATGGATTTCGATATCCGTTTGGATTTCGATATCCATATCGATTTCGGTATCCCTAATGATTTCTATATCGATATCCATTTCGATTTCGATATCCATATCGATTTCAATATCCATATCGATTTCGATATCCCTATGGATTTCGATATCCATATGGATTTCGATATCCATTTGGATTTCGATATCCATATCGATTTCGGTATCCCTATTGATTTCTATATCGATATCCATTTCGATTTCGATATCCATATCGATTTCAATATCCATATCGATTTCGATATCCCTATGGATTTCGATATCCATATGGATTTCGATATCCATATCGATTTCGGTATCCCTAATGATTTCTATAGCGATATCCATTTCGATTTTGATATCCATATCGATTTCGATATCCATATCGATTTCGATATCCATATCGATTTCGATATCCATATCGAATTCGATATCCCTATGGATTTCTATATCCATATGGATTTCGATATTCATATGGATTTCGATATCTATATCGATTTCGATATCCCTATAGACTTCGATATCCCTATTTATTTCGATATCCATATCGATTTCGACATCCCTATGGATTTCGATATCCCAATGGATTTCGATATCCCTATGGATTTCGATATCCCTATGGATTTCAATATCCAAATCGATTTAGATATCCATATCGATTTCAATATGCATATCAATTTCGGTATTCATAAAGATTTCAATATCCATATCGATTTCGATATCCATATCGATTTCGATCTCCCAATGGATTTCGATATCCATATTGATTTCGATATTCATATTGATCTCGATATCCAAATCGATTTCGATATCCATATCGATTTCGATATCCCTATGGATTTCAATATCCATACCAATTTCGATACCCCATATATTTCGAAATCCATATCGATTTCGATATCCATATCGATTTCGATATCCATATCGATTTCGATATCCATATCGATTTCGATATCCCTATGGATTTCGATATCCCTATGGATTTCGATATCCATATCGATTTCGATATCCCTATGGATTTCGATATCCATATGGATTTCGATATCCATATGGATTTCGATATCTATATCGATTTCGATATCCCTGTAGACTTCGATATCCCTATTTATTTCGATATCCATATCGATTTCGATATCCCTATGGATTTCGATATCCATATGGATTTCGATATTTATATTGATTTCGATATTCATATTGATCTCGATATCCATATCGATTTCGATATCCATATCGATTTCGATATCCCTATGAATTTCGATATCCCCATGGATGTCAATATCCATATCGATTTCGATATCCCTTGGATTTATATATCCATATGGATTTCGATATCCATATCGATTTCGATATCCCTATGGATTTCGATATCCCTATGTATTTCGATATCCATATCGATTTCGATATCCCCATGGATTTCGATATCCCTATGGATTTCGATATCCATATGGATTTCGATATCCATATCGATTTCGATATCCATATCGATTTCGATATCCATATCGATTTCGATATCCCTATGAATTTCGATATCCATATCGATTTCGATATCCATATCGATTTCGATATCCATATCCACCGCGCCGGTCGTCGACGATTTCGATATCCCTTATGAGATTTCGATATCCATATGCGATTTCGAGATATCCCATATCGATTTCGATATCGATATCCATCTATGGATTTCGATATCCATATGGATTTCGATATCCATATCGATTTCGATATCCCTAGGATTTCGATTTCGATATCCATATGGATTTCGATATCCATATCGATTTCGATATCCCATATCGATTTCGATATCCCTATGGATTTCGATATCCATATGGATTTCGATATCCATATCGATTTCGAATATCGTATATCCGATTTCATATATATTTCGATATCCATATCGAATTTCGATATCCATATCGATTTCGATATCCATATCGATTTCGATATCCATATCGATTTCGATATCCCATATGGATTTCGATATCCATATTGGATTTCAATATCTCATATCTGATTTCGATATCCCTATCGATTTCGATTCTGTTGTTTTTTTTGTTTTTTTTTTTTTTTTGTGTTTGATTTGTATTTTTTTTTGTTTTTGTTTGTTTTCGATATCCATATCGATTTCGATATCCATATCGATTTCTATATCCTCTATGGATTTCGATATCCATATGGATTTCGATATCCATATGGATTTCGATATCTATATCGATTTCGATATCCCTATAGACTTCGATATCCCTATTTATTTCGATATCCATATCGATTTCGACATCCCTATGGATTTCGATATCCCTATGGATTTCGATATCCATATCGATTTAGATATCCCTGTGGATTTCGATATCCATATGGATTTGGATATCCCTATGGATTTCGATACTCATATGGATTTCGATATCCATATCGATTTCAATATCCATATCCATTTCGATATCCCTATGGATTTCTATATCCATATGGATTTCGATATTCATATGGATTTCGATATCCCTATGGATTTCGATATCCCTATGAATCCATATCCATATCGATTTCGATATCCCTATGGATTTCGATATCCCTATGTATTTCGATATCCGTATCGATTTCGATATCCCCATGGATTTCGATATTCATATCGATTTCGATATCCATATGGATTTCGATATCCATATCGATTTCGATATCCATATCGATTTCGATATCCATATCGATTTCGATATCCATATCGATTTCGATATCCATATCGATTTCGATATCCATATCGAATTCGATATCCCTATGGATTTCTATATCCATATGGATTTCGATATTCATATGGATTTCGATATCCCTATGGATTTCGATATCCCTATGAATCCATATCCATATCGATTTCGATATCCCTATGGATTTCGATATCCCTATGTATTTCGATATCCGTATCGATTTCGATATCCCCATGGATTTCGATATCCCTATGGATTTCGATATCCATATGGATTTCGATATCCATATCGATTTCGATATCCATATCGATTTCGATATCCCTATGAATTTCGATATCCATATCGATTTCGATATCCATATCGATTTCGATATCCATATCGATTTCGATATCCCTATGGATTTCGATATTCCTATGTATTTCGATATCCATATCGACTTCGATATCCCTATTTATTTCGATATCCATATCGATTTCGACATCCCTATGGATTTCGATATCCCAATGGATTTCGATATCCCTATGGATTTCGATATCCCTATGGATTTCAATATCCAAATCGATTTAGATATCCATATCGATTTCAATATCCATATCAATTTCGGTATTCATAAAGATTTCAATATCCATATCGATTTCGATATCCATATCGATTTCGATCTCCCAATGGATTTCGATATCCATATTGATTTCGATATTCATATTGATCTCGATATCCAAATCGATTTCGATATCCATATCGATTTCGATATCCCTATGGATTTCAATATCCATACCAATTTCGATACCCCATATATTTCGAAATCCATATCGATTTCAATATCCATATCGATTTCGATATCCATATCGATTTCGTTATCCATATCGATTTCGATATCCATATCGATTTCGATATCCATATGGATTTCGATATCCCTATGGATTTCGATATCCCTATGAATCCATATCCATATCGATTTCGATATCCCTATGGATTTCGATATCCATATGGATTTCGATATCCATACGGATTTCGATATCTATATCGATTTCGATATCCCTGTAGACTTCGATATCCCTATTTATTTCGATATCCATATCGATTTCGATATCCCTATGGATTTCGATATCCATATGTATTTCGATATTTATATTGATTTCGATATTCATATTGATCTGGATATCCATATCGATTTCGATATCCATATCGATTTCGATATCCCTATGAATTTCGATATCCCCATGGATGTCAATATCCATATCGATTTCGATACCCCTTGGATTTATATATCCATATGGATTTCGATATCCATATCGATTTCGATATCCCTATGGATTTCGATATCCCTATGTATTTCGATATCCATATCGATTTCGATAACCATATCGATTTCGATATCCCTATGGATTTCGATATCCATATGGATTTCGATATTTATATTGATTTCAATATTCATATTGATCTCGATATCCATATCGATTTCGATATCCATATCGATTTCGATATCCCTATGAATTTCGATTTCCCCATGGATTTCGATATCCATATCGATTTCGATATCCCTATGGATTTCGATATTCCTATGTATTTCGATATCCATATCGATTTCAATATCCATATCGATTTCGATATCCCTATGAATTTCGATATCCCAATGGATTTTAATATCCATATCGATTTCGATACCTCTTGGATTTCGATATCCATATGGATTTCGATATCCATATCGATTTCGATATCCCTATGGATTTCGATATTCCTATGTATTTCGATATCCATATCGACTTCGATATCCCTATGGATTTCGATATCGATATGGATTTCGATATCCATATCGATTTCGATATCCATATCGATTTCGATATCCCTATGGATTTCGATATCCATATGGATTTCGATATCCATATGGATTTTGATATCTATATCGATTTCGATATCCCTATAGACTTCGATATCCCTATTTATTTCGATATCCATATCGATTTCGACATCCCTATGGATTTCGATATCTCTATGGATTTCGATATCCATATCGATTTCGATACCCCTTGGATTTATATATCCATATGGATTTCGATATCCATATCGATTTCGATATCCCTATGGATTTCGATATCCCTATGTATTTCGATATCCATATCGATTTCGATATCCCCATGGATTTCGATATCCATATCGATTTCGATATCCATATCGATTTCGATATCCATATCGATTTCGATATCCCTATGAACTTCGATATCCCATTGGATTTTAATATCCATATCGATTTCGATACCTCTTGGATTTCGATATCCATATGGATTTCGATATCCATATCGATTTCGATATCCCTATGGATTTCGATATTCCTATGTATTTCGATATCCATATCGACTTCGATATCCCTATGGATTTCGATATCGATATGGATTTCGATATCCATATCGATTTCGATATCCATATCGATTTCGATATCCCTATGGATTTCAATATCCATATGGATTTCGATATCCATATGGATTTCGATATCTATATCGATTTCGATATCCCTATAGACTTCGATATCCCTATTTATTTCGATATCCATATCGATTTCGACATCCCTATGGATTTCGATATCCCTATGGATTTCGATATCCATATCGATGTAGATATCCCTGTGGATTTCGATATCCATATGGATTTGGATATCCCTATGGATTTCGATACTCATATGGATTTCGATATCCATATCGATTTCAATATCCATATCCATTTCGATATCCCTATGGATTTCGATATCCCTATGGATTTCGATATCCATATGGATTTCGATATTCATATCGATTTCGATATCCATACGGATTTCGATATCCATATCGATTTCGATATCCATATCGATTTCGATATCCATATCGATTTCGATATCCATATCGATTTCGATATCCATATCGATTTCGATATCCATATCGATTTCGATATCCATATCGAATTCGATATCCCTATGGATTTCTATATCCATATGGATTTCGATATTCATATGGATTTCGATATCCATATCGATTTCGATATCCATATCGATTTCGATATCCCTATGAATTTCGATATCCCCATGGATGTCAATATCCATATCGATTTCGATACCCCTTGGATTTATATATCCATATGGATTTCGATATCCATATCGATTTCGATATCCCTATGGATTTCGATATCCCTATGTATTTCGATATCCATATCGATTTCGATATCCCCATGGATTTCGATATCCCTATGAATTTCGATATCCATATCGATTTAGATATCCCTGTGGATTTCGATATCCATATGGATTTGGATATCCCTATGGATTTCGATATCCCTATGTATTTCGATATCCATATCGATTTCGATATCCCCATGGATTTCGATATCCCTATGGATTTCGATATCCATATGGATTTCGATATCCATATCGATTTCGATATCCATATCGATTTCGATATCCATATCGATTTCGATATCCCTATGAATTTCGATATCCCCATGGATGTCAATATCCATATCGATTTCGATACCCCTTGGATTTATATATCCATATGGATTTCGATATCCATATCGATTTCGATATCCCTATGGATTTCGATATCCCAATGGATTTTAATATCCATATCGATTTCGATACCTCTTGGATTTCGATATCCCTATGGATTTCGATATCCCTATGTATTTCGATATCCGTATCGATTTCGATATCCCCATGGATTTCGATATCCCTATGGATTTCGATATCCATATGGATTTCGATATCCATATCGATCTCGATATCCATATCGATTTCGATATCCCTATGAATTTCGATATCCATATCGATTTCGATATCCATATCGATTTCGATATCCATATCGATTTCGATATCCCTATGGATTTCGATATTCCTATGTATTTCGATATCCATATCGACTTCGATATCCCTATTTATTTCGATATCCATATCGATTTCGACATCCCTATGGATTTCGATATCCCAATGGATTTCGATATCCCTATGGATTTCGATATCCCTATGGATTTCAATATCCAAATCGATTTAGATATCCATATCGATTTCAATATCCATATCAATTTCGGTATTCATAAAGATTTCAATATCCATATCGATTTCGATATCCATATCGATTTCGATCTCCCAATGGATTTCGATATCCATATTGATTTCGATATTCATATTGATCTCGATATCCAAATCGATTTCGATATCCATATCGATTTCGATATCCCTATGGATTTCAATATCCATACCAATTTCGATACCCCATATATTTCGAAATCCATATCGATTTCAATATCCATATCGATTTCGATATCCATATCGATTTCGTTATCCATATCGATTTCGATATCCATATCGATTTCGATATCCATATGGATTTCGATATCCCTATGGATTTCGATATCCCTATGAATCCATATCCATATCGATTTCGATATCCCTATGGATTTCGATATCCATATGGATTTCGATATCCATACGGATTTCGATATCTATATCGATTTCGATATCCCTGTAGACTTCGATATCCCTATTTATTTCGATATCCATATCGATTTCGATATCCCTATGGATTTCGATATCCATATGTATTTCGATATTTATATTGATTTCGATATTCATATTGATCTGGATATCCATATCGATTTCGATATCCATATCGATTTCGATATCCCTATGAATTTCGATATCCCCATGGATGTCAATATCCATATCGATTTCGATACCCCTTGGATTTATATATCCATATGGATTTCGATATCCATATCGATTTCGATATCCCTATGGATTTCGATATCCCTATGTATTTCGATATCCATATCGATTTCGATATCCCCATGGATTTCGATATCCCTATGGATTTCGATATCCATATGGATTTCGATATCCATATCGATTTCGATATCCATATCGATTTCGATATCCATATCGATTTCGATATCCATATCGATTTCGATATCCCTATGAATTTCGATATCCCCATGGATGTCAATATCCATATCGATTTCGATACCCCTTGGATTTATATATCCATATGGATTTCGATATCCATATCGATTTCGATATCCCTATGGATTTCGATATTCCTATGTATTTCGATATCCATATCGACTTCGATATCCCTATGGATTTCGATATCGATATGGATTTCGATATCCATATCGATTTCGATATCCATATCGATTTCGATATCCCTATGGTTTTCGATATCGATATGGATTTCGATATCCATATCGATTTCGATATCCATATCGATTTCGATATCCCTATGGATTTCGATATCCATATGGATTTCGATATCCATATGGATTTCGATATCTATATCGATTTCGATATCCCTATAGACTTCGATATCCCTATTTATTTCGATATCCATATCGATTTCGACATCCCTATGGATTTCGATATCTCTATGGATTTCGATATCCATATCGATTTAGATATCCCTGTGGATTTCGATATCCATATCGATTTCGATATCCATATCGATTTCGATATCCCTATGAATTTCGATATCCCCATGGATGTCAATATCCATATCGATTTCGATACCCCTTGGATTTATATATCCATATGGATTTCGATATCCATATCGATTTCGATATCCCTATGGATTTCGATATCCCTATGTATTTCGATATCCATATCGATTTCGATATCCCCATGGATTTCGATATCCCTATGAATTTCGATATCCATATCGATTTCAATATCCATATCGATTTCGATATCCCTATGAATTTCGATATCCCAATGGATTTTAATATCCATATCGATTTCGATACCTCTTGGATTTCGATATCCATATGGATTTCGATATCCATATCGATTTCGATATACCTATGGATTTCGATATTCCTATGTATTTCGATATCCATATCGACTTCGATATCCCTATGGATTTCGATATCGATATGGATTTCGATATCCATATCGACTTCGATATCCCTATGGATTTCGATATCGATATGGATTTCGATATCCATATCGATTTCGATATCCATATCGATTTCGATATCCCTATGGATTTCGATATCCATATGGATTTCGATATCCATATGGATTTCGATATCTATATCGATTTCGATATCCCTATAGACTTCGATATCCCTATTTATTTCGATATCCATATCGATTTCGACATCCCTATGGATTTCGATATCTCTATGGATTTCGATATCCATATCGATTTAGATATCCCTGTGGATTTCGATATCCATATGGATTTGGATATCCCTATGGATTTCGATACTCATATGGATTTCGATATCCATATCGATTTCAATATCCATATCCATTTCGATATCCCTATGGATTTCGATATCCATATGGATTTCGATATTCATATCGATTTCGATATCCATATGGATTTCGATATCCATATCGATTTCGATATCCATATCGATATCCATATCGATTTCGATATCCATATCGATTTCGATGTCCATATCGATTTCGATATGGATATCGATTTCGATATCCATATCGAATTCGATATCCCTATGGATTTCGATATCCATATGGATTTCGATATCCATATGGTTTTCGATATCTATATCGATTTCGATATCCCTATAGACTTCGATATCCCTATTTATTTCGATATCCATATCGATTTCGACATCCCTATGGATTTCGATATCCCAATGGATTTCGATATCCTTATGGATTTCGATATCCCTATGGATTTCAATATCTAGAACGATTTAGATATCCATATCGATTTCAATATCCATATCAATTTCGGTATTCATAAAGATTTCAATATCCATATCGATTTCGATATCCCAATGGATTTTAATATCCATATCGATTTCGATACCTCTTGGATTTCGATATCCATATGGATTTCGATATCCATATCGATTTCGAAATCCCTATGGATTTCGATATTCCTATGTATTTCGATATCCATATCGACTTCGATATCCCTATGGATTTCGATATCGATATGGATTTCGATATCCATATCGATTTCGATATCCCTATGGATTTCGATATCCATATGGGTTTCGATATCCATATGGATTTCGATATATAGATATCGATATAGATCGATTTCGATATCCCTATAGACTTCGATATCCCTATTTATTTCGATATCCATATCGATTTCGACATCCCTATGGATTTCGATATCCCTATATATTTCGATATCCATATCGATTTAGATATCCCTGTGGATTTCGATATCCATATGGATTTGGATATCCCTATGGATTTCGATACTCATATGGATTTCGATATCCATATCGATTTCAATATCCATATCCATTTCGATATCCCTATGGATTTCGATATCCATATGGATTTCGATATTCATATCGATTTCGATATCCATATGGATTTCGATATCCATATCGATTTCGATATCCCTATGGATGTCGATATTCCTATGTATTTCGATATCCATATCGACTTCGATATCCCTATGGATTTCGATATCGATATGGATTTCGATATCCATATCGATTTCGATATCCATATCGAATTCGATATCCCTATGGATTTCGATATCCAAATGGATTTCGATATCCATATGGATTTCGATATCTATATCGATTTCGATATCCCTATAGACTTCGATATCCCTATTTATTTCGATATCCATATCGATTTCGACATCCCTATGGATTTCGATATCTCTATGGATTTCGATATCCATATCGATTTAGATATCCCTGTGGATTTCGATATCCATATGGATTTGGATATCCCTATGGATTTCGATACTCATATGGATTTCGATATCCATATCGATTTCAATATCCATATCCATTTCGATATCCCTATGGATTTCGATATCCATATGGATTTCGATATTCATATCGATTTCGATATCCATATGGATTTCGATATCCATATCGATTTCGATATCCATATCGATATCCATATCGATTTCGATATCCATATCGATTTCGATATCCATATCGATTTCGATATCCATATCGATTTCGATATGGATATCGATTTCGATATGGATATCGATTTCGATATCCATATCGAATTCGATATCCCTATGGATTTCGATATCCATATGGATTTCGATATCCATATGGTTTTCGATATCTATATCGATTTCGATATCTCTATAGACTTCGATATCCCTATTTATTTCGATATCCATATCGATTTCGACATCCCTATGGATTTCGATATCCCAATGGATTTCGATATCCTTATGGATTTCGATATCCCTATGGATTTCAATATCCAAAACGATTTAGATATCCATATCGATTTCAATATCCATATCAATTTCGGTATTCATAAAGATTTCAATATCCATATCGATTTCGATATCCATATCGATTTCGATATCCCAATGGATTTTAATATCCATATCGATTTCGATACCTCTTGGATTTCGATATCCATATGGATTTCGATATCCATATCGATTTCGAAATCCCTATGGATTTCGATATTCCTATGTATTTCGATATCCATATCGACTTCGATATCCCTATGGATTTCGATATCGATATGGATTTCGATATCCATATCGATTTCGATATCCCTATGGATTTCGATATCCATATGGGTTTCGATATCCATATGGATTTCGATATCTATATCGATTTCGATATCCCTATAGACTTCGATATCCCTATTTATTTCGATATCCATATCGATTTCGACATCCCTATGGATTTCGATATCCCTATGGATTTCGATATCCATATCGATTTAGATATCCCTGTGGATTTCGATATCCATATGGATTTGGATATCCCTATGGATTTCGATACTCATATGGATTTCGATATCCATATCGATTTCAATATCCATATCCATTTCGATATCCCTATGGATTTCGATATCCATATGGATTTCGATATTCATATCGATTTCGATATCCATATGGATTTCGATATCCATATCGATTTCGATATCCATATCGATTTCGATATCTATATCGATTTCGATATCCATATCGATTTCGATATCCATATCGATTTCGATATCCATATCGAATTCGATATCCCTATGGATTTCGATATCCATATGGATTTCGATATCCATATGGATTTCGATATCTATATCGATTTCGATATCCCTATAGACTTCGATATCCCAATTTATTTCGATATCCATATCGATTTCGACATCCCTATGGATTTTGATATCCCAATGGATTTCGATATCCCTATGGATTTCGATATCCCTATGGATTTCAATATCCAAATCGATTTAGATATCCATATCGATTTCAATATCCATATCAATTTCGGTATTCATAAAGATTTCAATATCCATATCGATTTCGATATCCCAATGGATTTTAATATCCATATCGATATCGATACCTCTTGGATTTCGATATCCATATGGATTTCGATATCCATATCGATTTCGATATCCCTATGGATTTCGATATTCCTACGTATTTCGATATCCATATCGACTTCGATATCCCTATGGATTTCGATATCGATATGGATTTCGATATCCATATCGATTTCGATATCCCTATGGATTTCGATATCCATATGGATTTCGATATCTATATCGATTTCGATATCCCTAAAGACTTCGATATCCCTATTTATTTCGATATCCTTATCGATTTCGACATCCCTATGGATTTCGATATCCCTATGGATTTCGATATCCATATCGATTTAGATATCCCTGTGGATTTCGATATCCATATGGATTTGGATATCCCTATGGATTTCGATACTCATATGGATTTCGATATCCATATCGATTTCAATATCCATATCCATTTCGATATCCCTATGGATTTCCATATCCATATGGATTTCGATATTCATATCGATTTCGATATCCATATGGATTTCGATATCCATATCGATTTCGATATCCATATCGATTTCGATATCCATATCGATTTCGATATCCATATCGATTTCGATATCCATATCGATTTCGATATCCATATCGATTTCGATATCCATATCGATTTCGATATCCATATCGATATCGATATCCATATCGAATTCGATATCCCTATGGATTTCGATATCCATATGTATTTCGATATCCATATGGATTTCGATATCTATATCGATTTCTATATCCCTATAGACTTCGATATCCCTATTTATTTCGATATCCATATCGATTTCGACATCCCTATGGATTTCGATATCCCAATGGATTTCGATATCCCTATGGATTTCGATATCCCTATGGATTTCAATATCCAAATCGATTTAGATATCCATATCGATTTCAATATCCATATCAATTTCGGTATTCATAAAGATTTCAATATCCATATCGATTTCGATATCCATATCGATTTCGATATCCCAATGGATTTTAATATCCATATCGATTTCGATACCTCTTGGATTTCGATATCCATATGGATTTCGATATCCATATCGATTTCGATATCCCTATGGATTTCGATATCCATATGAATTTCGATATCCATATCGATTTCGATATCCCTATGGATTTCGATATTCCTATGTATTTCGATATCCATATCGATTTCGATATCCCTATGGATATCGATATCGATATGGATTTCGATATCCATATCGATTTCGATATCCATATCGATTTCGATATTCATATTGATCTCGATATCCATATCGATTTCGATATCCATATCGATTTCGATATCCATATCGATTTCGATATCCCTATGAATTTCGATACCCCTTGGATTTCGATATCCATATGGATTTCGATATCCATATCGATTTCGATATCCCTATGGATTTCGATATTCCTATGTATTTCGATATCCATATCGATTTCGATATCCCTATGGATATCGATATCGATATGGATTTCGATATCCATATCGATTTCGATATCCATATCGATTTCGATATCCATATCGATTTCGATATCCATATCGAATTCGATATCCCTATGGATTTCGATATCCATATGGATTTCGATATCCATATGGATTTCGATATCTATATCGATTTCGATATCCATATCGATTTCGATATCCATATCGATTTCGATATCCATATCGATTTCGATATCCATATCTATTTCGACATCCCTATGGATTTCGATATCCATATGGATTTGGATATCCCTATGGATTTCGATACTCATATGGATTTCGATATCTATATCGATTTCAATATCCATATCCATTTCGATATCCCTATGGATTTCCATATCCATATGGATTTCGATATTCATATCGATTTCGATATCCATATGGATTTCGATATCCATATCGATTTCGATATCCATATCGATTTCGATATCCATATCGATTTCGATATCCATATCGATTTCGATATCCATATCGATTTCGATATCCATATCGATTTCGATATCCATATCGATTTCGATATCCATATCGAATTCGATATCCCTATGGATTTCGATATCCATATGGATTTCGACATCTATATCGATTTCGATATCCCTATAGACTTCGATATCCCTATTTATTTCGATATCCATATCGATTTCGACATCCCTATGGATTTCGATATCCCAATGGATTTCGATATCCCTATGGATTTCGATATCTATATCGATTTCGATATCCATATGGATTTGGATATCCCTATGGATTTCGATACTCATATGGATTTCGATATCCATATCGATTTCAAAATCCATATCCATTTCGATATCCCTATGGATTTCCATATCCTATGGATTTCGATATTCATATCGATTTCGATATCCATATGGATTTCGATATCCATATCGATTTCGATATCCATATCGATTTCGATATCCATATCGATTTCGATATCCTATCGATTTCGATATCCATATCGATTTCGTATCTTCGATTCGATATCCCTATGGATTTCGATATCCATATGGATTTCGATATTCATTGATTTCGATATTTTTGATTTCGATATCTATCTTTCGATATCCTTATTTGATTCCTTGATTTGATATCCTTATTTGACTCTTGATTTCATTCATGATTTGATTCCCTTGGATTTCGATATCCATGGATTTATATCCATCGATTTGTTCCTTGATTTAATATCCATTCGATTTGATATCCCATGGATTTTATATCCTATCGATTTCGATATCTTGATTTGATATCCTTGGTTTCGATATCCTTCGATTTCGATATCCTTGGATTTGATATCTATGATTTCGTATCCATATCGATTTCGATATCCCTTGGATTTCGATATTTTGATTTCGATATCTATGATTTCGATATCCCTTGGATTCGATTCGTTTTTGTTTTGATTTATTCCTTGATTTCGATTTTATTGATCTCGATATCCATATCGATTTCGATATCCTTGATTTCGATATCCTATCGATTTGATATCCTATGAATTTCGATACCCTTGATTTCGATATCCATATGGATTTCGATATCCTATCGATTTCGATATCCCTTGGATTTCGATATTCCTTGTATTTCGATATCCATATCGATTTCGATTCCTATGGATATCGATATCGATATGGATTTCGATATCCATATCGATTTCGATATCCATATCGATTTCATATCCTATCGATTTCGATATCCATATCGAATTCGATATCCCTATGATTTCGATATCCATATGGATTTCGATATCCATATGGATTTCGATATCTATATCGATTTCGATATCCATATCGATTTCGATATCCATATCGATTTCGATATCCATATCGATTTCGATATCCATATCTATTTCGACATCCCTATGGATTTCGATATCCATATGGATTTGGATATCCCTATGGATTTCGATACTCATATGGATTTCGATATCTATATCGATTTCAATATCCATATCCATTTCGATATCCCTATGGATTTCCATATCCATATGGATTTCGATATTCATATCGATTTCGATATCCATATGGATTTCGATATCCATATCGATTTCGATATCCATATCGATTTCGATATCCATATCGATTTCGATATCCATATCGATTTCGATATCCATATCGATTTCGATATCCATATCGATTTCGATATCCATATCGATTTCGATATCCATATCGAATTCGATATCCCTATGGATTTCGATATCCATATGGATTTCGACATCTATATCGATTTCGATATCCCTATAGACTTCGATATCCCTATTTATTTCGATATCCATATCGATTTCGACATCCCTATGGATTTCGATATCCCAATGGATTTCGATATCCCTATGGATTTCGATATCTATATCGATTTCGATATCCATATGGATTTGGATATCCCTATGGATTTCGATACTCATATGGATTTCGATATCCATATCGATTTCAAAATCCATATCCATTTCGATATCCCTATGGATTTCCATATCCATATGGATTTCGATATTCATATCGATTTCGATATCCATATGGATTTCGATATCCATATCGATTTCGATATCCATATCGATTTCGATATCCATATCGATTTCGATATCCATATCGATTTCGATATCCATATCGATTTCGATATCCATATCGAATTCGATATCCCTATGGATTTCGATATCCATATGGATTTCGATATCCATATGGATTTCGATATCTATATCGATTTCGATATCCATATCGATTTCGATATCCATATCGATTTCGATATCCATATCGATTTCGATATCCATATCGATTTCGATATCCATATCTATTTCGACATCCCTATGGATTTCGATATCCCAATGGATTTCGATATCCCTATGGATTTCGATATCCCAATGGATTTCAATATCCAAATCGATTTAGATATCCATATCGATTTCAATATCCATATCGATTTCGATATCCCAATGGATTTTAATATCCATATCGATTTCGATACCTCTTGGATTTCGATATCCATATGGATTTCGATATCCATATCGATTTCGATATCCCTATGGATTTCGATATTCCTACGTATTTCGATATCCATATCGACTTCGATATCCCTATGGATTTCGATATCGATATGGATTTCGATATCCATATCGATTTCGATATCCCTATGGATTTCGATATCCATATGGATTTCGATATCCATATGGATTTCGATATCTATATCGATTTCGATATCCCTAAAGACTTCGATATCCCTATTTATTTCGATATCCATATCGATTTCGACATCCCTATGGATTTCGATATCCCTATGGATTTCGATATCCATATCGATTTAGATATCCCTGTGGATTTCGATATCCATATCGATTTCAATATCCATATCCATTTCGATACTCATATGGATTTCGATATCCATATCGATTTCAATATCCATATCCATTTCGATATCCCTATGGATTTCCATATCCATATGGATTTCGATATTCATATCGATTTCGATATCCATATGGATTTCGATATCCATATCGATTTCGATATCCATATCGATTTCGATATCCATATCGATTTCGATATCCATATCGATTTCGATATCCATATCGATTTCGATATCCATATCGATTTCGATATCCATATCGATTTCGATATCCATATCGAATTCGATATCCCTATGGATTTCGATATCCATATGTATTTCGATATCCATATGGATTTCGATATCTATATCGATTTCGATATCCCTATAGACTTCGATATCCCCATTTATTTCGATATCCATATCGATTTCGACATCCCTATGGATTTCGATATCCCAATGGATTTCGATATCCCTATGGATTTCGATATCCCTATGGATTTCAATATCCAAATCGATTTAGATATCCATATCGATTTCAATATCCATATCAATTTCGGTATTCATAAAGATATCAATATCCATATCGACTTCGATATCCATATCGATTTCGATATCCCAATGGATTTTAATATCCATATCGATTTCGATACCTCTTGGATTTCGATATCCATATGGATTTCTATATCCATATCGATTTCGATATCCCTATGGATTTCGATATCCATATGAATTTCGATATCCATATCGATTTCGATATCCCTATGGATTTCGATATTCCTATGTATTTCGATATCCATATCGATTTCGATATCCCTATGGATATCGATATCGATATGGATTTCGATATCCATATCGATTTCGATATCCATATCGATTTCGATATTCATATTGATCTCGATATCCATATCGATTTCGATATCCATATCGATTTCGATATCCCTATGAATTTCGATACCCCTTGGATTTCGATATCCATATGGATTTCGATATCCATATCGATTTCGATATCCCTATGGATTTCGATATTCCTATGTATTTCGATATCCATATCGATTTCGATATCCCTATGGATATCGATATCGATATGGATTTCGATATCCATATCGATTTCGATATCCATATCGATTTCGATATCCATATCGATTTCGATATCCATATCGATTTCGATATACATATCGAATTCGATAACCCTATGGATTTCGATATCCATATGGATTTCGATATCCATATGGATTTCGATATCTATATCGATTTCGATATCCATATCGATTTCGATATCCATATCGATTTCGATATCCATATCGATTTCGATATCCATATCGATTTCGATATCCATATCGATTTCGATATCCATATCTATTTCGACATCCCTATGGATTTCGATATCCCAATGGATTTCGATATCGCTATGGATTTCGATATCCCAATGGATTTCAATATCCAAATCGATTTAGATATCCATATCGATTTCAATATCCATATCAATTTCGGTATTCATAAAGATTTCAATATCCATATCGATTTCGATATCCCAATGGATTTCGATATCCATATTGATTTCGATATTCATATTGATCTCGATATCCAAATCGATTTCGATATCCATATCGATTTCGATATCCCTATGGATTTCAATATCCATACCAATATCGATACCCCATATATTTCGAAATCCATATCGATTTCGATATCCATATCGATTTCGATATCCATATGGATTTCGATATCCATATCGATTTCGATATCCATATGGATTTCGATATCACTATGGATTTCGATATCCTTATGGATTTCGATATCCATATCGATTTCGATATCCCTATGGATTTCGATATCCATATGGATTTCGATATCCATATGGATTTCGATATCTATATCGATTTCGATATCCCTATAGACTTCGATATCCCTATTTATTTCGATATCCATATCGATTTCGATATCCCCATGGATTTCGATATCCATATGTATTTCGATATTTATATTGATTTCGATATTCAAATTGATCTGGATATCCATATCGATTTCGATATCCATATCGATTTCGATATCCCTATGAATTTCGATATCCCCATGGATGTCAATATCCATATCGATTTCGATACCCCTTGGATTTATATATCCATATGGATTTCGATATCCATATCGATTTCGATATCCCTATGGATTTCGATATTCCTATGTATTTCGATATCCATATCGATTTCGATATCCCCATGGATTTCGATATCCATATCGATTTCGATATCCATATCGATTTCGATATCCATATCGATTTCGATATCCCTATGAACTTCGATATCCCCATGGATGTCAATATCCATATCGATTTCGATACGTCTTGGATTTCGATATCCATATGGATTTCGATATCCATATCGATTTCGATATCCCTATGGATTTCGATATTCCTATGTATTTCGATATCCATATCGACTTCGATATCCCTATGGATTTCGATATCGATATGGATTTCGATATCCATATCGATTTCGATATCCATATCGATTTCGATATCCCTATGGATTTCAATATCCATATGGATTTCGATATCCATATGGATTTCGATATCTATATCGATTTCGATATCCCTATAGACTTCGATATCCCTATTTATTTCGATATCCATATCGATTTCGACATCCCTATGGATTTCGATATCCCTATGCATTTCGATATCCATATCGATTTAGATATCCATATCGATTTCAATATCCATATGGATTTGGATATCCCTATGGATTTCGATACTCATATGGATTTCGATATCCATATCGATTTCAATATCCATATCCATTTCGATATCCCTATGGATTTCGATATCCATATGGATTTCGATATTCATATCGATTTCGATATCCATATGGATTTCGATATCCATATCGATTTCGATATCCATATCGATTTCGATATCCATATCGATTTCGATATCCATATCGATTTCGATATCCATATCGATTTCGATATCCATATGGATTTCGATATCTATATCGATTTCGATATCCCTATAGACTTCGATATCCCTATTTATTTCGATATCCATATCGATTTCGACATCCCTATGGATTTCGATATCCCTATGGATTTCGATATCCATATCGATTTAGATATCCCTGTGGATTTCGATATCCATATGGATTTGGATATCCCTATGGATTTCGATACTCATATGGATTTCGATATCCATATCGATTTCAATATCCATATCCATTTCGATATCCCTATGGATTTCAATATCCATATGGATTTCGATATTCATATCGATTTCGATATCCATATGGATTTCGATATCCATATCGATTTCGATATCCATATCGATTTCGATATCCATATCGATTTCGATATCCATATCGATTTCGATATCCATATCGATTTCGATATCCATATCGATTTCGATATCCCTATGGATTTCTATATCCATATGGATTTCGATATTCATATGGATTTCGATATCTATATCGATTTCGATATCCCTATAGACTTCGATATCCCTATTTATTTCGATATCCATATCGATTTCGACATCCCTATGGATTTCGATATCCCAATGGATTTCGATATCCCTATGGATTTCGATATCCCTATGGATTTCAATATCCAAATCGATTTAGATATCCATATCGATTTCAATATCCATATCAATTTCGGTATTCATAAGGATTTCAATATCCATATCGATTTCGATATCCATATCGATTTCGATATCCCAATGGATTTCGATATCCATATTGATTTCGATATTCATATTGATCTCGATATCCAAATCGATTTCGATATCCATATCGATTTCGATATCCCTATGGATTTCAATATCCATACCAATTTCGATACCCCATATATTTCGAAATCCATATCGATTTCGATATCCATATCGATTTCGATATCCATATCGATTTCGATATCCATATCGATTTCGATATCCATATGGATTTCGATATCCCTATGGATTTCGATATCCCTATGGATTTCGATATCCATATCGATTTCGATATCCCTATGGATTTCGATATCCATATGGATTTCGATATCCATATGGATTTCGATATCTATATCGATTTCGATATCCCTGTAGACTTCGATATCCCTATGTATTTCGATATCCATATCGATTTCGATATCCCTATGGATTTCGATATCCATATGTATTTCGATATTTATATTGATTTCGATATTCATATTGATCTGGATATCCATATCGATTTCGATATCCATATCGATTTCGATATCCCTATGAATTTCGATATCCTCATGGATGTCAATATCCATATCGATTTCGATACCCCTTGGATTTATATATCCATATGGATTTGGATATCCATATCGATTTCGATATCCCTATGGATTTCGATATCCATATGGATTTCGATATCCATATCGATTTCGATATCCATATCGATTTCGATATCCATATCGATTTCGATATCCATATCGATTTCGATATCCATATCGATTTCGATATCCCTATGAATTTCGATATCCATATCGATTTCGATATCCATATCGATTTCGATATCCCTATGAATTTCGATATTCCTATGTATTTCGATATCCATATCGACTTCGATATCCCTATGGATTTCGATATCGATATGGATTTCGATATCCATATCGATTTCGATATCCATATCGATTTCGATATCCCTATGGATTTCGATATCCATATGGATTTCGATATCCATATGGATTTCGATATCTATATCGATTTCGATATCCCTATAGACTTCGATATCCCTATTTATTTCGATATCCATATCGATTTCGACATCCCTATGGATTTCGATATCCCTATGGATTTCGATATCCATATCGATTTAGATATCCCTGTGGATTTCGATATTCCTATGTATTTCGATATCCATATCGACTTCGATATCCCTATGGATTTCGATATCGATATGGATTTCGATATCCATATCGATTTCGATATCCATATCGATTTCGATATCCCTATGGATTTCGATATCCATATGGATTTGGATATCCCTATGGATTTCGATACTTATATGGATTTCGATATCCATATCGATTTCAATATCCATATCCATTTCGATATCCCTATGGATTTCGATATTCCTATGTATTTCGATATCCATATCGACTTCGATATCCCTATGGATTTCGATATCGATATGGATTTCGATATCCATATCGATTTCGATATCCATATCGATTTCGATATCCCTATGGATTTCGATATCCATATGGATTTCGATATCTATATCGATTTCGATATCCCTATGGATTTCGATATTCCTATGTATTTCGATATCCATATCGACTTCGATATCCCTATGGATTTCGATATCCATATCGACTTCGATATCCCTATGGATTTCGATATCGATATGGATTTTGATATCCATATCGATTTCGATATCCATATCGATTTCGATATCCCTATGGATTTCGATATCCATATGGATTTCGATATCCATATGGATTTCGATATCTATATCGATTTCGATATCCCTATAGACTTCGATATCCCTATTTATTTCGATATCCATATCGATTTCGACATCCCTATGGATTTCGATATCCCTATGGATTTCGATATCCATATCGATTTAGATATCGCTGTGGATTTCGATATCCATATGGGTTTGGATATCCCTATGGATTTCGATATCCATATGGATTTCGATATCCATATGGATTTCGATATCTATATCGATTTCGATATCCCTATGGATTTCGATATTCCTATGTATTTCGATATCCATATCGACTTCGATATCCCTATGGATTTCGATATCCATATCGACTTCGATATCCCTATGGATTTCGATATCGATATGGATTTCGATATCCATATCGATTTCGATATCCATATCGATTTCGATATCCCTATGGATTTCGATATCCATATGGATTTCGATATCCATATGGATTTCGATATCTATATCGACTTCGATATCCCTATAGACTTCGATATCCCTATTTATTTCGATATCCATATCGATTTCGACATCCCTATCGATTTCGATATCCCTATGGATTTCGATATCCATATGTATTTCGATATTTATATTGATTTCGATATTCATATTGATCTGGATATCCATATCGACTTCGATATCCATATCGATTTCGATATCCCTATGAATTTCGATATCCCCATGGATGTCAATATCCATATCGATTTCGATACCCCTTGGATTTATATATCCATATGGATTTGGATATCCATATCGATTTCGATATCCCTATGGATTTCGATATCCATATGGATTTTAATATCCATATCGATTTCGATACCTCTTGGATTTCGATATCCATATGGATTTCGATATCCATATCGATTTCGATATCCCTATGGATTTCGATATTCCTATGTATTTCGATATCCATATCGACTTCGATATCCCTATGGATTTCGATATCGATATGGATTTCGATATCCATATCGATTTCGATATCCATATCGATTTCGATATCCCTATGGATTTCGATATCCATATGGATTTCGATATCCATATGGATTTCGATATCTATATCGATTTCGATATCCCTATAGACTTCGATATCCCTATTTATTTCGATATCCATATCGATTTCGACATCCCTATGGATTTCGATATTCCTATGGATTTCGATATCCATATCGATTTAGATACCCCTGTGGATTTCGATATCCATATGGATTTGGATATCCCTATGGATTTCGATACTTATATGGATTTCGATATCCATATCGATTTCAATATCCATATCCATTTCGATATCCCTATGGATTTCGATATCCATATGGATTTCGATATTCATATCGATTTCGATATCCATATGGATTTCGATATCCATATCGATTTCGATATCCATATCGATTTCGATATCCCTATGGATTTCGATATCCATATCGATTTCGATATCCATATCGAATTCGATATGGATATCGATTTCGATATCGATTTCGATATCCATATCGAATTCGATATCCCTATGGATTTCGATATCCATATGGATTTCGATATCCATATGGATTTCGATATCCATATGGATTTCGATATCTATATCGATTTCGATATCCCTATAGACTTCGATATCCCTATTTATTTCGATATCCATATCGATTTCGACATCCCTATGGATTTCGATATCCCAATGGATTTCGATATCCCTATGGATTTCAATATCCAAAACGATTTAGATATCCATATCGATTTCAATATCCATATCAATTTCGGTATTCACAAAGATTTCAATATCCATATCGATTTCGATATCCATATCGATTTCGATATCCCAATGGATTTTAATATCCATATCGATTTCGATACCTCTTGGATTTCGATATCCATATGGATTTCGATATCCATATCGATTTCGAAATCCCTATGGATTTCGATATTCCTATGTATTTCGATATCCATATCGACTTCGATATCCCTATAGATTTCGATATCGATATGGATTTCGATATTCATATCGATTTCGATATCCCTATGGATTTCGATATCCATATGGATTTCGATATCCATATGGATTTTGATATCCATATGGATTTCGATATCCATATGGATTTCGATATCTATATCGATTTCGATATCCCTATAGACTTCGATATCCCTATTTATTTCGATATCCATATCGATTTCGACATCCCTATGGATTTCGATATCCCTATGGATTTCGATATCCATATCGATTTAGATATCCCTGTGGATTTCGATATCCATATGGATTTGGATATCCCTATGGATTTCGATACTCATATGGATTTCGATATCCATATCGATTTCAATATCCATATCCATTTCGATATCCCTATGGATTTCGATATCCATATGGATTTCGATATTCATATCGATTTCGATATCCATATGGATTTCGATATTCATATCGATTTCGATATCCATATGGATTTCGATATCCCTATGGATTTCAATATCCAAATCGATTTAGATATCCATATCGATTTCAATATCCATATCAATTTCGGTATTCATAAAGATTTCAATATCCATATCGATTTCGATATCCCAATGGATTTTAATATCCATATCGATTTCGATACCTCTTGGATTTCAATATCCATATGGATTTCGATATCCATATCGATTTCGATATCCCTATGGATTTCGATATTCCTACGTATTTCGATATCCATATCGAATTCGATATCCCTATGGATTTCGATATCCATATGGATTTCGATATCCATATGGATTTCGATATCTATATCGATTTCGATATCCCTATAGACTTCGATATCCCTATTTATTTCGATATCCATATCGATTTCGACATCCCTATGGATTTCGATATCCCAATGGATTTCGATATCCCTATGGATTTCGATATCCCTATGGATTTCAATATCCAAATCGATTTAGATATCCATATCGATTTCAATATCCATATCAATTTCGGTATTCATAAAGATTTCAATATCCATATCGATTTCGATATCCCAATGGATTTTAATATCCATATCGATTTCGATACCTCTTGGATTTCGATATCCATATGGATTTCGATATCCATATCGATTTCGATATGCCTATGGATTTCGATATTCCTACGTATTTCGATATCCATATCGACTTCGATATCTCTATGGATTTCGATATCCCTATGGATTTCGATATCCATATGGATTTCGATATCCATATGGATTTCGATATCTATATCGATTTCGATATCCCAAAAGACTTCGATATCCCTATTTATTTCGATATCCATATCGATTTCGACATCCCTATGGATTTCGATATCCCTATGGATTTCGATATCCATATCGATTTAGATATCCCTGTGGATTTCGATATCCATATGGATTTGGATATCCCTATGGATTTCGATACTCATATGGATTTCGATATCCATATCGATTTCAATATCCATATCCATTTCGATATTCCTATGGATTTCCATATCCATATGGATTTCGATATTCATATCGAATTCGATATCCATATGGATTTCGATATCCATATCGATTTCGATATCCATATCGATTTCGATATCCATATCGATTTCGATATCCATATCGATTTCGATATCCATATCGATTTCGATATCCATATCGAATTCGATATCGCTATGGATTTCGATATCCATATGTATTTCGATATCCATATGGATTTCGATATCTATATCGATTTCGATATCCCTATAGACTTCGATATCCCTATTTATTTCGATATCCATATCGATTTCGACATCCCTATGGATTTCGATATCCCAATGGATTTCGATATCCCTATGGATTTCGATATCCCTATGGATTTCAATATCCAAATCGATTTAGATATTTATATCGATTTCAATATCCATATCAATTTCGGTATTCATAAAGATTTCAATATCCATATCGATTTCGATATCCATATCGATTTCGATATCCCAATGGATTTTAATATCCATATCGATTTCGATACCTCTTGGATTTCGATATCCATATGGATTTCGATATCCATATCGATTTCGATATCCCTATGGATTTCGATATTCCTATGTATTTCGATATCCATATCCACTTCGATATACCTATGGATTTCGATATCGATATGGATTTCGATATCCATATCGATTTCGATATCCATATCGATTTCGATATCCCTATGGATTTCGATATCCATATGGATTTCGATATCCATATGGATTTCGATATCTATATCGATTTCGATATCCCTATAGACTTCGATATCCCTATTTATTTCGATATCCATATCGATTTCGACATCCCTATGGATTTCGATATCCCTATGGATTTCGATATCCATATCGATTTAGATATCCCTATGGATTTCGATATTCCTACGTATTTCGATATCCATATCGATTTAGATATCCCTGTGGATTTCGATATCCATATGGATTTGGATATCCCTATGGATTTCGATACTCATATGGATTTCGATATCCATATCGATTTCAATATCCATATCCATTTCGATATCCCTATGGATTTCGATATCCATATGGATTTCGATATTCATATCGATTTCGATATCCATATGGATTTCGATATTCATATCGATTTCGATATCCATATGGATTTCGATATCCCTATGGATTTCAATATCCAAATCGATTTAGATATCCATATCGATTTCAATATCCATATCAATTTCGGTATTCATAAAGATTTCAATATCCATATCGATTTCGATATCCCAATGGATTTTAATATCCATATCGATTTCGATACCTCTTGGATTTCAATATCCATATGGATTTCGATATCCATATCGATTTCGATATCCCTATGGATTTCGATATTCCTACGTATTTCGATATCCATATCGAATTCGATATCCCTATGGATTTCGATATTCATAAAGATTTCAATATCCATATCGATTTCGATATCCCAATGGATTTTAATATCCATATCGATTTCGATACCTCTTGGATTTCAATATCCATATGGATTTCGATATCCATATCGATTTCGATATCCATATGGATTTCGATATCTATATCGATTTCGATATCCCTATAGACTTCGATATCCCTATTTATTTCGATATCCATATCGATTTCGATACCTCTTGGATTTCAATATCCATATGGATTTCGATATCCATATCGATTTCGATATCCCTATGGATTTCGATATTCCATATGTATTTCGATATCCATATCGACTTCGATATCCCTATGGATTTCGATATCGATATGGATTTCGATATCCATATCGATTTCGATATCTATATCGATTTCGATATCCCTATAGACTTCGATATCCCTATTTATTTCGATATCCATATCGATTTCGATACCTCTTGGATTTCAATATCCATATGGATTTCGATATCCATATCGATTTCGATATCCCTATGGATTTCGATATTCCTATGTATTTCGATATCCATATCGACTTCGATATCCCTATGGATTTCGATATCGATATGGATTTCGATATCCATATCGATTTCGATATCCATATCGATTTCGATATCCCTATGGATTTCGATATCCATATGGATTTCGATATCCATATGGATTTCGATATCTATATCGATTTCGATATCCCTATAGACTTCGATATCCCTATTTATTTCGATATCCATATCGATTTCGACATCCCTATGGATTTCGATATCCCTATGGATTTCGATATCCATATCGATTTAGATATCCCTATGGATTTCGATATTCCTACGTATTTCGATATCCATATCGATTTAGATATCCCTGTGGATTTCGATATCCATATGGATTTGGATATCCCTATGGATTTCGATACTTCATATGGATTTCGATATCCATATCGATTTCAATATCCATATCCATTTCGATATCCCTATGGATTTCGATATCCATATGGATTTCGATATTCATATCGATTTCGATATCCATATGGATTTCGATATTCATATCGATTTCGATATCCATATGGATTTCGATATCCCTATGGATTTCAATATCCAAATCGATTTAGATATCCATATCGATTTCAATATCCATATCCATTTCGATATCCCTATGGATTTCGATATCCATATGGATTTCGATATTCATATCGATTTCGATATCCATATGGATTTCGATATTCATATCGATTTCGATATCCATATGGATTTCTGATATCCCTATGGATTTCAATATCCAAATCGATTTAGATATCCATATCGATTTCAATATCCATATCAATTTCGGTATTCATAAAGATTTCAATATCCATATCGATTTCGATATCCATATCGAATTCGATATCCCTATGGATTTCGATATCCCTATGGATTTCGATATTCCTATGTATTTCGATATCCATATCCACTTCGATATACCTATGGATTTCGATATCGATATGGATTTCGATATCCATATCGATTTCGATATCCATATCGATTTCGATATCCCTATGGATTTCGATATCCATATGGATTTCGATATCCATATGGATTTCGATATCTATATCGATTTCGATATCCCTATAGACTTCGATATCCCTATTTATTTCGATATCCATATCGATTTCGACATCCCTATGGATTTCGATATCCCTATGGATTTCGATATCCATATCGATTTAGATATCCCTGTGGATTTCGATATCCATATGGATTTGGATATCCCTATGGATTTCGATACTCTAATGGATTTCGATATCCATATCGATTTCAATATCCATATCCATTTCGATATCCCTATGGATTTCGATATCCATATGGATTTCGATATACATATCGATTTTGATATCCATATGGATTTCGATATCCATATGGATATCGATATCCATATCGATTTCGATATCCATATCGATTTCGATATCCATATCGATTTCGATATCCATATCGATTTCGATATCCATATCGATTTCGATATCCATATCGATTTCGATATCCATATCGAATTCGATATCCCTATGGATTTCGATATCCATATGGATTTCGATATCTATATCGATTTCGATATCCCTATGACTTCGATATCCCTGTTTATTTCGATATCCATATCGATTTCGATATCCATATGCGATTTCGATATCCATATAGATTTCGATATCCATATCGATTTCGATATCCATATCGATTTCGATATCCATATCGAATTCGATATCCCTATGGATTTCGATATCCATATGGATTTCGATATCCATATGGATTTCGATATCTATATCGATTTCGATATCCCTATAGACTTCGATATCCCTTATTTATTTCGATATCCATATCGATTTCGACATCCCTATGGATTTCGATATCCACATCGATTTCGATATCCCTATGGATTTCGATATCCCTATGGATTTCAGTATCCAAATCTGATTTCGATATCCATATCGATTTCAATATCCATATCAATTTCGGTATTCATAAAGATTTCAATATCCATATCGATTTCGATACCCATATCGATTTCGATATCCCAATCGATTTCGATATCCATATTGATTTCGATATTCATATTGATCTCGATATCCATATCGATTTCGATATCCATATCGATTTCGATATCCCTATGGATTTCAATATCCATACCAATTTCGATACCCTCATAGATTTCGAAATCCATATTGATTTCGATATCCATATCGATTTCGATATCCATATCGATTTCGATATCCATATCGATTTCGATATCCATATGGATTTTCGATATCCCTATGGATTTCGATATCCCTATGGATTTCGATATCCATATCGATTTCGATATCCCTATGGATTTCGATATCCATATGGATTTCGATATCCATATCGATTTCGATATCCATATCGATTTCGATATCCCTGTAGATTTCGATATCCCTATCTATTTCGATATCCATATCGATTTCGATATCACTATGGATTTCGATATCCATATGTATTTCGATATTTATATTGATTTCGATATTCATATTGATCTGGATATCCATATCGATTTCGATATCCATATCGATTTCGATATCCCTATGAATTTCGATATCCATATGGATTTCGATATTCATATCGATTTCGATATCCATATGGATTTCGATATTCATATCGATTTCGATATCCATATCGATTTCGATATCCCTATGGATTTCAATATCCAAATCGATTTAGATATCCATATCGATTTCAATATCCATATCAATTTCGGTATTCATAAAGATTTCAATATCCATATCGATTTCGATATCCATATCGATTTCGATATCCCTATGGATTTCGATATCCCTATGGATTTCGATATTCCTATGTATTTCGATATCCATATCCACTTCGATATACCTATGGATTTCGATATCGATATGGATTTCGATATCCATATCGATTTCGATATCCATATCGATTTCGATATCCCTATGGATTTCGATATCCATATGGATTTCGATATCCATATGGATTTCGATATCTATATCGATTTCGATATCCCTATAGACTTCGATATCCCTATTTATTTCGATATCCATATCGATTTCGACATCCCTATGGATTTCGATATCCCTATGGATTTCGATATCCATATCGATTTAGATATCCCTGTGGATTTCGATATCCATATGGATTTGGATATCCCTATGGATTTCGATACTCTAATGGATTTCGATATCCATATCGATTTCAATATCCATATCCATTTCGATATCCCTATGGATTTCGATATCCATATGGATTTCGATATACATATCGATTTTGATATCCATATGGATTTCGATATCCATATGGATATCGATATCCATATCGATTTCGATATCCATATCGATTTCGATATCCATATCGATTTCGATATCCATATCGATTTCGATATCCATATCGATTTCGATATCCATATCGATTTCGATATCCATATCGAATTCGATATCCCTATGGATTTCGATATCCATATGGATTTCGATATCTATATCGATTTCGATATCCCTATAGACTTCGATATCCCTGTTTATTTCGATATCCATATCGATTTCGATATCCATATCGATTTCGATATCCATATAGATTTCGATATCCATATCGATTTCGATATCCATTTCGATTTCGATATCCATATCGAATTCGATATCCCTATGGATTTCGATATCCAAATGGATTTCGATATCCATATGGATTTCGATATCTATATCGATTTCGATATCCCTATAGACTTCGATATCCCTATTTATTTCGATATCCATATCGATTTCGACATCCCTATGGATTTCGATATCCCAATGGATTTCGATATCCCTATGGATTTCGATATCCCTATGGATTTCAATATCCAAATCGATTTAGATATCCATATCGATTTCAATATCCATATCAATTTCGGTATTCATAAAGATTTCAATATCCATATCGATTTCGATACCCATATCGATTTCGATATCCCAATGGATTTCGATATCCATATTGATTTCGATATTCATATTGATCTCGATATCCAAATCGATTTCGATATCCATATCGATTTCGATATCCCTATGGATTTCAATATCCATACCAATTTCGATACCTCATATATTTCGAAATCCATATTGATTTCGATATCCATATCGATTTCGATATCCATATCGATTTCGATATCCATATCGATTTCGATATCCATATGGATTTTCGATATCCCTATGGATTTCGATATCCCTATGGATTTCGATATCCATATCGATTTCGATATCCCTATGGATTTCGATATCCATATGGATTTCGATATCCATATGGATTTCGATATCTATATCGATTTCGATATCCCTGTAGACTTCGATATCCCTATTTATTTCGATATCCATATCGATTTCGATATCACTATGGATTTCGATATCCATATGTATTTCGATATTTATATTGATTTCGATATTCATATTGATCTGGATATCCATATCGATTTCGATATCCATATCGATTTCGATATCCCTATGAATTTCGATATCCCCATGGATGTCAATATCCATATCGATTTCGATACCCCTTGGATTTATATATCCATATGGATTTCGATATCCATATCGATTTCGATATCCCTATGGATTTCGATATCCCTATGTATTTCGATATCCATATCAATTTCGATATCCCCATGGATTTCGATATCCCTATGGATTTCGATATCCATATGGATTTCGATATCCATATCGATTTCGATATCCATATCGATTTCGATATCCACATCGATTTCGATATCCCTATGAATTTCGATATCCCCATGGATTTCAATATCCATATCGATTTCGATACCCCTTGGATTTCGATATCCATATGGATTTCGATATCCATATCGATTTCGATATCCATATCGATTTCGATATCCCTATAAATTTCGATATCCCCATTAATTTTAATATCCATATCGATTTCGATACCCCTTGGATTTCGATATCCATATGGATTTCGATATCCATATCGATTTTGATATCCCTATGGATTTCGATATCCATATGGATTTGGATATCCCTATGGATTTCGATACTCATATGGATTTCGATATCCATATCGTTTTCAATATCCATATCCATTTCGATACCCCTATGAATTTCGATATCCCCATGGATTTTAATATCCATATCGATTTCGATATCCCTATGGATTTCGATATCCATATGGATTTCGATATCCCTATGGATTTCGATATCCATATGGATTTCGATATCCATATGGATATCGATATCTATATCGATTTCGATATCCCTGTAGACTTCGATATCCCTATTTATTTCGATATCCATATCGATTTCGATATCCCTATGGATTTCGATATCCATATGTATTTCGATATTTATATTGATTTCGATATTCATATTGATCTGGATATCCATATCGATTTCGATATCCATATCGATTTCGATATCCCTATGAATTTCGATATCCCCATGGATGTCAATATCCATATCGATTTCGATACCCCTTGGATTTATATATCCATATGGATTTCGATATCCATATCGATTTCGATATCCCTATGGATTTCGATATCCCTATGTATTTCGATATCCATATCGATTTCGATATCCCCATGGATTTCGATATCCCTATGGATTTCGATATCCATATGTATTTCGATATTTATATTGATTTCGATATTCATATTGATCTGGATATCCATATCGATTTCGATATCCATATCGATTTCGATATCCCTATGAATTTCGATATCCCCATGGATGTCAATATCCATATCGATTTCGATACCCCTTGGATTTATATATCCATATGGATTTCGATATAAATATCGATTTCGATATCCCTATGGATTTCGATATCCCTATGTATTTCGATATCCATATCGATTTCGATATCCCCATGGATTTCGATATTCCTATGGATTTCGATATCCATATGGATTTCGATATCCATATCGATTTCGATATCCATATCGATTTCGATATCCATATCGATTTCGATATCCATATCGATTTCGATATCCCTATGAATTTCGATATCCATATCGATTTCGATATCCATATCGATTTCGATATCCCTATGAATTTCGATATCCCAATGGATTTTAATATCCATATCGATTTCGATACCTCTTGGATTTCGATATCCATATGGATTTCGATATCCATATCGATTTCGATATCCCTATGGATTTCGATATTCCTATGTATTTCGATATCCATATCGACTTCGATATCCCTATGGATTTCGATATCGATATGGATTTCGATATCCATATCGATTTCGATATCCATATCGATTTCGATATCCCTATGGATTTCGATATCCATATGGATTTCGATATCCATATGGATTTCGATATCCCTATAGACTTCGATATCCCTATTTATTTCGATATCCATATCGATTTCGACATCCCTATGGATTTCGATATCCCTATGGATTTCGATATCCATATCGATTTAGATATCCCTGTGGATTTCGATATCCATATGGATTTGGATATCCCTATGGATTTCGATACTTATATGGATTTCGATATCCATATCGATTTCAATATCCATATCCATTTCGATATCCCTATGGATTTCGATATCCATATGGATTTCGATATTCATATCGATTTCGATATCCATATGGATTTCGATATCCATATCGATTTCGATATCCATATCGATTTCGATATCCATATCGATTTCGATATCCATATCGATTTCGATATCCATATCGATTTCGATATCCATATCGATTTCGATATCCATATCGAATTCGATATCCATATCGAATTCGATATCCCTATGGATTTCGATATCCATATGGATTTCGATATCCATATGGATTTCGATATCCATATGGATTTCGATATCCATATGGATTTCGATATCTATATCGATTTCGATATCCCTATAGACTTCGATATCCCTATTTATTTCGATATCCATATCGATTTCGACATCCCTATGGATTTCGATATCCCAATGGATTTCGATATCCCTATGGATTTCGATATCCCTATGGATTTCAATATCCAAAACGATTTAGATATCCATATCGATTTCAATATCCATATCAATTTCGGTATTCATAAAGATTTCAATATCCATATCGATTTCGATATCCATATCGATTTCGATATCCCAATGGATTTTAATATCCATATCGATTTCGATACCTCTTGGATTTCGATATCCATATGGATTTCGATATCCATATCGATTTCGAAATCCCTATGGATTTCGATATTCCTATGTATTTCGATATCCATATCGACTTCGATATCCCTATGGATTTCGATATCGATATGGATTTCGATATCCATATCGATTTCGATATCCCTATGGATTTCGATATCCATATGGATTTCGATATCCATATGGATTTCGATATCCATATGGATTTCGATATCTATATCGATTTCGATATCTATATCGATTTCGATATCCCTATAGACTTCGATATCCCTATTTATTTCGATATCCATATCGATTTCGACATCCCTATGGATTTCGATATCCCTATGGATTTCGATATCCATATCGATTTAGATATCCCTGTGGATTTCGATATCCATATGGATTTGGATATCCCTATGGATTTCGATACTCATATGGATTTCGATATCCATATCGATTTCAATATCCATATCTATTTCGATATCCCTATGGATTTCGATATCCATATGGATTTCGATATTCATATCGATTTCGATATCCATATGGATTTCGATATCCCTATGGATTTCAATATCCAAATCGATTTAGATATCCATATCGATTTCAATATCCATATCAATTTCGGTATTCATAAAGATTTCAATATCCATATCGATTTCGATATCCCAATGGATTTAATTATCCATATCGATTTCGATATCCCTATGGATTTCGATATCCATATGGATTTCGATATCCATATGGATTTCGATATCTATATCGATTTCGATATCCCTGTAGACTTCGATATCCCTATTTATTTCGATATCCATATCGATTTCGATATCCCTATGGATTTCGATATCCATATGTATTTCGATATTTATATTGATTTCGATATTCATATTGATCTGGATATCCATATCGATTTCGATATCCATATCGATTTCGATATCCCTATGAATTTCGATATCCCCATGGATGTCAATATCCATATCGATTTCGATACCCCTTGGATTTATATATCCATATGGATTTCGATATCCATATCGATTTCGATATCCCTATGGATTTCGATATCCCTATGTATTTCGATATCCATATCGATTTCGATATCCCCATGGATTTCGATATCCCTATGGATTTCGATATCCATATGGATTTCGATATCCATATCGATTTCGATATCCATATCGATTTCGATATCCATATCGATTTCGATATCCATATCGATTTCGATATCCCTATGAATTTCGATATCCATATCGATTTCGATATCCATATCGATTTCGATATCCCTATGAATTTCGATATCCCAATGGATTTTAATATCCATATCGATTTCGATACCTCTTGGATTTCGATATCCATATGGATTTCGCTATCCATATCGATTTCGATATCCCTATGGATTTCGATATTCCTATGTATTTCGATATCCATATCGACTTCGATATCCTTATGGATATCGATATCGATATGGATTTCGATATCCATATCGATTTCGATATCCATATCGATTTCGATATCCCTATGGATTTCGATATCCATATGGATTTCGATATCTATATCGATTTCGATATCCCTATAGACTTCGATATCCCTATTTATTTCGATATCCATATCGATTTCGATATCCCTATGGATTTCGATATCCATATGGATTTCGATATCTATATCGATTTCGATATCCCTATAGACTTCGATATCCCTATTTATATCGATATCCATATCGATTTCGACATCCCTATGGATTTCGATATCCCAATGGATTTCGATATCCCAATGGATTTCGATATCCCTATGGATTTCGATATCCCTATGGATTTCAATATCCAAAACGATTTAGATATCCATATCGATTTCAATATCCATATCAATTTCGGTATTCATAAAGATTTCAATATCCATATCGATTTCGATATCCATATCGATTTCGATATCCCAATGGATTTTAATATCCATATCGATTTCGATACCTCTTGGATTTCGATATCCATATGGATTTCGATATCCATATCGATTTCGAAATCCCTATGGATTTCGATATTCCTATGTATTTCGATATCCATATCGACTTCGATATCCCTATGGATTTCGATATCGATATGGATTTCGATATCCATATCGATTTCGATATCCCTATGGATTTCGATATCCATATGGATTTCGATATCCATATGGATTTCGATATCCATATGGATTTCGATATCTATATCGATTTCGATATCCCTATAGACTTCGATATCCCTATTTATTTCGATATCCATATCGATTTCGACATCCCTATGGATTTCGATATCCCTATGGATTTCGATATCCATATCGATTTAGATATCCCTGTGGATTTCGATATCCATATGGATTTGGATATCCCTATGGATTTCGATACTCATATGGATTTCGATATCCATATGGATTTGGATATCCCTATGGATTTCGATACTCATATGGATTTCGATATCCATATCGATTTCAATATCCATATCCATTTCGATATCCCTATGGATTTCGATATCCATATGGATTTCGATATTCATATCGATTTCGATATCCATATGGATTTCGATATCCCTATGGATTTCAATATCCAAATCGATTTAGATATCCATATCGATTTCAATATCCATATCAATTTCGGTATTCATAAAGATTTCAATATCCATATCGATTTCGATATCCCAATGGATTTTAATATCCATATCGATTTCGATACCTCTTGGATTTCAATATCCATATGGATTTCGATATCCATATCGATTTCGATATCCCTATGGATTTCGATATTCCTACGTATTTCGATATCCATATCGAATTCGATATCCCTATGGATTTCGATATCCATATGGATTTCGATATCCATATAGATTTCGATATCTATATCGAATTCGATATCCCTATAGACTTCGATATCCCTATTTATTTCGATATCCATATCGATTTCGACATCCCTATGGATTTCGATATCCCAATGGATTTCGATATCCCTATGGATTTCGATATCCCTATGGATTTCAATATCCAAATCGATTTAGATATCCATATCGATTTCAATATCCATATCAATTTCGGTATTCATAAAGATTTCAATATCCATATCGATTTCGATATCCCAATGGATTTTAATATCCATATCGATTTCGATACCTCTTGGATTTCGATATCCATATGGATTTCGATATCCATATCGATTTCGATATGCCTATGGATTTCGATATTCCTACGTATTTCGATATCCATATCGACTTCGATATCCCTATGGATTTCGATATCCCTATGGATTTCGATATCCATATGGATTTCGATATCCATATGGATTTCGATATCCCAATGGATTTTAATATCCATATCGATTTCGATGCCTCTTGGATTTCGATATCCATATGGATTTCGATATCCATATCGATTTCGATATCCCTATGGATTTCGATATTCCTATGTATTTCGATATCCATATCGACTTCGATATCCTTATGGATTTCGATATCGATATGGATTTCGATATCCATATCGATTTCGATATCCATATCGATTTCGATATCCCTATGGATTTCGATATCCATATGGATTTCGATATCTATATCGATTTCGATATCCCTATAGACTTCGATATCCCTATTTATTTCGATATCCATATCGATTTCGACATCCCTATGGATTTCGATATCCATATGGATTTCGATATCTATATCGATTTCGATATCCCTATAGACTTCGATATCCCTATTTATTTCGATATCCATATCGATTTCGACATCCCTATGGATTTCGATATCCCAATGGATTTCGATATCCCTATGGATTTCGATATCCCTATGGATTTCAATATCCAAAACGATTTAGATATCCATATCGATTTCAATATCCATATCAATTTCGGTATTCATAAAGATTTCAATATCCATATCGATTTCGATATCCATATCGATTTCGATATCCATATCGATTTCGATATCCCAATGGATTTTAATATCCATATGCATTTCGATATCTATATCGATTTCGATATCCCTAAAGACTTCGATATCCCTATTTATTTCGATATCCATATCGATTTCGACATCCCTATGGATTTCGATATCCCTATGGATTTCGATATCCATATCGATTTAGATATCCCTGTGGATTTCGATATCCATATGGATTTGGATATCCCGATACTAATATGGATTTCGATATCCATATCGATTTCAATATCCATATCCATTTCGATATCCCTATGGATTTCCATATCCATATGGATTTCGATATTCATATCGATTTCGATATCCATATGGATTTCGATATCCATATCGATTTCGATATCCATATCGATTTCGATATCCATATCGATTTCGATATCCATATCGATTTCGATATCCATATCGATTTCGATATCCATATCGATTTCGATATCCATATCGATTTCGATATCCATATCGATTTCGATATCCATATCGAATTCGATATCCCTATGGATTTCGATATCCATATGTATTTCGATATCCGTATGGATTTCGATATCTATATCGATTTCGATATCCCTATAGACTTCGATATCCCTATTTATTTCGATATCCATATCGATTTCGACATCCCTATGGATTTCGATATCCCAATGGATTTCGATATCCCTATGGATTTCGATATCCCTATGGATTTCAATATCCAAATCGATTTAGATATCCATATCGATTTCAATATCCATATCAATTTCGGTATTCATAAAGATTTCAATATCCATATCGATTTCGATATCCATATCGATTTCGATATCCCAATGGATTTTAATATCCATATCAATTTCGATACCTCTTGGATTTCGATATCCATATGGATTTCGATATCCATATCGATTTCGATATCCCTATGGATTTCGATATTCCTATGTATTTCGATATCCATATCCACTTCGATATCCCTATGGATTTCGATATCGATATGGATTTCGATATCCATATCGATTTCGATATCCATATCGATTTCGATATCCCTATGGATTTCGATATCCATATGGATTTCGATATCCATATGGATTTCGATATCTATATCGATTTCGATATCCCTATAGACTTCGATATCCCTATTTATTTCGATATCCATATCGATTTCGATATCCCTATGGATTTCGATATCCCTATGGATTTCGATATCCATATCGATTTAGATATCCCTATGGATTTCGATATCCATATGGATTTGGATATCCCTATGGATTTCGATACTCATATGGATTTCGATATCCATATCGATTTCAATATCCATATCCATTTTGATATCCATATGGATTTCGATATCCATATGGATTTCGATATCCATATCGATTTCGATATCCATATCGATTTCGATATCCATATCGATTTCGATATCCATATCGATTTCGATATCCATATCGATTTCGATATCCATATCGATTTCGATATCCATATCGATTTCGATATCCATATCGATTTCGATATCCATATCGATTTCGATATCCATATCGAATTCGATATCCCTATGGATTTCGATATCCAAATGGATTTCGATATTCATATGGATTTCGATATCTATATCGATTTCGATATCCCTATAGACTTCGATATCCCAATGGATTTCGATATCCCTATGGATTTCGATATCCCTATGGATTTCAATATCCAAATCGATTTAGATATCCATATCGATTTCAATATCCATATCAATTTCGGTATTCATAAAGATTTCAATATCCATATCGATTTCGATACCCATATCGATTTCGATATCCCAATGGATTTCGATATCCATATTGATTTCGATATTCATATTGATCTCGATATCCAAATCGATTTCGATATCCATATCGATTTCGATATCCCTATGGATTTCAATATCCATACCAATTTCGATACCTCATATATTTCGAAATCCATATTGATTTCGATATCCATATCGATTTCGATATCCATATCTATTTCGATATCCATATCGATTTCGATATCCATATGGATTTTCGATATCCCTATGGATTTCGATATCCCTATGGATTTCGATATCCATATCGATTTCGATATCCCTATGGATTTCGATATCCATATGGATTTCGATATCCATATGGATTTCGATATCCATATGGATTTCGATATCTATATCGATTTCGATATCCCTGTAGACTTCGATATCCCTATTTATTTCGATATCCATATCGATTTCGATATCACTATGGATTTCGATATCCATATGTATTTCGATATTTATATTGATTTCGATATTCATATTGATCTGGATATCCATATCGATTTCGATATCCATATCGATTTCGATATCCCTATGAATTTCGATATCCCCATGGATGTCAATATCCATATCGATTTCGATACCCCTTGGATTTATATATCCATATGGATTTCGATATCCATATCGATTTCGATATCCCTATGGATTTCGATATCCCTATGTATTTCGATATCCATATCGATTTCGATATCCCCATGGATTTCGATATCCCTATGGATTTCGATATCCATATGGATTTCGATATCCATATCGATTTCGATATCCATATCGATTTCGATATCCACATCGATTTCGATATCCCTATGAATTTCGATATCCCCATGGATTTTAATATCCATATCGATTTCGATACCCCTTGGATTTCGATATCCATATGGATTTCGATATCCATATCGATTTCGATATCCATATCGATTTCGATATCCCTATGAATTTCGATATCACCATTAATTTTAATATCCATATCGATTTCGATACCCCTTGGATTTCGATATCCATATGGATTTCGATATCCATATCGATTTTGATATCCCTATGGATTTCGATATCCATATGGATTTGGATATCCCTATGGATTTCGATACTCATATGGATTTCGATATCCATATCGTTTTCAATATCCATATCCATTTCGATATCCCTATGAATTTCGATATCCCCATGGATTTTAATATCCATATCGATTTCGATACCTCTTAGATTTCGATATCCATATGGATTTCGATATCCCTGTGGATTTCGATATCCATATGGATTTGGATATCCCTATGGATTTCGATACTCATATGGATTTCGATATCCATATGGATTTCGATATCCATATCGATTTCGATATCCCTATGGATTTCGATATCCATATGGATTTGGATATCCATATTGATTTCGATATCCATATCGATTTCGATATCCATATCGATTTCGATATCCACATCGATTTCGATATCCCTATGAATTTCGATATCCCCATGGATTTTAATATCCATATCGATTTCGATACCTCTTGGATTTCGATTTCCATATGGATTTCGATATCCCTGTGGATTTCGATATCCATATGGATTTGGATATCCCTATGGATTTCGATACTCATATGGATTTCGATATCCATATCGTTTTCAATATCCATATCCATTTCGATATCCCTATGGATTTCGATATCCATATGGATTTCGATATCCATATCGATTTCGATATCCATATCGATTTCGATATCCATATCGATTTCGATATCCATATCGATTTCGATATCCCTATGGATTTCGATATCGATATGGATTTCGATATCCATATCGATTTCGATATCCATATCGATTTCGACATCCCTATGGATTTCGATATCCCAATGGATTTCGATATCCCTATGGATTTCAATATCCAAATCGATTTAGATATCCATATCGATTTCAATATCCATATCAATTTCGGTATTCATAAAGATTTCAATATCCATATCGATTTCGATATCCATATCGATTTCGATATCCCAATGGATTTCGATATCCATATTGATTTCGATATTCATATTGATCTCGATATCCAAATCGATTTCGATATCCATATCGATTTCGATATCCCTATGGATTTCAATATCCATACCAATTTCGATACCCCATATATTTCGAAATCCATATCGATTTCGATATCCATATTCGATTTCGATATCCATATCGATTTCGATATCCATATCGATTTCGATATCCATATCGATTTCGATATCCATATCGATTTCGATATCCATATGGATTTCGATATCCCTATGGATTTCGATATCTCTATGGATTTCGATATCCATATCGATTTCGATATCCCTATGGATTTCGATATCCATATGGATTTCGATATCAATATGGATTTCGATATCTATATCAATTTCGATATCCCTATAGACTTCGATATCCCTATTTATTTCGATATCCATATCGATTTCGATATCCCTATGGATTTCGATATCCATATGTATTTCGATATTCATATTGATCTGGATATCCATATCGATTTCGATATCCATATCGATTTCGATATCCCTATGAATTTCGATATCCCCATGGATGTCAATATCCATATCGATTTCGATACCCCTTGGATTTATATATCCATATGGATTTCGATATCCATATCGATTTCGATATCCCCATGGATTTCGATATCCCTATGGATTTCGATATCCATATGTATTTCGATATCCATATCGATTTCGATATCCATATCGATTTTGATATCCACATCGATTTCGATATCCCTATGAATTTCGATATCCCCATGGATTTAAATATCCATATCGATTTCGATACCCCTTGGATTTCGATATCCACATGGATTTCGATATCCATATCAATTTCGATATCCATATCGATATCGAAATCCCTATGAACTTCGATATCCCCATGGATTTTAATATCCATATCGATTTCGATACCCCTTGGATTTCGATATCCATATGGATTTCGTTATCCATATCGATTTCGATATCCCTATGGATTTCGATATTCCTATGTATTTCGATATCCATATCGATTTCGATATCCATATCGATTTCGATATCCCTATGGTTTTCGATATCCATATCGATTTCGATATCCATATCGATTTCGATATCCATATCGATTTCGATATCCCTATGAATTTCGATATCCCAATGGATTTTAATATCCATATCGATTTCGATACCTCTTGTATTTCGATATCCATATGGATTTCGATATCCATATCGATTTCGATATCCCTATGGATTTCGATATTCCTATGTATTTCGATATCCATATCGACTTCGATATCCCTATGGATTTCGATATCGATATGGATTTCGATATCCATATCGATTTCGATATCCATATCGATTTCGATATCCATATCGATTTCGATATCCCTATGGATTTCGATATCCATATGGATTTCGATATCCATATGGATTTCGATATCTATATCGATTTCGATATCCCTATAGACTTCGATATCCCTATTTATTTCGATATCCATATCGATTTCGACATCCCTATGGATTTCGATATCCCTATGGATTTCGATATCCATATCGATTTAGATATCCCTGTGGATTTCGATATCCATATGGATTTGGATATCCCTATGGATTTCGATACTCATATGGATTTCGATATCCATATGGATTTCGATATCCATACCGATTTCGATATCCATATCGATTTCGATATCCATATGGATTTCGATATCCATATCGATTTCGATATCCATATCGATTTCGATATCCATATCGATTTCGATATCCATATCGATTTCGATATCCACATCGATTTCGATATCCATATGAATTTCGATATCCCCATGGATTTTAATATCCATATCGATTTCGATACCCTTGGATTTCGATATCCATATCGATTTCGATATCCCTATGGATTTCGATATTGATATGGATTTCGATATCCATATCGATTTCGATATCCATATCGATTTCGATATCCCTATGGATTTCGATATTCCTATGTATTTCGATATCCATATCGATTTCGATATCCATATCGATTTCGATATCCCTATGAATTTCGATATCCCCATGGATTTTAATATCCATATCGATTTCGATACCCCTTGGATTTCGATATCCATATCGACTTCGATATCCCTATGGATTTCGATATCGATATGGATTTCGATATCCATATCGATTTCGATATCCATATCGATTTCGATATCCATATCGATTTCGATATCCCTATGGATTTCGATATTCCTATGTATTTCGATATCCATATCGACTTCGATATCCCTATGGATTTCGATATCGATATGGATTTCGATATCCATATGGATTTCGATATCTATATCGATTTCGATATCCATATCAATTTCGGTATTCATAAAGATTTCAATATCCATATCGATTTCGATACCCATATCGATTTCGATATCCCAATGGATTTCGATATCCATATTGATTTCGATATTCATATTGATCTCGATATCCAAATCGATTTCGATATCCATATCGATTTCGATATCCATATCGATTTCGATATCCATATCGAATTCGATATCCCTATGGATTTCGATATCCAAATGGATTTCGATATTCATATGGATTTCGATATCTATATCGATTTCGATATCCCTATAGACTTCGATATCCCAATGGATTTCGATATCCCTATGGATTTCGATATCCCTATGGATTTCAATATTCATATCGATTTCGAAGCCCCATAGTTTGTATCCATATCGATTTCAATATCCTATATTGCAATTTCGGATATTCATAAAGATTTCAATATCCATATCGATTTCGATATCCATATCGATTTCGATATCCCAATGGATTTCGATATCCATATTGATTTCGATATCCATATCGATCTCGATATCCAAATCGATTTCGATATCCATATCGATTTCGATATCCCTATGGATTTCGATATCCATATCGATTTCGATACCTCATATATTTCGAAATCCATATTGATTTCGATATCCATATCGATTTCGATATCCATATCGATTTCGATATCCATATCGATTTCGATATCCATATGGATTTTCGACATCCCTATGGATTTCGATATCCCTATAGATTTCGATATCCATATCGATTATCGATATCCCTATGGATTTCGATATCCATATGGATTTCGATATCCATATGGATTTCGATATCTATATCGATTATCGATATCCCTGTAGACTTTCGATATCCCTATTTATTTCGATATCCATATCGATTTCGATATCACTATGGATTTCGATATCCCTATGTATTTCGATATCTATATTGGATTTCGATATTCATATCGATCTGGATATCCATATCGATTTCGATATCCATATCGATTTCGATATCCCTATGAATTTCGATATCCCTATGGATGTCGAATATCCTATATCGATTTCGATACCCCTTGTATTTATATATCCATATGGATTTCGATATCCATATCGATTTCGATATCCCTATGGATTTCGATATCGGGGGGGGGCCTATGTATTTCGATATCCATATCGATTTCGATATCCCCATAGGATTTCGATATCCCTATGGATTTCGATATCCATATGGATTTCGATATCCATATCGATTTCGATATCCATATCGATTTCGATATCCATATCGATTTCGATATCCCTATGAATTTCGATATCCCCATGGATTTTAATATCCATATCGATTTCGATACCCCTATGGATTTCGATATCCATATCGATTTCGATATCCATATCGATTTCGATATCCATATCGATTTCGATATCCCTATGAATTTCGATATCACCATTAATTTTAATATCCATATCGATTTCGATACCCCTTGGATTTCGATATCCATATGGATTTCGATATCCATATCGATTTCGATATCCCTATGGATTTCGATATCCATATGGATTTCGATATCCCTATGGATTTCGATACTCATATGGATTTCGATATCCATATCGTTTTCAGATATCCATATCGATTTCGATATCCCTATGAATTTCGATATCCCTATGGATTTTAATATCCATATCGATTTCGATACCTCTTGGATTTCGATATCCATATGGATTTCGATATCCCTGTGGATTTCGATATCCATATGGATTTGGATATCCCTATGGATGGGGGGGTTCGATACTCATATGGATTTCGATATCCATATCGATTTCGATATCCATATCGATTTCGATATCCCTATGGATTTCGATATCCATATGGATTTGGATATCCATATTGATTTCGATATCCATATCGATTTCGATATCCATATCGATTTCGATATCCACATCGATTTCGATATCCCTATGAATTTCGATATCCCCATGGATTTTAATATCCATATCGATTTCGATACCTCTTGGATTTCGATATCCATATGGATTTCGATATCCCTGTGGATTTCGATATCCATATGGATTTGGATATCCCTATGGATTTCGATACTCATATGGATTTCGATATCCATATCGATTTCGATATCCATATCGATTTCGATATCCATATCGATTTCGATATCCATATCGATTTCGATATCCCTATGGATTTCGATATCGATATGGATTTCGATATCCATATCGATTTCGATATCCATATCGATTTCGACATCCCTATGGATTTCGATATCCCAATGGATTTCGATATCCCTATGGATTTCAATATCCAAATCGATTTAGATATCCATATCGATTTCGATATCCATATCAATTTCGGTATTCATAAAGATTTCAATATCCATATCGATTTCGATATCCAAATCGATTTCGATATCCCAATGGATTTCGATATCCATATTGATTTCGATATTCATATTGATCTCGATATCCAAATCGATTTCGATATCCATATCGATTTCGATATCCCTATGGATTTCAATATCCATACCAATTTCGATACCCCATATATTTCGAAATCCATATCGATTTCGATATCCATATCGATTTCGATATCCATATCGATTTCGATATCCATATCGATTTCGATATCCATATGGATTTCGATATCCCTATGGATTTCGATATCCCTATGGATTTCGATATCCATATCGATTTCGATATCCCTATGGATTTCGATATCCATATGGATTTCGATATCAATATGGATTTCGATATCTATATCAATTTCGATATCCCTATAGACTTCGATATCCCTATTTATTTCGATATCCATATCGATTTCGATATCCCTATGGATTTCGATATTCATATTGATCTGGATATCCATATCGATTTCGATATCCATATCGATTTCGATATCCCTATGAATTTCGATATCCCCATGGATGTCAATATCCATATCGATTTCGATACCCCTTGGATTTATATATCCATATGGATTTCGATATCCATATCGATTTCGATATCCCCATGGATTTCGATATCCCTATGGATTTCGATATCCATATGTATTTCGATATCCATATCGATTTCGATATCCATATCGATTTCGATATCCACATCGATTTCGATATCCCTATGAATTTCGATATCCCCATGGATTTAAATATCCATATCGATTTCGATACCCCTTGGATTTCGATATCCATATGGATTTCGATATCCATATCGATTTCGATATCCATATCGATATCGAAATCCCTATGAACTTCGATATCCCCATGGATTTTAATATCCATATCGATTTCGATACCCCTTGGATTTCGATATCCATATGGATTTCGTTATCCATATCGATTTCGATATCCCTATGGATTTCGATATTCCTATGTATTTCGATATCCATATCGATTTCGATATCCCTATGTATTTCGATATCGATATGGATTTCGATATCCATATCGATTTCGATATCCATATCGATTTCGATATCCCTATGAATTTCGATATCCCAATGGATTTTAATATCCATATCGATTTCGATACCTCTTGTATTTCGATATCCATATGGATTTCGATATCCATATCGATTTCGATATCCCTATGGATTTCGATATTCCTATGTATTTCGATATCCATATCGACTTCGATATCCCTATGGATTTCGATATCGATATGGATTTCGATATCCATATCGATTTCGATATCCATATCGATTTCGATATCCATATCGATTTCGATATCCCTATGGATTTCGATATCCATATGGATTTCGATATCCATATGGATTTCGATATCTATATCGATTTCGATATCCCTATAGACTTCGATATCCCTATTTATTTCGATATCCATATCGATTTCGACATCCCTATGGATTTCGATATCCCTATGGATTTCGATATCCATATCGATTTAGATATCCCTGTGGATTTCGATATCCATATGGATTTGGATATCCCTATGGATTTCGATACTCATATGGATTTCGATATCCATATGGATTTCGATATCCATACCGATTTCGATATCCATATCGATTTCGATATCCATATGGATTTCGATATCCATATCGATTTCGATATCCATATCGATTTCGATATCCATATCGATTTCGATATCCATATCGATTTCGATATCCACATCGATTTCGATATCCATATGAATTTCGATATCCCCATGGATTTTAATATCCATATCGATTTCGATACCCCTTGGATTTCGATATCCATATGGATTTCGATATCCATATCGATTTCGATATTCCTATGAATTTCGATATCCCCATGGATTTTAATATCCATATCGATTTCGATACCCCTTGGATTTCGATATCCATATCGACTTCGATATCTCTATGGATTTCGATATTGATATGGATTTCGATATCCATATCGATTTCGATATCCATATCGATTTCGATATCCCTATGGATTTCGATATTCCTATGTATTTCGATATCCATATCGATTTCGATATCCATATCGATTTCGATATCCCTATGAATTTCGATATCCCCATGGATTTTAATATCCATATCGATTTCGATACCCCTTGGATTTCGATATCCATATCGACTTCGATATCCCTATGGATTTCGATATCGATATGGATTTCGATATCCATATCGATTTCGATATCCATATCGATTTCGATATCCATATCGATTTCGATATCCATATCGATTTCGATATCCCTATGGATTTCGATATTCCTATGTATTTCGATATCCATATCGACTTCGATATCCCTATGGATTTCGATATCGATATGGATTTAGATATCCATATGGATTTCGATATCTATATCGATTTCGATATCCCTATAGACTTCGATATCCCTATTTATTTCGATATCCCTATGGATTTCGATATTCCTATGGATTTCGATATCCATATCGATTTCGATATCCATATCCATTTCGATATCCCTATGGATTTCGATATCCATATGGATTTCGATATCCATATCAATTTCAATATCCATAACGATTTCAATATCCATATCGATTTCGATATCCATATCGATTTCGATATCCCTATGGATTTCGATATCCATTTCGATTTCGGTATCCCTGTGGATTTCGATATCCATATGGATTTGGATATCTCTATGGATTTCGATACTCATATGGATTTCGATATCCATATCGATTTCAATATCCTTATCCATTTCGATATCCCTATGGATTTCGATATCCATATGGATTTCGATATCCATATCAATTTCAATATCCATAACGATTTCAATATCCATATCGATTTCGATATCCCTATGGATTTCGATATCCATTTCGATTTCGGTATCCCTATGGATTTCGAAATCGATATGGATATTGAAATCGATAAGGATACCGAAATTAATATGGATATCGAAATCCATAGGGATATCGAAATCGATATGAATATCGAAATCCATAGGGATATCGAAATCCATAGGGATATCGAAATCGATATGGATATCGAAATCGATTTGGATATAGAAATCGATATGGATATCGAAATCGATATGGATATCGAAATCCATAGGGATTTCGAAATCCATAGGGATATCGAAATCGATATGGATATCGAAATCGATATGGATATCAAAATCCATAAGGATATCGAAATCCGTAGGGATATCAAAATCCATAGGGATATCGAAATCCATAGGGATATCGAAATCGATATGGATATCGAAATCCATATGGATATCGAAATCCATAGGGTATCGAAATCGATATGAATATTGACATCCATAGGGATATCGAAATCCATAGGGATATCGAAATCGATATGGATATCGAAATCCATATCGATATCGAAATCCATAGGGATATCGAAATACATAAGGACATCGAAATCCATAGGGATATCGAAATCGATGTGGATATCGAAATCCATATGAATATCGAAATCCAAGGGGAATCGAAATCGATATGGATATTGAAATCCATGGGGATATCGAAATTCATAGGGATATCGAAATCGATATGGATATCGAAATCGATATGTATATCGAGATCGCTATGAATATCGAAATCCATATGGATATCGAAATCCATAAGGATATCAAAATCGAAATGGATATCGAAATCCAAAGCGATATCGAAATCGATAGGGATATCGAAATCGATATGGACATCGAAATCCATAGGGATATCGAAATCGATATGAATATCGAAATCCATAGGGATATCGAAATCGATATGTATATCGAAATCCATATGGATATCGAAATCGATATGAATATCGAAATCCATAGGGATATCGAAATCGATATGGATATCGAAATCGATATGGATATCGAAATCGATATGGATATTGAAATCCAAAGGGATATCGAAGTCGATATGGATAACGAATTCTATATCCATATCGATTTCGATATCTATATCGATATCGAAATCCCCATGGATTTCGATATCACTATGGAATTCGATATCCATATCGATTTCGATATCCCTGTGGATTTCGATATCCATATGGATTTGGATATCCCTATGGATTTCGATACTCATATGTATTTCGATATCCTTATCGATTTCAATATCCATATCCATTTCGATATCCCTATGGATTTCGATATCCATATGGATTTCGATATCCATATCGATTTCGATATCCCTATGGATTTCGATATCCATATCGATTTCGATACCTCATGTATTTCGATATCCATATGGATTTCGATATCCATATCGATTTCGATATCCATATCGATTTCAATATCCCTATGGATTACGATATCCCTATGGATTTCGATATCCATATCGATTTCGATATCCCTATGGATTTCGATATCCCTATGGATTTCGATATCCCTATGGATTTCGATATCCATATCGATTTCGATATCCCTATGGATTTCGATATCCATATGGATTTCGATATCCATATGGATTTCGATATTTATATTGATTTCGATATTCATATTGATCTCAATATCCATATCAATTTCGATATCCATATCGATTTCGATATCCCTATGAATTTCGATATCCCCATGGATTTCAATATCCATATCGATTTCGATATCCATATCGATTTCAATATCCCTATGGATTTCGACATCGCTATGGATTTCGATATCCATATCGATTTCGATATCCCTATGGATTTCGATATCCCTATGGATTTCGATATCCCTATGGATTTCGATATCCATATCGATTTCGATATCCATATCGATTTCGATATCCCAATGGATTTCGATATCCATATTGATTTCGATATTCATATTGATCTCGATATCCAAATCGATTTCGATATCCATATCGATTTCGATTTCCCTATGGATTTCAATATCCATACCAATTTCGATACCCCATATTTCGAAATCCATATCGATTTCGATATCCATATCGATTTCGATATCCATATCGATTTCGATATCCATATCGATTTCGATATCCATATGGATTTCGATATCCCTATGGATTTCGATATCCCTATGGATTTCGATATCCATATCGATTTCGATATCCCTATGGATTTCGATATCCATATGGATTTCGATATCCATATGGATTTCGATATCTATATCGATTTCGATATCCCTATAGACTTCGATATCCCTATTTATTTCGATATCCATATCGATTTCGATATCCCTATGGATTTCGATATCCCTATGGATTTCGATATCCCTATGGATTTCGATATCCCTATGGATTTCGATATCCCTATGGATTTCGATATCCATATCGATTTCGATATCCACTATAGATTTCGATATCCATATGGATTTCGATATCCATATGGATTTCGATATTTATATTGTATTTCGATATCCATATTGATATCCAATATCCATATCAATTTCGATATCCATATCGATTTCGAATATCCTCATGTATTTCGATATCCATATGGATTTCGATATCCCTATGGATTTCGATATCCCTATGGATTTCGATATCCATATCGATCTCGATATCCCTATGGATTTCGAATATCCATATGGATTTCGATAATCTATATTGATTTCAGATATCCCATATGGATTTCGATATCCATATCGATATTCGATATCCCTATGGATTTCGATATCTCCTCTATGTATTATCGATATCCATATCGATTTCGATATCCATATGGATTTCGATATCGATATGGATTTCTGATATCCATATCGATTTCGATATCCAGAATATCGATTTCGAAATCCATATGGATTTCGATATCCATATCGATTTCGATATCCATATCGATATCGATATCGCTATGAACTTCGATATCCCCATGGATTTTAAAATCCATATTGATTTCGATACTCCCTTGGATTTCGATATCCATATGGATTTCGTAATCCATATCGATTTCGATATCCCTATGGATTTCGATATTCCTATGTATTTCGATATCCATATCGATTTCAATATCCATATCCATTTCGATATCCATATCGATTTCGATATCCATATCGATTTCGATATCCATATGGATTTCGATATCCATATCGATTTCGATATCCATATCGATTTCGATATCCATATCGATTTCGATATCCATATCGATTTCGATATCGACATCGATATCGATATCCATATGAATTTCGATAACCCCATGGATTTTAATATCCATATCGATTTCGATACCCCTTGGATTTCGATATCCATATGGATTTCGATATCCATATCGATTTCGATATCCATATCGATTTCGATATCCCTATGAATTTCGATATCCCCATGGATTTTAATATCCATATCGATTTCGGATACCCCTTTGGATTTCGATATCCATATCGACTTCGATATCCCTATGGATTTCGATATCGATATGGATTTCGATATCCATATCGATTTCGATATCCATATCGATTTCGATATCCATATCGATTTCGATATCCCTATGGATTTCGATATGCCTATGTATATCGATATCCATATCGATTTCGATATCCATATCGATTTCGATATCCCCATGGATTTTAATATCCATATCGATTTCGATACCCCTTGGATTTCGATATCCATATCGACTTCGATATCCCTATGAATTTCGATATCCATATCGATTTCGATATCCATATCGATTTCGATATCCATATCGATTTCGATATCCATATCGATTTCTGATATCCCTATGGATTTCGATATTTCTATGTATTTCGATATCCATATCGACTTTGATATCCCTATGGATTTCGATATCGATATGGATTTCGATATCCATATGGATTTCGATATCTATATCGATTTCGATATCCCTATAGACTTCGATATCCCTATTTATTTCGATATCCCTATGGATTTCGATATTCCTATAGCATTTCGATATCCATATCGATATCGATATCTCCCGTGGATTTCGATATCCCTATGGATTTCGATATCCATATCGATTTCGATATCCCTGTGGATTTCGATATCCATATGGATTTGGATATCCCTATGGATTTCGATACTCATATGGATTTCGATATCCATATCGATTTCAATATCCATATCCATTTCGATATCCCTATGGATTTCGATATCCATATGGATTTCGATATCCATATCAATTTCAATATCCATAACGATTTCAATATCCATATCGATTTCGATATCCCTATGGATTTCGATATCCATTTCGATTTCGGTATCCCTATGGATTTCGAAATCGATATGGATATTGAAATCGATAAGGATACCGAAATTAATATGGATATCGAAATCCATAGGGATATCGAAATCGATATGAATATCGAAATCCATAGGGATATCGAAATCCATAGGGATATCGAAATCGATATGGATATCGAAATCGATTTGGATATAGAAATCGATATTGATATCGAAATCGATATGGATATCGAAATCGAAATGGATATCGAAATCGATATGGATATCGAAATCCATATCGATATCGAAATCCATAGGGATATCGAAATCGATATGGATATCGAAATACATAAGGATATCGAAATCCATAGGGATATCGAAATCGATGTGGATATCGAAGTCCATATGGATCTCGAATCCAAGGGGTATCGAAATCGATATGGATATTGAAATCCATGGGAATCATCGAAATTCATAGGGATATCGAAATCGATATGGATATCGAAATCGATATCAATATCGAGATCGCTATGAATAT